>OU015498.1:97830842-98293342 GCA_907164885.2 Dolomedes plantarius | reverse complement strand
CAAAGTCTATAATCTCCACTTTTTTTCTTACATAGAACAATCGGTGCGGCATAATCGGAGCAACTTTCTTTAATAATTCCATCATTTAACCAATCTTGTATTTGGCTTTCTACAATTTTCTGTTCCGCGAAAGGGAGTCGTCGAGAACGTTGAGCTACAGGGATTTCATCTTGTAATAAAATAGTCATCTTAATTTCAGTGTCTTGAACTTTATGTGGTTTGTAGGAAGTAACGATATTTTGAACTTCCTCACGAGTTTCAGAATTCAAAATGTGTGAAAGATCAAATGGAAAAGCTTGATCATCAGAAACATTAGCAATATTAACGAAGGTGTTATTTTCAGGAGTTTTGCATAAACGAATACCGTCTTTATCAAATGTAAATTGGGTTTGCTGTAAAAAGTCGATTCCGATAATCACATCAAAAGGAATCAAGTCATCCTCTAGAACATGTATTTTAGCAGGTAAAGTAATGGTTTGAATTTCGATGGAATCCTGAAAGAATCCGATGCTGTGAACTTGGTTTTTGCCAATTCCTGAAAAGGGAATGTTGGTGGGCTGCAATGGTGGCGAACCAATTCTTCGATAGGTTTTCTCATTGATGAGGGTTGCCTGTGACCCAGTGTCACAGAGTGCTGTCAATTGAATTCCTGCAAGTTGAATGTCAACATGCATGGGATTTTTCGATGAAGTTTCAGGAGAAAGTGCATTTACAGTTTTATCAGAAATAGGTTTTTGAGAATCAGGTTTTGGTTTAGAATTTCGATAACTTTTAGGGCAATTAGCATGAACATGACCAAAACTTTTACATCCGTAGCATTGTTTACCATGTGACTTATTCAAACATTGGTTGCTTTTGTGACCTCTCAAGCCACAGGAAAAACATACTGGCTGTGTATTTGGGCTACGTGTATTATCGACTTTCACATTGAGGTAGGAAGCATCAATTTTTTTCTGATTATTTTGTCTGAAATTTTGTGATCTGTTAAAGATTTGTTCATAAATTTTCAACTTTTCCTTAAATTCAGGGACGGATTTACAACCGTAAAGAATAACTTTATTGTTTGTTGAATCAGGAATTCCGTTTATGACATACTCAAACAGAGAGGAGTCATCGAGAGAACCTTTGTGTGCCAAATCTCTCATAGCTAAGAAATATTCTTGTAGGGTTTCAAACGGTTTCATACGTCGAGATTCCATTAATTTATGTAACTGAATACCGTTAATTTTGTCCGAAAATTCGTCTAATAAATGGTGCTTCAATTGTTCCCAATTTGTAATTCCACGAATAGACCTAATTAAAGTTTGAGCGGGACCAGTTAAACATTTTCTAACAAAAGTAGTTTGGTGAATTGGATTGTTTATCTGATATAAACAAAAAAGTTCTTCAACGTCAGATATAAAATTCTCAACACTGTAATTATCACGAGACGAGAAAGGTTTTATTAAATCAACAACGTCTTTCAGACTAAACAACTGGAAAGAGAGATTCGCAGTTTCAACTGAAGGCAATGAATTTTGATCTGATTCACCAACGGAAATGTGTGTATTTTGCTTATTCGAAGATTCTTTTGCGTCAATGGTGGGGAAAAAGGGAGATCTATTTTCCTCTATAACGCTGTTAGTTTGGGATGAACGTGCACCCGGAAGTGAGTCATCATTCACTTCGCATTCCGAAAGATCAGAAAATTCTGCTTTTAATAACGATAAATCACTAAGACTCATAAGAATGGTATTGGCACATTTGTCTGGGTCAGTTGAAAATTCTAAATGAAGTAGATTACAAATAGAAATCAAGTCTTTAAGTGAAAAATCTTTAAGTACTTTCTGTTTCGTTGCTTCCAACACGAATGGCTGTTTAAAACCTGTAAATTTACGTAATCTGGTACGATTTTGTCTGTCGCCGTCTGTACCAAAAATTAAACGATGTAGAACCTTTATTTGATTCGTACTACCAATTTTTAATGATTTTGCAATATTGGGGTAATCGTTGAGAGTAGCCATAACTATATACTAGGTTCAAACAATTATAGTACACAAATATACAAATATTCAAAACCAAAATCGATACTTATAATACGTAGGTACTCAAATTCAAAAATAAAATTTCAAATCGAAATTTCCTCAAATATCAATTCAATAATAAAATATTGATTCTCAAAATATGCATCAAGGAAATAATATAATTTTCTTCAAACTGTATTCAGATTGCAATCATTCAAAATATATGTTATGTTGTGGTTTGTTCAAGGAAACAAGATTCTTCAAGTTAAATGTCGAAATTTTCATCAAATCATCAAATAATTTCATCGAAATAGAATTCTCTTCAAGAAAACAGAAGTGATAAATTCAACATCAAAGACCATCAAAAATGAATTTAGCATCAATTAAATTCTTGCATCAAAAGAACGTTGAAATATTTTCAGTTTTCTTATAATTATCATCAATAAGATGAGAATTCCATTAATCTTCAAAATTTTCTTGAACAAGCTTCAAAGTATGCATCAAATAATTACAATATGATCAGAATATACTCACAGTTTTGGTTTTCGGTTCTCGTCATCCCATCAGAATATTATCAGAGTCCGTGGCACATCACTTTCGTTTTCGCTGGCGGTATCCAAAACAGAAAGCACAGAGAACAGTAATCCGGTAATCATCAAAAGAAAATAGTTTTTCAGTCCAAGCTAGGGGTATTTTTCGAGTCCGAGGGCCGAGCACCCATGTAGGAAGGAGTTAGTACTCCTTCCTTTAGAAGTGAATCATTAGACTTAATTATTTTGAACATTTAATTAAACTAGACGATGTTTACAAGACAGGACTAACACTTAGTATGAAATTTAAAAAAACAAAGCATCAACACAGCTATTTGACTCAAAACGGCAAGCCTGCGGAGCGACACATCCGCTTCGTAATGTCACTAGTCCATCACTGTGTTTGCGCGCCAAGTCCTTCGCGCCGAAGTAGTAGGAGTGGAAGTTGTAGTAATAGTTCAGTTGTGTTGCCAAACTCATTCTCACATATATATATATATATATATATATATATATATATATATATATATATATATATATATGTATGTATGTATGTATGTATGTATATATGCATATATATATGTATATATATATATGCATATATATATATATATGTATATATATATATATGTATGTATATATATATATATATATATATATATATGTATATATATATATGTATATATATATATATATATATATATTTATGTATGTATGCATATATATATATATATATATATACACGAGGGTTATTCGGAAACTAAGGTCGTCGTAGCTAATCGAATGTCGCGCAAACATTAAAACGTGCATGCGTACCAACTCCCGGCATGCCTTGCTCGTCAAACGACGTCATTTGCATTGGTATTGTTGCAGTGTGCTAAGTACAGTGCTACTTCAAAATGTTTAAAACAATCGATCTGCCCGCCGACTGTGAAATGCGGTCAGTGATTCGGTTTTTGACAGCAAAGAACGTTTCAGCAGCGGAAATTCATAGACAGATAAGCGACGTGTATGGCCCAAATGCGATGAGTAGCAGCAAAGTGCGTAAGTGGGTGAGAGCTTTCAAGGACGGACGGGAAAATGTTCATGATGGACCGCGTTCAGGTCGACCATCAGTGATCACAGATGATTTGGTCAATGCCGTGGAAGAAAAGATTCGTAGACAGGCGATTCACAATTTCAACTTTAGCATTGGAATTTCCGAATGTAGGTAGAACACTTTGTTCTACCCACATTCGGAAATGTGGGTAGAACTTTGCACAAAATCGTTTCCGAAAATTTGAAATTTCACAAATTGTGCGCACGTTGGGTTCCCAGGCTGCTTACTGAGGAACACAAACTGAAAAGAATGGCTTTTGCTCTTGATTTTTTGGACCGATATCATAAAGAAGGTGATCAATTTTTAGAGAAGATTGTCACAGGGGACGAGACGGGGGTTTCTCACAGAACCCTAGAGTCTAAACGTCACTCAATGGAAGGGCGTCACACAACATCACCAGTCAGAGTCAAGGCCAAGCAGACAATCTCAACACTCAAGGTCATGGCAACCGTGTTTTGGGATAGACATGGGGTCTTGTTAGTCGAGTTTATGCAGCAAGGGACAACAATAAATGCAGCCTTTTACTGCACTACCCTAACTAAACTTAGACGTGCAATACAGAATAAGCGACGTGGTCTTCTGACGTCTGGAGTTTTGTTGCTGCATGACAATGCCAGACCCCATTCTGCCATTCTGCCATTCACACCCAAAATCTGATCAGATCTTCTGGATGGGAACAGATTGACCATCCACCGTACAGTCCAGACTTGGCGCCGAGTGATTTTCACTTATTCCGCTACCTAAAAGAGTTTCTCGGCGGCAAGAGATTCGCCACAGATGACGAGGTGAAAGAAGCAGTTCAAGACTGGTTATCCTCACAGGCGGCAGACGTCTACGACTTAGGCATACAGAAGCTTGTAGAACATTATGACAAATGTTTAAACAAATATGGAAACTATGTAGAAAAATAGAGACACATGTAAGGAATTTAAAAAATAAAGTTTTTTGAAAAAATTTGTAATCTTTTCTGTTTTATAAGTAAACGGACCTTAGTTTCCGAATAACCCTCGTATATATATGTATGTATATATATATATATATATATATATATATATGTATGTATATATATATATATATATATATATATATATATATATATATATATATATCTATATATGTGTATATATATATATATATATATATATATATGTATGTATATATATATATATATATATATATATATATATATATATATATATATATATGTATGTATATATATATATATATATATATATATATATATATATATATATATATATATATATATATATATATATATATGTATGTATATATATATATATATATATATATATATATATATATATATATATATATATATATATATATATATATATATATATATATATATATATATATATATATATATATATATATACAGACTTTATTCTTTCTAGTGAACGGTGAACGGATCGTTCAGAGCCGTTCAGTAAAGTGAACGGTTCCCAAAGATCCGGATCTCTCTACTGATCCGTTTTGCCCATGAAGCTACAGTTCTGTAGCTTCATGGTTTTGCCCATCACTAAGGAAAGCGTCGACCATCTCGGCAGGTAAATGCAGTCGAAATGAGCTCATTAGAGCTCATTAGAGTCAGTGATGTAACTACGTTAAACGGGCCACGCCCGCCAACGTAGATGTGCATAGTAATTGACGAATGGTTATAAAGATGAAAGCAGATAGGTTGAAATTTGGATCCGGGAGAATGAACAAAAGTGATTTGTAGAATAGAAGGAAGTTTTATGTTAATAATGGGAGCAATGCTCAAAGAGCAGTGTAAGGAAAGAGAGAGTTAACTTAATAAAAGAAATTGTCTACAAAAGTAGAGTAAAAAGTTACTTAACAGTAAAAAGTTGAATTTATAATTAATAATTAAATATTATATAAAATGAAAGAAAAATAAGGGGAAAATAAATAAAAATTAATAACAGAGAACGGCTCTAGGCCGTTTTCTGTTCGCAGCATGTCTCCTGGATCCTCGAGTTGAATCGCTGGTGGGGGTGGAGTCTATGGCTGTCAGTAAGCTGGATTTCAATTGGCAAGTTGAGAGAGAATAAAGAAAAGTGATTGGATAGAGAGATAAGGTTCTCGCTCCTTTTATACGATTTCAACCGGATGTGAAACGAGGCAGTTTTCTGCTAGGTCCCTCATGAAACACTTAACCTTGACCTTGACCTTGACCTTGACCTTGATGTGAAACGAGGTCATCCAAAACCATTTTTTTTTCAATCGGGTAAGTCTATCGAATTTTATATACAATATTAATCACACTGGTATTATGTTGGATATTTGCGCGTGAGGTTCTGATTGGTTAATCTATAAACCATCCCCTTTTGGAAATTATTCGGTTTTATTGCCAAGGTTGTCAAATATTTCTTTGCAAAAAAAATGGCCGGAACGTCCTGAAAAGGACATTCCGGCCATTTTTTTATCCCCCCCCCCAACCATATCCGGGAAGAAGGAAATTAAAGTTCATTTAAATTTTTGGTATTTTAAAAGTTCCCCATTTCATCGGGGCCAATCCCAGCATTTTTCTGACAAAAAGTTCTTCCTCCTTCATTCGATCTTTACCAGAGTATCGGAGGCTTTGAGCACGTGGATCGGATATTTCGACAACTTTTGAATTCCCGTTGGGAATTTGATCGACGCTCGGTGCCAATTTTTTGCACGCCCCAATCAATGAAGGATTATCCGGAACCCTTATGGAAGAATCCAATCTCTTGTCGGTATTCGGGTAAACTGAGTGACTGGTCGGTTTCTTCTGAGCTTTGAAACCGAAACTGCGTGGAGAAGCCATGACTTGAGATATTTCGACTCGAGCGATCCTTTTTTATATATACCCGGTTTGAAATGCCACCAAAATGTTCGACGACTTGAAAAAAGGAAAACGATAAACTTGATAAGGTTATATGGAGAAATAAAATTTTTAAATCTGATCTGAGTAGAGAAATGATGGCCTATATATACAGAGTTTTTTATATTTATTATTATTTTTTATTTCTCAGTATATATAAAGCTCGAGCGATCATTTCTCTACTCAGATTAGACTTATAAATTTTACTTTCTCAGATTTTCAAGATTAAACATTTTTTTCTCAATTTCTGAATAAAAAATTTTGCACGGTCGAGTTAAACCTAAAATTGACTTCATTTAATTTGTACGGATTCCAATGACCTTTTCAAATTTTTTCTCGAAAAGTTTCAAGTGATTCTCAAACAACAACGATCGTCTTGTATATCAAGAGACATGGCTCAAAAAGAAAAACGATTGACGAAATAATTAAAGAAAGAAAAATAATTTATGCTCATGAAAGAAAATATGTAGAATATATATTTTTAGGGGCATGTGTTGTTCAAAAACTTATTTTACACTATTTATTTAAATATTCTTCTTAATAATGCAGCTTTTGTTTACTATATTTATTTTATCTTCTGCTATTAGTTGTAAATCCGCAATTGTTAACAAAATAAATAATCTATTTATTGTAAAACTCTTCCTTTCCCTGTATTATTTTCAGCTTTCCAAACCTGTGCATTAAAAGTTCCAGTGTTAAATATAAAAAAATGCCACCATCGGCTTTTTATGTACCAGTCGCCGTTGACGGACAGAAAAATTGTATCGCCTGTAATATCAATTATATTATCAGAGGATTCAACCGAAACTCCAGTGATACGAAATGGTATTAGAAAACATTCCTATCCTAAATGAAACCTTTTAACGTAAATCCGTAATTGTTAACAAAATAAATAATCTATTTATTATAAAACTGCAACATTCCCTGTATTATGTTCAGCCTTTGCAAGCCTGTGTATTACAAAGTTCCAGTGTTAAATATAAAAAAAAAATGCCACAATCGACCTTTTTATGTACCGCCTCAACTATATTCTTAGAGGATCCAACCGCAACTTCAGCGATACGAAATGGTATTAGAAAGCATTCCCATCTTAAATGAAAACTTTTAACAACTGTTAATCGGAAATGCTTGAGAGTAAAATATGAGCTTATTTACGGGGTAGTGTTGATATTTTACACTATTTATTTAAGTATTCTGGTCTTAACAATGCAGCTTTTGTTTACTATATTTATTTTATCCTCAATGTGCGAGTAATTGTAAATCCGTAATTGTTAACAAAATAAATAATCTATATTTATTATAAAGCTGTTTCATTCCCTTTATTATGTTCAGCCTTTGTAAGCCTGTGTATTACAAAGTTCCAGTGTTAAATATAAAAAAATGCCACAATCGGTCTCTTTATGTACCGCTTGTAATATCAACTATATTCTTAGAATATTCAACCGCAACTCCAGTGATACGAAATAGTATTAGAAAACATTCCCATCCTAAATGAAACCTTTTAACAACTGCTAATCGCAAATGCTTGAGGGTTAAATATAAGCTTATTTACGTGGTAGCGTTGATATTTTACACTATTTATTTAAGTATTTTGGTCTTAACAATGCCGCTTTCATTTACCATATTTATTTTATCCTCTGCTAGTAGTTGTAAATCCGCAATTGTTAACAAAATAAAGAATCTATTTATTTTGTTAACTGTTCCTTTCCTTGTATTATTTTCAGCTTGCATGTATTACAAAGTTCCAGTATTAAATATAAAAAAATGTCACTACCGGCTTTTTATGTACCGGTCGCCGTCGACTGTTTGTCAGAGAGAAAAATTGTACCGCCTGTAATATAAACTATATTATCAGAGGATCCATCGGATTCAACCGCAACTCCAATGATACGAAATGATATTAGAAAGCATTCCCATCTTAAATGAAACCTTTTAACAACTGTTAATCGCAAATGCTTGAGGATTAAATATGAGCTTATTTACAAGGTAGTGTTGATATTTTACACTATTTCTTTATTTATTTAAGTATTTTAGTCTTAACAAAGCAGCTTTTGTTTACTATATTAATTTTACCCTTCTGCTAGTATTTGTAAATCCGTAATTGTTAACGCGAAACACATTAAAAAACTACTCTAGTATACTGTCATGATACTTTTAAATAAACCCCTTCGATATGACAAAACGAACATGCTCGTTTTGTCATATCAAAGGTGTTCTTCCACAATAATTAAATTCGAGCCCAGACGCACAAACGGGTCGGCTATATGAACTTTATTAACACATCACAAAGAATTTCGTACAAAACAGCATAGAGCCAGAACACAGACGCTACTCACTGCCACACCGGAAGTATCTTAGAGCATTTACAAAACATAAAGACAGCGGTATCGTGCTGCCATCTACCGGACAAACAATCATAACATATTAAACAAATGAACAAATGAAAATACAGGAACATACTCCATAAACAGAAGGGATTTATTTAAAAATATCATGACAGGTGATTCATATTCTAAAGAAAAATATAATTTTGTGTTTTTACTTATTAAAAGCAAACCATGGATTATGTAAAATTTTAAAGGGGTACCGATGCTTATATATTTTTGCAGTCGACTGTACATACACACAGAGTGATCGTAAACTACGTCGACAAAATAAGAGAGATGATAGTACTCATCAAGACGGACAATATTTTCAATGGAACCTAGGGCCGCATTCCCCTCAGTCTCTCAGAAAAGCGTAAAAAGTTCAGTGTCCAAGTTGAACTTTCGTCACTGGAAAAAAAAATTAGAATAAACTAAATTATAAGTTGCACAATCACATTTAGATCAGAGAAAGAATCAAAATAGATGCTCAAAATGGGGTCCAAGGGTGTCGCTGCACAGTTGTCACCCACGAATGAAAGGCTGTCCTACCTTCACATACCCTCCTGGTGTCGTGTTAATCTTGTCTGCTGCAACAACGATTCTCGCAACGAGATCTTCAACTGATCTTCAGGGGCTTTTGAGACCATAGGTGCCTCGAGTACTACAATGATTTCATGTGTCCCCCAAAGAAGTCTAATAGATTTAGGTCTGGTGAGCGTGGAGGCCAAGCCACAGGTCCCTCACGTCCCATTCACAGTTCAGGATATGTGGCATTCAAGAAGTGGCAGGCCGTGGGGCTAAAGTGTGGTGGGGATCCATCATGCATAAACCACATGTCCCTTTGTGTGGTAAGCGGAAGATCTTGCAAGGTACCAGGAAGCACTTGCTCCATGAAGAGAAGGTGAGATGTTCTGGCAAGAGATACGGTCCCACTAGCCAATCGTCAACGATACCTGCCCAGATATCACTGAAAATCTCTGCTAGAGTTTACGAGGGGTAGTAGCGGGGACTTTCTCTGATCTGGATAGGATTCTGCAACTTATATTTTGGTTTACTGTCATTTTTTCCAGAGACGAAAGTTCAACTTAAACACTAAACTTTACGCTTTTCTTACAGACTGAGGGGAATGTGGCCCTAGTTTCCATTGAAAATATTGTTCGTCTTGATGAGTACTATCACCCCTCTTATTTTGTTGACATAGTTCACAATCACCCTGTATATATATATATATATATATATATATACCGTATTATTTTACGCTTATAGACCTCAATTTTATTCCATAAAATAGGTCGGTAAAAATGGGTTGCGGCCTATACGCGGAATTTTAAAATTAAATACATTAAACACCCTTTAATTTAGAACACTTTACCATAAAACATTAGTATCTATATATCTTACAACCGATTGCACTCAGGCTTGATTAAAATAGTTTAATTAACCTATTCATCATCATTTGACACTTTATCGCCGTCACTGCCACCGCCGCTGTCGGATGATGCTCCCCACACTGCGTCGTCTTCGGTCCCGTCCATTGCGTTGGAGATTGACGTGGGTTTGAAGCTCTTGGCTTCAATCTGCTGGTGGGATCAATTTCCACGCATCTAGGATCCATTCATACATTTGAGAAATTGAAGGCTTCTTGAGTGGTCCACTCGGTGTCATTTCCTTAGCATTGCACCTCCATTCAAGGTAGAAACGCCACAAATGAGCCTTAAAAGGCCGATTCAAGGAAACATCTAGGGGTTGCAGCATTCCCGTCATTCCACCTGGAATCACAACCATGTCATACCGCTGATTTCTCATCATGTTTTTCACTTTCTGTCAAGTGACCACGGAATCTGTCAATCACCAACATGTATGGCCGCGGTAACAGAGCGCGAGGATGACGAAACCACATTGATTTTAACCAGTCCATGGACAAATATTCTTCCATCCACCCCTTCTCTTGCACTCTCACTTGCATCCTCGGAGATAGCTTTCCCTTTGGCATTGTTTTTCGTTTAAAAATTGCGAAAGCGGTAGTTTGTCCCCATCAGTGGTTATGCATAACACTACTGTACAACTCTGTTTTTCTGTCCCTGCAGTTCGAACTTGAACGTTTTTTTCACCTGCTTTGTTGACCGTAGTTTTCACGTAATTACAGAATCATTGACCTCTCCTCCGCACCCGTTCGCTTGTCGCAGCGTGTATTCTTCCTTTGTCTCGAGTTTTGTGTGGAGATACGGGAATTGTCGCGTAGAAAGGATCTCTTCGTGCAGAGATTTGTAAGCACATCTTGGTGCTAAATTAACTGCAGCCGTACCATGACCCCGGCAACTCAATGTATTGTAAATATCGTTTGTATATATTATACCAGAGGACTATTTAATAAAACTCGTTTGAGTTCCCAAGAGTTTGTCTTCGAAATAATTCCTAAGTGTGTATATACATAATCCTCTTTTTTTACACTATAGTGTCATCAACATCAGCTAAGGCTGTACCTGATATTGTTAGGCGATCATTAAACTTTAAGGAATGTACGACAATGCTACATTTCTTAGAACGATGCTACTTTGAGTCTACAAAGAAATTTAGAAAAAAAATTTCCCCCAATTGTTATCTCAAAATTCAGGTGCGGCTTATACACGCACGCGGCCAATAGACGAGTGAATACGGTGTGTGTGTGTATACACTCAAGAGCCAAAACATTATGACCACCTGTCAATAACGAGTTGGCCCACCTTTGGCGCACAACACAGCTTCAACCCGCCTTGGCATGGATGCCACAAGTCCTTGGTAGATGGCCGGAGACAGATTGTACCAGATGGTTAAGCAACGGTCACGCAAATCCGAGATATTACGAATTGGTGGTCTTTGAGCTCTGAGCTGCCGTCCCATGACATCCCAAATGTGTTCTATCGGATTGAGATCCGGTGAGTTAGGCGGTCAGGACATTAACTGGAATTCAGCATCATGTTCCTGGAACCACTCCAACACAATTTTAGCCTTGTGACACGGGGCGTTGTCCTGTTGGAACATTCCATTTCCAGCTGGAAAAACAGAGGCCATGTAAGGGTGCAACTGGTCCGCAATGATGCTCAGATACCCTGTAGCATTCATGGTCTGCTCTACCACAACCACGGGTCCCAGAGACGCCCAAGAGAACGTCCCCCAAAGCATAATACCGCCACCTGTGTGGTACCTACTGAACATTGAGGGAGCAACAGTTCGCCTGGAAGACGGCGTATCCTGACACGGCCATCGGCGTGATGAATGACAAACCGTGATTCATCTGACCAGGCAACTCTCTCCCACTGATCCATAGACCAGTCGCGATGTTCCCGGGCCCAGCGCAGGCGCAGTTGGCGATGACGCTTGGTCAGCAAAGGCACACGAGTGGGACGTTTGCTGCGTAGCCCCATATCCAACAGTGTCCGCTGAACAGTGTGCTGCGATACTATTCTACTTGGCCCTGCATTGTATTGAGCTGTCAGCTGAGCCACTGTCTGGCTCCGGTTTTGCGTCACCATGCGAGACAGTCTCCGACGACCTTTTTCTTTGATAGCGTGTGGACGTCCAACACCATGTCGTCTACTGCTGGTTTCACCGTCATTCATCCACTTTGCATAAGTACTAACAACTGTAGGTCGCGAACAACCCACGAGTCCTGCAGTTTCGGAAATACTTGTTCCGAGCCTTCGAGCCATTACAATCTGCCCTCTATCAAAGTCACTTGGATCCGCAGTCTTTCCCATCACACACAGAAGTGAAAGAATGATTCTTCAGACTCTCCAGCAGCAGTTAAATACCACTTCAACCTGATCACATGCCTTCCACGTCATCCAGGCGAATTCCTTGCAAAATGTAGGGGTGGTCATAATGTTTTGGCTCTTGAGTGTATGTATATATATATATATATATATATATATATATATATATATAATGGAATCTCGATCGATCGTTTTCCCGTATGTATCATTTATTTCACCCAGTCCCGAATAAATTCCATAGAAAACAAGCAAAAACAGACTGCATGGATCGATCCTCGATCCATCGTTTTCCCGCAATATTCGTTCAGAATATCACAGCTTTATATTAATTTATAGGATCGATCGTTTTATCATTAATAACTGAACCTGAAATATAGATTTCTGGATTGAGCTAGAATGACGCTCTAATTAAACAATGAGCAGAACATTTGAGATGCACGGTCTTGTATTTTTGTTCTCTTCTGTTTAGCATGGTTTCGCGTTATCGTACCACTCACATTATTTGTTCGCCGTTGGTTTTCCTTAATTCTTTAGCCCCTGGCGTATCCTATTTTCGGCAACTCATTTCAAATTCTCCAACTATTCAACATTTCTGTTCTTATCAGCAATGGCTCACAGTCAGCCGACCTGAGCGGTTCCTGCTGCCCTCTGGCTTTTCTGTTGGCCTTGGGATGGAGGCGCCCTGGTGTTTGTTCTAGCGTGTGAGAAGTTTCTGATTGCTGCAGTTTTACACTGGCCGATGAGGGTTTCACCCGGAAGCAGAACTTCCTGGTGGCCTTATATGTAGGACCCCATCCAGTGCAATGGAATGGTTCTAGTTACAATCGATTTACGGCTGCCGTTTCTTTGTACTCTCACACAATAACCGATACCGAAAAGAAAGCAATTTGAAACACAAAAAAAATATTGTTTACTTGTGGAGAGAAAACCGCCAAAAAAAAACGAAGATTAAGTACTTTTATTTGAATCAAATTTCCTGTGTATCTACGTGTATTTCTTTTTTTATTATTATTATCTTGGATTTCAGTACAACTTTGTAATTTTATCTTCAGTTACACTACAGGTTTGTATGCATTTATGTATGTAAGTAAATATATTTCAGGGATATTAAACTTTAAGGTATGTACTTTTTTGTATGCTCGCGCATGTACCGTTTAGTTCAGTCAGTCCCTTCGAAAACGATAGATCGAGATTCCACTGTGTGTGTGTGTGTGTGTGTGTGTGTGTATGTATATATATATATATATATATTGTGATGAAGCGCTTTCGATTTATAGAAAAATTAAATTTTTTAGAGAGATAAAGTGATCGAAGGCTGTTTTCATCACATTTTGATTAGAATGCTAGGAAGCCGCCTTTGATTAGAGGACGGAACAGTCGTCTGTACGCATCAGCCAATTTAAAAGCGGCGGTGCGCGATAGGGGGTAGTTTGATTGCAGACGCAGATAAGGAGATGGCACCAGGGTTTGACATTAAAGTAAAATACCCTATTGTAAACGAATTTATTGGGCCTGTTTGGGAGGTAGACCGCAAAACACGTGGACTGGACTTTGGGTGGTCTGTTTACGACGCAAGGAGGCGTTTAACTCACTAACGAATGAGAAAATTGGGACTTTCCTGAATGGGTGAAATCTTGAGAGATTGTGAAAAATATAGCCAATGAGATTTGAAGAAAGAAAATTGAAAGACGAGAGAGAGGGAAGGAGAAAGGAGTCAAGAGAGAGAAGCGTTAGAGTTTTGTCGGGGCGAGTTTGCCCGATCCTAGGTTCCCATTTGGAGGGGACCTTTTTCCGAGGCATAAGGACAACCGGTCGACATAGTTCCCGGACCTTACTCGTTGGATCCAAGAAAATATCGAGCACCGGATCCAGAAGACAGCGGCTAGACTTCACCGAACGCCGGAGACCAAATACGGAAGGCATAAGGAAGAAGCAGTGACGTTCCCGAAAAAGCGAGACCTCCCAATTTCCAGACAACAGCGAGCTGAGATTCTAGGACGAGAACGGGCGATTTAGAAGGAGAGAACCGCAACCCTGCTATTTTCGATGATTATCCTGCCCCTGCGAAATAGAGTGAGTGAAATATAATTTTTGATACGTTCAGTCCCTGGTCATTTAAAATTTAATGCTTGAGTGTGGAAAAGGAAAGTTAGGGTCATAGATAAATACTTGTGTATGAGTAGTTTTTCCGTATGCTCCCTGCACCTCGTAAAGTAGTAGTTAAACGATTAAATGTAAGGATTGAGGATATGAATATAAATGATTCTTTTTTTTAATAAACTGTAAATAATATGTAATTGTAAATAAACTATAAGTTTGTGTTAAAGAAAACTTGATTTCATTAATGAGTTGATTTCCGTTATTTATGAAGAAAGATTGTTGGTTAAGCTTTTATAATTTGTTCGTAGGCCAATCATGTCCAGAGTCTGGGGTGTTATTCAACCAAATATCTAAACACAACGCACCCAACTACCCTTTTTATAACATAATTAGTACTACCACAATTAAATACGAATTCACGCCCAAACCAAATAAAGTCAGGACAGGCCCTATACGACATATATATATATAAGAGCTTGTCTGTTTGTTTGTCCGCTAGACTGTTTCATCCACCGGGACCAAATTCGGCACAGTTAATGTTTAGGACCCGAGAAACTTAAATAAGCAAAAACGAAGTTTGGGGCTCAGTTAGTTTTTTAAAAATTAATTTTTTTATGATTTTTTGTGCCCCTAACAGGTGCGAGTACCCCCTGTGGATACAGACCGTTCCCCACATCTTATCAGTGAAATCCGTACCTATCCCCCGCGCGGTTATTACCAACACCTCTTCCCCCGCGCGGGGGAAGAGGGGTGCTCGGGGGGTGGGGGAGAGCCTCATGGTAATAAGCTTTGGCCTTGCCTAACTGACTGACTGATTGACAGACAGATAACGCACAGTCCAAACCGTTGGATATAAAGAGCTGAAATTTAGCATGGCGATTCTTCTATAGTGGAGTCTATAGTGGAGGGGTGAACCGAGAAAGATTTTTGAAAAATTCTTCTTCGATTTTTTAAAATTAAATTTTAAGCTGTTTTTCTAATTTTTTTAAGTTGCAATTAAAATGATAATCCGACGGTTATAAAATTTATATCACGAGAAAGATCATAAAAATTCCTTTAAAACGAAATATTTTTCGAATCTTTACCTCCCTTTTCTGATTTTTGGTGAATTTTTAAAGATTAATTTTTAGAACTTAATTTATGAAATGCTGATCACGTGGTTTCTTTTCTTTTTGTGATACTTTAAATTAATTTTGCGTTACGTGCATAACAACGAAATAAATTGACAAAAGAAATATTAAGGGGGCAGTGGACTTTCAAAATTGTGAAATTTGTCCAAAAATTCAATTTTTTTTATTTTATTGAATTGTGAAACTACGGACGAGTAGGAGTGTGTTGAAAAAATAATTTTTTATTTCTGTGACTACTTTCCTAGTTATAGGCATTTGTATTTAATTTTGATATTATGTGGTTACTAATAGCAATAACTTTAAAAGTGTTTTTCTCAAAATAAAAATGTTCATGTCATACGAATATTCAAACTGCTCCAGGTGCATTTCTAATTATCGTATTGCTTTGAAATTTACGTTTTATATACTTAACTGTATATAAAATAAATCTTATTGAAAAAAATTATGCTTCGTAGCTCAGAGTTTCTAAATTTTGTACTTGAAAAGATGATTTATAGGTATTTTGCGTAATAAAAAGGGTGTTTTCACTATTTTTTCTCTTTATATTTTTAATGACTGTTTAAAATAAGCAATAAGTTTCATTGTTAGTTCTATAAGGTATCCTGTAAATAAAAAGTACCATATTATATGCAAAAGAAATGTGCATGGAACCTTTTTAATTAGGCCAATTTTTGATATAATGAATAATTAATAATTCATAAATTATTAATATTTTCTTTAAATTTTAACCACTTTTACATATCTATGATACTAATCACATATTCAAATTTCAAGCAAATCCATTCAAAACAAAAAAAGTTACGTTTGAAGGTCCACTGTCCCCTTAAAATACGGTAAAAGATAAAATTTAACCACTCTGCTTTGTGTCCTTATTTGCAGTTATTTGCAGATTTTGTCATCGTTTGAACCGATTTACAATTTGCTTTTTCTACGGTTTTTGGCCTTAGGAAAATTAAAAACCGAATAACAATTCGCTTTTTCAACGGTTTTTGGCCTTGGGAAAATTAAAAACCGATACGGTTTTTGGCCTGTCGACAATAAAAAACCGAATCACCAAAGTAAGCAAAATAGGCTTCATGTGGAATCCCGCCTTACTTTGAATAAATAAAGGGGATAATGCATCTTGCACTTTATCTCTTGGGTGATGTGAAAAAAAGTGCGTCTCTTGGGTGATGTGGAACAAACTGAGCTTTTAAGGGAAAAATAAATAATAAAGGAAAATGTAAATTATAAAACTTATTTCTAATTAAACAGTGGATCAAACAAATCTAATTAAATATAATTAAACAGTATCTAACAAATATAATTAAACAGTAAATTATTCAATCCAAACGTGATAATCACGCAACACTGTGTTATTAATTCTCAATAAAATCAGACGTATAATCAGACGAAGGTCCGCAGGCTCAAAGTTTCTTTCTTTCTTATTGTTTGTATATCATTTCAGTAGAAACGCGCTAAGCGCAATCTGTCTAGCCAGATGAACATGAAGAGCAGGGGGTGCAGCCCAGTATTTTTTTGATGGAATGCATCAAAAATTTTATATCTATATATCTACCCGGGCATCACCGGGCAATAATGCTAGTATATATATATATATATACAGGGTGATTTTTATTAAACTAACACTACTCAGAGCCACCAGTAGAGTAATCTATCAGCCGGAATTCCACCAAAATTGATAGAGGGATTAAGGACGACAAGGGAAAGAGTTTCCATGAAAAAAAAGGTTCCAAGCATCGCCGATAGGGGAAGATATGGCGCTGTTATTGTCGGCGCACCCGAGAATTTGCATAAAACGCAAGTAAAACATCAAAATACAAATTCATGACTACATAGTCGACAGTAACGCCAGTATTTTGGGCTATAAAGTTCGGTGCGAAATCTGTTGCGTCATCGCCAGTGGCGTAGCTAGGGGGGTGCGGTGGGTGCGGTCCGCACTGGGCGGCATATTTTTATTTAGTATTAGTTGTAAAAAACCACTTGTTCAATTCATAAGTTTACTATTCGATTTCTACGTATTATGAATTACTATATGATTTCGAATATTTTTCCTCATCGTCAAGTCAATGTAGGGTTGAAAATATTATCTCTGAAAATTATCTTCGTTCCACAATGAGAGATTTAAGACTATAAAATCTTGCAATATTGTCTATAGAACAATAAATTACAAATAATACAAATTTTGAGAGCATTATACACGGTTTTTCTACTATGAAAGTTAGAAGAGTAAATATATAAATATGTTTTGTTTACATACACATATGTGTACAATTTGTTTGTTTATCCAAAAGAAATGAAATTATTTATTTTTATTTATAAATATAAAAATATAAAATAAAACATATTTTATGGAATTTTTTTTATAAATTAGGTATATGTTTTGTCTCATAGGTGGGGAAACTGCGACCTCCGTAAGTTTCTTGTGGTCTTTATAAAAGTTGCATTTATAGGTATATCAACTTAAGCGGCCTCCTTTATTACTGCCCAATTTAAATATGGATTCCAATGGTAAAAAAGTTCCCCACCTATAGTTTGTCTTAATTACAATTATTTATTTATGTTTATTAATTTATAAAAACCACCAATTGATTGACTTAGAAAGGGCGGCAAATTGGAGACCGCCCCGGGCGGCAAAAGTTCTAGCTACGCCACTGGTCATCGCTTTACAGAAAAAAGGGCCATCTTTTTTCTACTTGCATCGCCACCTCGCTCCCCAGATCTTTCTTTGTTTTTTGGCGGTTGTTTTTGAACAAGTAAACAATATTTTTTCTGTGTTGCAAATTGCTTCCTTTTCGGTATCGGTTATTGTGTGAGAATATAAAGAAGCGGCAGCCGTGAATCGTTTATAACTAGAACTGAAGGCATCGAACTCACGGATCCTGGGCGTCCCAATCACTTTCTTCCTTTCTTTACTTCCTGTCTAATGATGGTTCCCCGCTACTTACTATCTGAAAGCCTGCACTAGAGGGCGTGGTCCAGGAAGTGCAGTTAAGGCCGTTATTCCTATGGTCCTATAGCTTCATGGTATGAGAACTACTATTTATTCGAGAGGGACAGTGCGAACGCGTTCCCAGCGACCAAAAAATTTAGCTTCCAAAACAACCGCAATCTGCGGATGTAGCGAACATCAGCCTCTCGTATTGGAATGAGAGGACTGAGATCGGGGGGGGGGGGGGGGCACGTGCAATATATATATATACAGGGTGATTTTACACTACTCAGAGCCTACTCAGAACTTACACTGCTCAGAGCCATGTGTCGCGCGATTTATCAATCGGAATTCCACCAAAATTGATAGAGGGACTTAGGACGACATGGGAAAGAATTTCCATGAAAAAAAAAACTAGTTGCAAAAGTCCCTAATATAGGGGAAGATACGGCGCTGTTGTCGTCGGTGCACCCGAGAATTTGCACAAAACGCAAGTAAAACATCAAAATCCAAATTCATGACTACGTAGTCGACAGCAGTTTTTCGGGCGATAAAGATAAGGGGTGAATACCGAAAAAGTTTTAATAAGGAAACAAATGAATAACAAACAACTTTCACTTCAATAGCCTGGAATCACCGAAGTGAGGCAAAATTCGGCATGGGCAGTAGAATAGAAGTTAATTTGACTATAGCAGTTTTCGTAACGGAAATGGTTGAGAGTTAAATTACGGAGCTTAGTAGAGAAAATGGAGAGTAGAAAGTTTAGGGATAGCAACACAAATATTTTTGTTTTTTGGAACTTTTTAATGTTTTTTACCTTGGCAAAGCCTAGTATTTTTTTTTTTTTATAAAGAAATATAACATACAAGGGACAACACTTAAGAAAATGAAAGGATGGTTGTAGGCCTTTCCCTATTATTGGGATCAGCATGATCATAATCTATGAAGCTATAAGAAGGAGCGTAAAGTTCATTGGGGAATTCCTCGAAAACTGAACCGATTATGGTCGCTCACCGGCAGATGGTGCGACAAGTAAAATAGGTGCGAATTTTTCATTGCGTTATATGGACGCGTGTTTTTTAAAATCCTATAACAAATTTTTTAAAATTAATATATATAATATATATATACTAGCATTATTGCCCGGCGATGCCCGGGTAGATATATAGATATAAAATATTTCATGCATTCCATCAAAAAAATACTGGGCTGCACTCCCGCTCATCTGGCATCCGCGCATCATTGTTCATCTGGCCAGACAGAATGCGCTTAGCGCGTTTCTACTGAAATGATATACAAACAATAAGAAACTTTGAGCCTGCGGACCTTCGTCTGATTTTATTGAGAATTAATAACACCATGTTGCGTGATTCGCACGTTTGGATTGAATAAGTTTACTGCAAAATTATATTTGTTAGATACTGTTCAATTAGATTTAATTAGACTTTTTTGATCCACTGTTTAATAAGAAATAAGTTTTATAATTTACATTTGCCTTTATTATTTATTTTTCCCTTAAAAACGCACTTTTTTCCATTTCACCCAAGAGGTAAAGTGCAATATATATTCCTATAAAATATAGTGCAATTATAGTTCCTATAAAATTTTTTTTTAAATATATATATATATACTAGCTTTATATACCCGGCGTTGCACGGGTGAACCCTTAATAAAGCTTACTTGTATGATATGTATATTTGTATTTTATGGCAATCTATACCCCTCTCCACTGGTCATCATCCCATCAGCATATTATAATAACCCACCCCCCATGCTAATGTCAACATTAAAATGTTTCTTTCAATTTTGATAACCCACTGGATCCCGGCCCTTCGAGGAGTTTGAGGGCTTCCCCGTAAACCCTTGTGAAAATCGCCGGTTTCATAAACAAAGAATTACCTCACGTTGCCCAGGATAATAAAAATGAATGGAGTTAACCTGAGCTCTAGATGTATACGTACTAACAACCGAAATATATACAATTCACACACACGAACACCTTTCCACACTTCATTTAATTAAGGTTGATCTCTCTCTTTTCTCCTACCACCAATTTGGTGTTCAAAATGGTGATATATAGGAAATATAAATTATTGGATTGTTTCTAGCAATTTTTTCAAAATCTAAAGCGAATGTCGAAAAATCGTGACATTGATCGTGTTTGTTACATTTAATCGTGTTTCTTACATTTTAAATCAAGAATCTTATTGATATCTGTTTCCTTCTTTGAGATATGACGGAATATGTAAAAAACGCGTAAAAACACGTTTAGCCCCCCCTAACCCCCTTGGGGGCCGAATTTTGAAATATCCTTAAATTGGTTTTTAGGTATTCGTATTCCTTACATTTTAAAGCAAGAATCTTATGGATATCTGTTTCTTTCTTTGATATATGAAGGAATACGTGAAAAACACGTTAAGCCCCCCCCTCCCCGTCCCCTGGGGCCAAATTTTAAAAAATCCTGAAATTGGATTTAAGGTATTCGTGTTCCTTACATTTTAAAGTAAGAATCTTATGGACATCAATTTCCTTCTTTGAGATACGAAAGAATATGTAAAAAACACGTTTTGCCCCCCCTCCCCCCCTTGGGGGGCGATTTTTGAAAAATCGCTTCTTAAATGACGCCTTCAGCCCAAAAGTAATAAGCTCTTAAAATTTGATATCTGTATCTCCAATAGTTTTTGCTGGGTGTTGATTTCTTTATATATATAGATAAAACACGTAAGAACACGTTTAGCCCCCCTCTCCCCCTTGGGAGACGAATTTTGAAAAATCCTGAAATTGGTTTTTAGGTATTAATGTTTCTTACATTTTAAAGCAAGAATCTTATGGATATCGATTTTCTTCTTTGAGATATAAAGGCATATGTAAAAAACACGTTTTGCCCCCCTCCCCTCCTTGGGGGGCGAATTTTGAAAAATCCTGAAATCGGTTTTTAGGTATTTATGTTCCTTACATTTTAAAGCAAGAATCTTATGGATATCTGTTTTCTTCTTCGAGATATGAAGGAAAATGTGATAAAACACGTAAAAACACGTTTTTTCCCCCTCCCCCCCTTGGGGGCCTAATTTTGAAAAATCCTGAAATTGGTTTTTAGGTATTCATGTTACTTACATTTTAAAGCAAGAATGTTATGGATATAAATATCCTTCTTTGAGATATGAAGGAATATGTAAAAAACACGTTTTGCCCCCCCCCCCTCCCCCCCTTTGGGGGCGAATTTTGAAAAATCGCTTCTTAAATGACGCCTTCAGCACAAAAGTAATAAGCTCCTAAAATTTGATATCTGTATCTCCAATAGTTTTTGCTGGGCGTTGATACGTGTATGTATATATGTCAGGACTTCTTCCTTTATAGATATAGATATATTGGCATTAATTGCATACACTGACATTGTATTTAATTTGAATGTACCGTTCGTTTAGGAACACCTGGTGTATGGAATACTAAAAGTTTAAAATAGTGGCGCCATCTATTTATAATAAACCTACCAAAATCCATTAAAAAACTAAACACAGTATAAATAACATAGAAAAAAAAAGCATACGAAATGTTATACACATTAATAATATGAAAACGAATTAAAATATATAAATGTATAATAAACTCCTCAGATTTCAGCTATATTCGGTCTTTCATCATAAAAAAGCTGAAAAAATTTTTTTTAAAATAATAAAATAAAATAAAAATAATAATTTAAAAAATAATAAAATAAAATAAAGATAATAATTAAAAAAAAAATAAAATAAAAGCTGAAATAAAAAAGCCTTCATAAAAAAAGCTGAAAATACAGGTTTAGCAAAATTTGCACGATCCCATACTCGAACCCGAGACTTACGGGGTACCAAATGAACCGCTTTAACTACTACGCCACGATTATGCACAACACTGTCGAGTAAAGTAAAAAATATACGCAATGAGTTTTTTGGAAAGTTGCTATGGGTTGGTGGATATACATACATTTATGGAGTAAGAGGAGTTTTAAGTGAGAAATAAGTTAGCAGGATACAAGCTTAGTCTTTAACTCTTCAATAGACACAGAGACATAAGCTAGGAGGATTGCAGTAGCGATTAAAAAAGATCGTGACACTTAGCGTGGTTGATTCGAATTTTCCATCGCGTGTGAGAGTGTCAATATGCCGTTGGATCCGATTTATTTTAGAGTATAAAATCTGACTTGAAAGATTATTATTTTCATTTATTATTCTGGTTTAATATATAACTTGAAACTTTTTGATTTTATTTATTTTTATCTTTTCGCTCGCTGTTTGCTAACCCTAACGTGGACGCCATATTCAGAGCGGTGATTCCACAAAGTGTAACAGCTTACAAATTGTTGGTTTTTTATTAATTAAAAATCAACGGTAATTAATTTCGATTTTTGAAGTTCTTCAGACCCTCGGCTGTTTTTAAAGACGCCTGTATGTAAAATTTCACGATCGTTGCTCCTAAACTGTGGATTTCTATACAATTACAGAGATACAAACATTCATTTTTATATATTAGATATATATAATGAATATGAGGGGTTCACAACCATAGTGGACCAAGTCCGTATTTTTTACTGAAAAACACAATTTGAAACAGAAATATTTATTTCCTACTTATAGATGCAGAACAGTTAAAAAAGATAGTTTTAACAATATGTCATATTTGTCTTTACAATATCACTTGACTAGAATTGATTACACACAAAAAACTTCAAACCTTGATTTTTTTCAATTTAGTTTAGATGGACTTGGTTCACTATGGTTGTGTTGTAACCCCCTCATATGTGCACGTAACTAACTAGCTCTAGAAAATAATGCATCATTATTTAGTCATTTCCTTTAAGCATGTTAATGAAGTCTAGCAAAAAAAGCAGTTCAAATAAACATTCTGAATTAAAATAAACAATTGTTAAGTTGAATAAATGAATTCATATTAAATACACACTAAAAAAAAACTTGTTTTTCTTCAAAAATACGAAAAATCCATATTAAAGCATATGGTTTCCATGTCAAAACCGAGTGGCACGCACCAAATGTGAGACACATTTTTAACACTGAGTTACTCCTTCTTTAGCTTCATGTCTCATACCCATACTTGTGAAGTAACCGCGGACACTTCGGACGTCGGATACTACATATCGTTAAATGTCGATATAAATAGTAGGCCAGAAATGTCTGTCAGAGAAAAGTGATAGAAGAGCCAAGATAATCCAATCCGCTAGGACAGTGGTTCGCAAACTTTTTTCATCGGTGACCAATTTTCTTCAAATAAAAAATCCCGCGAAAAAACCCCAATGAAATATTATTGGCAATAGGACATTTTTTTTTAAATGTTGAGAAAATGTTAACAAAAGCACAGAAAAACGAAATAAGCAGTTTTTGACAAACTATTTCAAAATCAATGAACTATAGATTTTGGGTACATATTTACTTTGCACAACAACAACAACAACAACAAAAAAGTCTTTCTTACCATCTACACTTGTTTTATGCCAAATCTCACGTGATTAAAATTTCATATTTAACTCGTTTCATATGCGTATTTCATTTAGGTAATTACTAAAAAAAAAATTAAATAAATAAATAAAATAAAAAATAAAAAAGGAGCATGATTTTAAAACTATAAAATTGTTATTAAAACATTGAAAATCTGCCACGGCGGGGGCGCGGGTTCGATTCCCGCATAAGACTTGGTTGTATTCTGGGGAACTCACCAGTCTTCTGCCAGCAAAAGGTGCCCCTGTCCAGAAAGGGGAACTACAACCCATCGTCAATCGCTGTGTCATCGTTTGTTAATAAAAAATTCTGTGTTTGTGTGATTTATGTTTTTATTTCCTTGTATTCATATGTACACAGGACTGAGCTGTGACAGTCGTCAGCCCCAGGGACCTTAGCCACACACACACACACAACACCTTTAAGTATTTTGAGAATTTCAGATAAGCAGAAAATCTTACGTATGTAAACTTAAGATCGTTTAATAAAGGGGCCCTAGGTAGCCTAGTGCCAGTGCGTCGGCTTTCGGTGCTGATGGTTGTTGTATCGAATACCTACAAGTGCCATAAAATACCTTTTTGTCTAGGCCGGATATGGACACGTAAAATCTGTAGATCGGAAAGTCCCTCTATGATGTCAGTAAAGTTGGGAGAGGGTATGATCCCCCCAGATGTCGCCCCTGGGGTTGCTCAGTCAAAATTGAGGTGGCACCTAGCTAAATCAAAATTTCGACTCTTGTGCCGTTATAAACCAGAGCCGCACGCCTTAGCCCGCTAGCTTATTTGGAACTGATCTGGAACACTTCTGACCAGCGTGAATTAGAAACAACATCATCATAAATTTCAACATAACTAAAGATAATCAGCAGATCTTGAGATTTTGAACTGGAATTTATGTAAACATGCATGCAAGTTAGCAATTTTTGTAAGGAATGATAATTTAAATGTTAACCGACAGTTTTCGCCATTCTGAAACACCAAAAAACAAGAAACAAAACCCCTTTTACACATCAAACTATTTCTGTAACAGCCAAAAATTAATGTATTGAGTGGCCATAAAAATATTTTACAACATACAAAAAGGTGGGAGAAGAAAATACACTACCATTGGTATGCTCTTGTTTATTTAACAACAAATGGACAATATTTACATAATGATGACAAATGAAATACTTTGCTACTTAAGAACCATAGGACAAAACCATGACGTAAGAGAGAGAGTTCATTGGTTTAAAAAATTGGTAATATATATGATTAGTGAAATGAGTGGTCAGTGAATTGGAAGATCAGTCCTATATTACCAATTTTAAATTTATAAATATTTCGTTTAAACAATTGTTAATTTAAAAAACCAGATTCAGTTAAAAGACAATTAGTGTCAACAATTTCCTTGCAGATATGTTAAAAAATAATCTTTCAACAGATTTAAAACACACTTCTCTGCAATATTTTGTTCTGCTTGTGATATGTACACAACTTTAATAAAACCGACCAAGCAAAGTAATCAATATTTGCAGCTTAAAAAAAAAATTTTTAAAAATTAAATATCAAGAAAAGATTTCCTGAATACAATAATCAACATAATAAAAAAACATGACTAGGGAGCATAAATTAAAAACAAAAACACTTAAAATGAAAACATGCAAATAAAAGGAAATAAAATATGCCGATATTTCAGATGAGGACATTGACTGCAACATATTTTAAACCTGATCTATGTAAATTTACATATAATTACGTGGCACAGTGAGATTTCCAACGAGTAGTTTTATATATTAATTTAAATTGATACTGGCAGGAAGCATGCAAAGCATTTGTGCAGTGACATTTTGGCAAATGACACTTTTATTACATAAATTTAAAGATAATTAGATCAAATAAATAAATGAAATAATAAAACTGATTAGATGATTCAGAAGTATATAATAGTATAGTCAAACAGAAATATGCAAAATATTCTTAGACATACCATAGAAATGGGGAAACATAAACTACCCAGTTTAGCATAAATATAATTTTGGGTCAAGAGGTATGTAACCCTTCACTAAATTACAGAAGCTATGCATACTAGCATTGGTACAAAAGTAAACTTGCACATTTGAGAAAAACTACATTGAAATCTAGCATAAATTTTCACTCCAAACAGACGGACAATTAAGGAAGATTTTAAGAAACTTGGAATAGTATATGCAGATGCATAAATACTTTTTTTTTAGGTTATACAGAATTTTGTGAATGCATCAGTTACATGAAGAAAATATATTTATCCAATACAAAGATATATAACTTCTTAATTTTATAATAAAGAAATATGCATTACAAAAATTGACTGATTTAAAAAAACAAACAAAAAAAAACAAAAAACATTTGCCATTGAAAAGTTCTTTAATTGGCCTTTAAACAATCAAAATGGTGATTCCATATGAATAATGTAATTTTTTTTTAAGCTTTCAAAAGTATGTAAGAAAATTAAGTTAGATAATTTATATAAAAACATAACTGAAGTATTCTTTTTTACGGATGAAGACCTTTAAATTAATATAAAATCTTACAACTATTTTGATACTTAACAAAGCTATGGAAGTCTGAATTACACTATAAAAATTTTCCTGACACATTATATACGTGTATATATATATATATATAATTTTTTTTAATCAGTAAAACACTTAACATCTCTTGACCATTCAGTATGGACAAATTTATAATTTATATATCTAATTTTCATACCTATGGTTGTTCTAAGAAACTTTTTCATATTTCTAACTACTTTCATTTTTAAAGTGGTAGGAGAATAATTAAAAAAATAAAAACTACTTGCAAATTTCCACAAATTAGAAAAATGAATTGATGAAACGATTACACAAAGACACATTTATAAATGAAGGATAATGAAAGAGGACTCATTTTACCCGTAATCCTTAATCAGTATTTCATTCAGGAAATAATTAAAATACTTTTGATTATTTTTAGAATGTACTGTTTCTTTCAATTCAGCTCTCTAATTTATGCAAAATATAAATTAATAAATCACCAAATTCTTCAAACCAAGGTAAAGGAAGGAAGGAAAAGTATTAAGTTTCAAACTAAACATCAACTGAAATCAAATCTTCAAAAATCGACATTACTAATAAAAATGAACTAAACACAAAAGGATGTGAGTTATTTGAGTATTATAGATATCTCGAAGATCAAAATGCATCTTTTATGCTTCGTAGTTGGCGGACTGCAAGATCCACTGGAAGGTCAAATTCCAAATGACTCAGCCTATCGAGAGATTTTAATGCATCTTCAAATCCTAGGAAACACAAGAAATAGACAGATTAGAGAAAGATGTATGTAGCATTGAATATCAAACATTCCATGTTTCCTTGAGTGTAAAAAAAGGCAGAGAGATCATTCATTAATGGGCATAACAGGTAAACAAATTTATACAGTGGAGTCCCTGATAATCCAAACTTCGATAATCCGAAAGTCCGCTTAATACGAAACCAAAGTAAAAAAGAACTAAGGTTACAATAAAACCACAGTGATACTAAGTAATATAAAGTATATTTCTGAAAATTACAAGAAAATTCAAAGTTAGACAATGCATTTACGTAATTATTACTGAACTACCTTGGTTTGAAAAAAATCTGTTAAATTTTTTTGTTGAAGAGAAGAACACCTCTCCCTTGAAGCCAAATTACGCTAGTGTGTGTGTCTGCTGGGGTCGTGGCTGAGTGTTGCTCTATGTAGCTTAGTGCTACAACAAATACATCTGCCTTGTCTGAGTGGAATACCCTCTGTTCCCTGTCACCGCCTGCTTCACCTTCACTCTCGTCTGAGATGTTGACAGGTTCTTTCAAAACCATTTCAACAATTTGCTGATCGTCCAAAATCTTACACTGTACTGTACTGTACTACGCAGGGTTCCGCTCTCTAATCACCCATTTTGTCCCGAGATTTGGCAATGTTTTGACAGACCTTTTAAAATAAACTGTGTAATGATACATAATATGTAATCACACGTTATTATGTAATTTAAGTTTATTTTAAGAAAGATTTCTTTTAATCCGAAAAGGGTCTGGTCCAAATCGTTTCAGATTATCAGGACTCTACTGTAATAAAATAGCTGAATACCTCTGCTTTGCATGGAATACATTCAAATTAAATACAACGATCAATGTATGCAATTAATGACAAAAATAAAAACAAAATATATTTATAATAAATACAACAGTCAATGTAAGCAATTAATACGAAAATATATACATACATATATATATATATATATATATATATATATATATATATATGTATTTACAAAAAAAATCGTAACGAATATTTTTTATAGACAAAATAATATAGAAGAAAATATTCAAATTAAATCTAATAGTACATACTAAAGAATATAGTACGGTTAATATAGTACAGTTTGAGGAACATTTCTTTTACTGTATTTTAATATTATTTTGGATAATGTCCAATTATCTGCCGCATTAGAAAGAAAAAATTTTTTTTTTCGTCAATTTATTTCGTTGTTATGCACATGACACAAAATTAGTTTAAAGTATCACAAAAGGAAAAGAAACCACGTGATCAGCATTTAATAAATTAAATTCTAAAAATTAATCTTTAAAAATTCACCAAAAATCAGAAAATGGAGGTAAATATTTGAAAAAGATTTCAATTTAAAGGAATTTTTATGATCTTTCTCGTGATATAAATTTTATAACCCTCAGATTATTATTTTAAATGGAAACTTAAAAAGTTACAAAAACAGCTTAAAAATTAAATTTAATAAATTTAAGAAGAATATTTCAAAAATCTTTCTTACTGCACCCCTACATAAGAAGAAATGCCGTGCAAAATTACAACCCTTTAGGTCAAGCAGTTTGGTCTGTGCATTATCTGTCAGTCAGTCAGTCAGTTACGGAACTGTTTTATATAATAGACTAGGCATTTTTCCCATTCTTACAGCCTATACCATTTAGATAGGATTTTCAAAAATTACTAAATTTTATTTAATGCATATTAATAAATTGAAATTGTTTTTAAACCAAAGTTGAACTTCATTATCCAATTTTAAACATGTTCTGGCTGTAAATTTTTAAAATCAGTTTAAAAAATGTACGGCAGGGTAAATAGTTTTGGGCACCAAAAATAACAGGGCATATTTCCTCCTAAAAGAAATGAAGCAGTACATTACAACTTTTTGTAACCATTCAGAGGAATCACCATCATTCAGAACTAAATTTTCTGGGCTTCTCTAATTTCCCCCTTTAAGCAGAAGTTTAAATTAAACTGAGCTTTTAAAGTACACAAAATTCTTAATTTTATTACATACCAGTCTTTGCTGCATAACTCCAAGGCTGGTAAAAACGTTCCAGCAAGATCCTAGTTTTATAAATAAGCTTCAGCCATGATACAAGGCGTTTTTCACTATAAAATTAAAATAAGACATAAGAATATCATTCTGAGAAAATTTACTTCCATTTCAAACAATAAAAAAACCCCTTACTTTAAAGCAGCACACACAAAAGCTTTGAAGTGTGAATCAGCAGATCGTTTAAGAGGCGTATGAGTAGTGATTATACTGTCTATGGCACTAAGGAGAGACTATAATAGAAACAAAATATAAAACTATCAATCTGATAATAATTAAAAAAATATTACTACAAAAAAGAAATACATATAATGTAACAAAAATTCAATAGATATTAAGTGAAAAATTACATAAAAATTTTATTTTAAATAGTTCTCAAAGGTTGTAATCTACAATATCTTTCCTTGCTTTTTTTGAAAGATGACTATTTCTCTACACACTAAAATACAGTCTGATTAATATGAAGAACCTTATATGGTCACCAAGCTCCAGCGATATGGCACTAATGTTGATAATAACTACAAATTTCATGACGTGTTTATCATGCGATTATTTCATGATGCATTTATTATGATTTTGTCAGGTGATTAATCCTGAAAAATTAGAAGAAACTTGCCATGTGGAAAAATTTTAAATGTGGTGCTTCAAGTTAAATTTTGTGAAGGGTTAATTCTGGAGTGGATAGATTTTTTAGGTTTTGTATCTTCTAGAGTAGAGAGTAGCTTGACATGATTGATGTTTTTTGTTGTTCAAGCTGGATTTCATGGGAAACAGGCATGTGATAGATTTGTGAATGGAGAATGATTTAACATCGAGTGGTTTGGAATGCGAGAGATGTAACAGAAATATGGAGTTGTGTAAACGGAAGGATATTTCAGATAGGTTTGAATGGCATATTATATATGTATGCATAATCTGTATAAAACTATGCATTGTATTTTACAGATTGCTATCACCAGCAGAATCATGGCATAGCCAGCAGTAGATGGATCCATGTGATATAACAGTTAGGGCCATAGCAGAGTGGAATTGGGCATGTGAATGAAGTGAAGATCCCATTTATGCTTACAAGGTTTATATAGTAGAGTCATGATAATCCGAAATGATTGGGACCAGACCCTTTTCAGATTAACAAATTTTTCGGATTAAGTGAAATAATTCTTAAAATAAACTTAAATTACATAATAACGTGTGATTACATAACTATTACATATTACGTGTGATTACACAGTTTATTTTATAAGGTCTGCCTAAACATAACTTAATCTTGGGACGAAATAGGTGATAAAAGAACAGAACGCTGCCTAGTACAGTACAGTCGAGTGTAAGTTATTTTAACAATACGTCACAGTGCTTGACAGTTGGATTTTAGACAATCAGCAGATTGTTGAAATGGTTTTGAAAGAACCTATTAAGGTTTCAGACGAGAGTGAAGGTGATGCAGACGGTGACAGTGAGCAGAAGACATCCCACTCAGAAAGCCGCGGCTGCATTTGCTGTAGAGCTACGCTAGATAGAGCAACACTCCACCGTGACCCAAGTAAACACCATTTTTCTGATGCGTTGGCGTAATTTGGCGTCAAGGGAGAGGTATTCTTCTCTTTGACAAAAAAAAATTTAACAGATTTTTTCAAACCAATGTTGTTCAGTAATAATTAGTTCAGTACATTGTCTAACTTTGAATTTTCTTGTAATTGTCAGAAATATACTTTATTTTACTTAGTATCAGTGTGGTTTTATTGTAACTTTAGTTCTTTTTGACTTTGGGTTTCAGATTAAGCAGATTTTAGGGACTCTATTGTACAGCTAGCTCTGTTTGTTTTACCAACTTATTGCAATGGTTATACTCGGAATTGATCATTCTGAAGCACCATGCTTGCATTTGACCTTGTGAGATGTGCCTGTAATACTTCAATTTTCCACTAGCAAAAAGGAAGAACTATAAAGGGAGAATAAACAGTGCTCTTTTCAACAAACCCTCAAATGTGCCAAACTGCTAGCAAAATAATGTCTTGGCGACAAACCGTATCATATTCTTCATATTTACATACAGTCTACATTTTGATAATTCTTAACAGTGTCTTATTATGGGTAGCTTAAGAAGACAAACTTTTTCTATTTACTTCAGAGAGAGCTTAGTCATAAAAATACAGTCGATTCCAGTTGTCGATCAGGACACAATCATTTTGGTCCTAATAACTGGCTGGTAAATAATATTAGGCTTATGCAATAGGATTTGTTTCAGTTCTTTAGGATTCAGTCTGAATTAGTTGCTGGCCGATTAACCAATGGTCCAATTAACTGGATTCGACTGTATATTATCTATGTAAATAGTATTACAATTTGAATGCTAGTTTGATACAAAACAAATATTAATATCCTTTCCCGAATATCTGCCCTGATTCAACACAAGCGATAGACAACATAATTTGAGAATGTGTGCCAAAGGAAAGTTATGTGTTAATTCAAACTCCCACTAAAATAACTTTTAAAGAATTCTCAACTGTTGGAGAAGTATTGTTTATATATTCTTAATTCCAGAAAGTTACAATGCACATTTATAATGAAAAAGAGATAAATGCATATGAATTTGCAAGACTTACATGCATTTAAAATATATCAACAGTCATAAATCATAATAAGTAGACTGTAAAAAGTAAAATAAAATTATGATTTTTATTTATGATTACGAGAAATAAAATTATGAATTATGACTAGTAAAATTGTGATTTATTTAGCATAACATTGTTAAAAAAATCAATCTTTTGCAAATAAAGATATGTAAAGTTTTACGCCAGGAGAAGAGACGTTTTATATTATTAGATATATACAGTATGAACATTAAAATACACCAATTTTAAAAGATCTTTCAAAATTTTAACTAAACATTTATAATAGTCATTTTTTATAGTAGTAAAGGAGGCACTTCATGGCTGAAAATTTTGATGTTCTTCAGAAGCTTTTCACACACTAATAATTCTGTCTCAGTTATTTCATACAATATACAGAACTTACATTTTCTTAATACATAGGTGATACTTCAGAAAAAGGAAGGTGTTTTAGTAATCATATGCAGAATTCACCAATTACATATAAATTTTAAATGACATTTTTTCAAATGTTCAAACTTTTTATGCTGTTTTTTCTCTGAACTGATTTCTTTTTTCATTTTCATTAGCAAACTAAATATAAAGAATAGATTTTTGCAATGAAGTTATTAATGATAAAGAGAAATTAATACTTTTCATATATAGGTTTGATGCATGTTTGTGTAAGCATGTCTGTAACTTTTTCTACACATTCCACTTTACCTGCTTTGGTGTTGTTGCAACTCCACCCACAATTTCGAGATTAAAGCTTTGGCATAGTTTTCTGGCAGGAGATGCATTATACTGATATCCATGCTAGAATACAAATCAAATATTTGAAACAAAGTCAAAGCTGTAATAGTTCATAATAGTAAATTTTATAGAATATAACAGAAGCAGTGTTAATAATTAAAAGTGATATAGATAACAATGACAATTTTTAATTCAAAAGAATATCATAATTGCTTCATATTAGTATATTTGCCTTTAAAACAGAAATAAAAAATTTCAACTACACTACCCTGTTACACATTTCATAATCCTTATACATGACAACAAAAAGTAAATTACATTATAATAGCTCCATTTCACTGGATGGGGCACAATACGGCATCTAGGACCCTCCCGGTTTTAACCCCACTGGTGATTGCAGATTGCAGCAGGTGACCACCTCCCATGCACCAACCCTTCCAAGCACCCTTGAGCCCCCACCCAAGACCAAAGGGAGCTGCCAGAGGGGAGCGTGAACTGCTAAGATTGGCATGCGAGAAGTAGCCATTTAGGATGGTTAAGGGAAGGGAAAATTTAGAATAAAATAATTTAGATTAGGTTGCCAAAAAATTATAATGACTATCTAGGAACCAACCAAGCCTAAACTGGTAACTGGTCAATTCTGAGAGGAGACAGACATAACCCTGTGCCCATATCTTGCAACACAAAGATCAATGTCACCAGTCATATATTATAATAGCTTAAGTAGTGAAACAATAGATGCCCGGTGGCATAGTGGTCAAGCTGCCACGTCACAGGTCCGGGGTTCAACCCTGTGATTGGGCAAGGTCGACTCAGCCTTTCATCCCTTGAGTAGGTCGAGAAAATGAGGACCAAGCATGCTTGGGAACTAAACTCTGGGGGTCCCACATCAGGTTGACCACCTGACTGCGACATATGCTGTATGGCACCCCAAGCTCCTGGTCAAGAAAGTGGAGATGGGCACTGCTGGCCTTGGTCCACAGTGGACTGTTGCACCCTGAGTTTAGTTTAATTTAGTGAAACAATAAGGTTTGTATTTAATTTTTTTTCCTGAGACAGTATTAGCAATTTATATCTTGTAAAACAGAACAATAAGCAGGCCATTGTCTTCTCTGACAAATTCTCCAAGGATACTAATGTTAAACAACATTATAAATTTCAACTCAAATTTTAGAAAAGCACACTAAAACTGTTACCTTAAATTCTTGTTATTATACATTAAGTTGAGTTGTTTTAAAGCAAATATTTACAGTGTTCTGTAAATACAAAAGTTTTTAACAGAGGTACCATACTGTAAAAATCTTAATCAATATATTATACCTAAAAAAAGTTGAAAACTCACTCAAATACAGTTGGCTCTCTGTTTAACGACTTTCAAGGGACCGTGAAAAATTGTCCTTAAGTAGAGATCGCCCTTAAACAGAATTTGTGAAAAAGTAACATTTCCCATAACGTCGGAGGGGCCGCGACTGGGAAATATCGTCTTTAAATAGAGATCATCGTTAAGTAGAGCGTTGTTAAACAGAGAGCCAACTGTATTTCAATAGTTCACACAAGATTCCTATTCTAAGGCTTATTATTATTATTTTTTTTTAAGTACACAGAAAACATTAATTTCAATGTAAAAATGATCATGGTAAAAACACACTCAGGCATATTAACACAATGAGAATTTATTACAAACCTTTGTTGAAAAATAAATTTCTGATCCTTCTCCAATTTAATCTGACCATTACAGAGAAGTATTACAGAGAAGAATTAAAAAATTATTAAAAGAATGCTATCTTTAAATGATAAGCTTCAATAGGTTGGTGATATATCGAAAACCTTCTCTTTTCAAAATCCATAACCACATTGAGGTGAGGAGAAAAAAAATTGATTTTAATACTACTTTAATCTTTAGGTGGTTGACAAGACTGAATACACTGTAAAATATCCTCAGTGGTTTATCTACTTGCTTGAATCAACTTAAGATCAGGGTAAACATTTGGTTTGGTAACAGAACTTTATTAAATTTAAAAAGGAATCAGCAAGCAGCTTTCTTACGACTATTCAATGAGTTTGAAAATTTCATCACACAATCAAACCATTTGCTCCATTAGCATATAAATGTACTCGTATCACTAGGTCATTATTAGAAGAATACATGCATACTTAATGTTCTCAGTAGCAGTGAATAATGGGTCATATACCAGTTTCTTCCCTTTTATTATTGAAACAGAAATATTAAGTTCTGCATGTTTTTAGAAATATTTGTGCTCAGATACTATTAAAAATCACATACACCCATTACTTGATTTATGCAGTTTCAGTTTATCACAGTTTATCTTTTTTTATTGTAAGATTGCATTCCTCAATAACGGTCCTCCGGAGAGAAAAAAAATTGTCCTGTGTCATGAGTTATAATTTTGGCAGCGTGCCAAACCTAGTTTCAGTTAAACAGAAAAGTACCGAAGTGCGTTAAAAAAAAAAGGAGGCAAGCAAATGATAAATCCTACGTTAATACCCTGCAGTAGTTTTGTTAGAGGAGATTACATAAAATTTTTTTTTTTTCATTTTCCAAATGGGAATAAATATCAAATTGTACAGGATGATAATTATTGAAAGCAGCAATGAATAATTATGATAATACATGTTTTGATCTGCATGTTCTTTTTATTTCTGTACAATAATACTATGTTTTAGTTACAGCAAAATAAACTATACGTTCATATAAATCTAAACTTTTTTTTTTCATTTCTTGAAAAATCACACTTTTTCAATCACACTTTTTTTCTGGACCATATGTTGCCCTTTTTTATACATCCCATGCCCTCTTGTATATGCTTTTTGAGGGTTCATTACATATCTCCCAGTTTTATATGATTTCCTTACATTCAATTTAGGCTGTTTTGCTTTAACGCAGAATGTATCTGTCACGTAAATCCAGGGATAGGTGTACAGTAAAATCTCTATCTGTCGGTTTTCAAGGAAATGACTAAACTGAACGATAAATGTGGGAAAATAATAGATGCAGGAACATAACAAAGCAATATGATCGTCAGGACTGGGAGAAATAAATGACACATATGGGAAAACGATGATTCGGAAAATGATCGATCAAGATTCCACTGTATTTTCATAGCTCTTATTGTTGCAAATGGGTTAAACAATTAATACCTCTAAATTATACGTGCTATAAAACTCAATATTTTACAGACCATTAATATTTAGACACTCTCTACAATTATCTGACAGAAATGTCAATACTGGAAAGGAAATAATTCACAATATTCTAATTATATACAATATGTAAACAGGTAACTGAAAGATAAAATACAGAATTTTCAGAGCACACATGGCCTTACCTTTAGTTCATAATATTTTAAAACAAGATCCCATGCATGCATCATTTTTGAAGCAGATGGTGAATGGACGGCAAAACATCCAAATGGAACTAAACTAGTGCTTTGACCAATCTACAAAAAAAAAAAAAAATTCCAAATACATATGAAAAATTGATAAGTTGAATACATTGTTATGAACATATAATAACAAAACTGAATATTTTAATAAAACTGAAGTTTATTCGATTAGCAAAAACAAAGCATATTTTAGCTATATTAATTTTACTTTTAGACATTAATACCAACTAATACACTTTGATAAAAGAACTGGTTATCTTTTATGACAGTATTAAAATAAGACATTTTGAATGCTACTTAAATTAATGTGATACATTGAGAAAAGGTGGATAACTTTTTGAAATTACCCTCACTCTAGTTTATTTCAGAAAAAAAATTACAAAGGAATAATTAGGTGAATAATTCTGAAGGTATATATACTATATAAGCATTTTTAAGACTTATTAAAATTTCTATCCTTAGACATAATTCTATTGTCATGTATCATTTAAAATTATCAAATAATTACAATAATTTACAATGAATAAATAAATAAGTATTATTATTAAAGTCATATCTGTAAGTATTATGCAAAATTCAATAAATTTAATTCTGAAACTTTGGTTGCACAATATAGACAACACTGCATTCTTTATTTACATACACAGAATCCCAAATATTTAAATTTTACATAGGATGATACAGACATGATATTATTATCATATTAGAAAAATGTATCAGAAACATTTATTTATGATCTTGTTATTCAAGAAAATGCATGGTTTGAATGAAGTAATGCATTTTCAACTTGCAATAAATGGGAATTCTTGGTTGTTAGGCTTAAAGACTGCTCTTGTATAATTCACTAGCACATTATTATGCTTGTTAGTAGACAGTTTGCCTCTAATGTAATTTTTTTCATGCATGCTTTTATGATTTTCATTTTATTTTGTAATCATCATCAACTTTGCTCACATGTATCACCATTTATTCAAAGAAATTTGTCAGCTATATTTTGCCTGAAGCAAAATAGGTTTCTCTAATAGTCCTTTCTACATACATTAACATAACCACTAAAAATAAATGCAGCCAGTGGAATAATCACCCATTCATATAAAACAAATTACATTAAAACCATTAAGTATTTAATTACAGAAAAAAGTAATCTTTATGTATTTCATTAGCAGATTTAATAATGACCAACAAACACAGCTTATGTTTCAATGGATACATACTGGCATGAGACCATGCTGCATAAGATCTCTTATAGCAGAGGCTAAATCTTTTCTTACTGCAGTAGTTAACTTTTCATTGCATTGAACAACTGGAGCCTGTAATAAATATTATTAATCATTAAAAAAGCAATTGTTCTCTAAAATTCAAATCCCATACAGAAAACATACAAATAAACATAATTTCTACCCCTTGAATAATCTTAAAATCACATTAAGCCTCTAATCCATTGACAATATTTTCACAATTCCCTCTCGGCCTGTAGAGCATTTTTGAACAGGATGAACATAACAAACAATCGCTTTTTAACCCTTAGACTGTTACAAATGCGCTCAGCGTGTCCATCTGAGTCTTTCCCTCAATGTTACGGATGTGCTGGACATGTCTATCTGGATTTTTCAATGTTTTGAATGTTACAAAAGCGTGTCCCACGTTCTAAAGTGATTGTTTCTTTCATCAATAGATGGCAGCACTAAATGGCATTCGGATACAATTTTTCCCAATAAGAAGTAGATTTTTAGGTGATTGTTTTGAGAATACATACAGTATAAAAGGGCAGCAAAGGGACCAAGAAGAATATGTTCAGTAAGTTACAGAAAATCAGTGAGTGGAAAAAGAAGTATGTAAAGAAATAAGATTATGGTTTAAAGACTGTGAAGTGGGTTTATGCATATCACCTTGCTTTAAAATATACTATACTATAAGAAATTTCCAAACAAAATACTCTGTATGTTATGTAAATATTTATATATGTATTTTTAAAATTTTTTTTTCATTTATTTTGATATAAATATAACTTAACTATAGTGAATTTGCATTTACGAACATTCCTTCAAAGCGCGCTTCCAAAAAAAAACAAAAAAAAAAACAACAACACTGGAAGAACTGAAAGGCGAAAACTCAGCAGCCTAAGGGTTATGCAGAGTGTAATAGATAAATCTTTCTCAAATGCCAACAGGGTTAATAAATAAACAGAAAAAACAAAGGAAATTTACAAGAGGGAAACTACAAAACCTATATACTAAAGGGGGGGGGGGGGGAAACAGAAAAAACAAAGGAAATTTACAAGAGGGAAACTACAAAACCTATATACTAAAGGGGGGGGGGACCTAAAAATTTGATTGCACTTCAAAGCAGAAAAAAAAATGAAATTTACTCTTGAAGGGAGGAGTAGAAGGAGCTGCAAAATTTGGTAACATTTAAGATCTTCAGGATGTTTAATTTGCCACTGCTTTACTCTTAGTTGCGGAGTTAAACTGCTTATTGCCTCAATTAACATAGAACTATGGTCAGCTAAGCTTAGTAAAATAGAACAACAACCCTGCCCTGATATTTTGAAAATTTTGTCAATAACTAGTCAGAATTTAAAATTAAAATATACAGCATAAAATTGTTTCTAAGTAAGAGGATATATTCCTTTTTTAATCTAAAATACCGTTACATATTATACACAACAATGCAAATTATGCATGAAGCATATGCTTGCAGAAGAATTATAGTTATAGTAGATTGCTTCACAAAGTAACCTTCTGTTATCATTATTATGTCTCTAAATTAAAAAAAATTCTCTTGCTTATGGAACTCCCCCAATTGTAGAATATATATATATATATATATATATGTGGTTATTTTTCTGGGGGTACGCGGGGATACGGTGTATCCCTGTTGTATTATTTTGGCTTAACCTACTGAAATTTTAAGAAATTTATGAATCAATTGCCAATATATAACAAAAAGTAATTTTTAAAATGCAAGTTTTTAGTTCCCATGTGACGAATTCTTGTAAATCAATATTTAATTTTCTGTGTTTCAATCTCTGTTTCATGAACAGATAAAGACAGTCTGTTCAATCCAACAACATGTGTAGAATATCAGTTGCTTTTACAACATCATTCAGCAACAGACGCAAATAGCAAAGAAAGAAATTGAGACATTGAACCTCCTGAAAGCATAAGTCAGATTTGGAGTTCATTATAAAATATTTACAATTTTTTTTTACATTTTCACAATTAAAAAAAATTGTTTAGTTTTCTGAATCAATAAATATAATAAAATTAACAGATTTATTATTTTATTTTATAAAATTTCTCCAATAACTTCCAAATTAAAAAAATGACCCTTAATATCTTCCTAAACTATAAATTTCTTTTGAAGTTCCAAACACGGTACTAATACACACCTTCATTTGAGAAAACTCAGTATACCCACCTATTTTTTTTAGAAAAAAAGCACTGTGTGTGTGTATGTATATATATATATATATATATATATATATATATATATATATATATATATATATATACATACTAGCATTATTGCCCGGCGTTGCCCGGGTAGATATATAGATATAAAATTTTTCATACATTCCATCAAAAAAATACTGGGCTGCACCCCCCACTCTTCATGTTCATCTGGCCAGACAGAATGCGCTTAGCGCGTTTCTATGATATACCCAGTATTCTTTTGATGGAAAGCATGAAAAATTTTATATCTATATATCTACCCGGGCAATCATTTTTTAAAAATAATTTCATTAATCTTCTTATGCCTTAATATAACTAATGGTCTAACAGTTTGGAATGAAAGTTATGTGCCGTTGTGTTTCTCTGTTTAAAGAGCTTTTCCTCCCACTGCTTAAAAAACACCAAAACTCTAAAAGATTTATCTTATATGATTTCACGGAATAAGTAATTTAAATACACATCGTATGTTAACTCTGTTTCGCAAACTTAGGGGAAAAAACCTGTAGAACTATTAAACTTCTTCCCATTTTATGATCCTCAAACAATTAATATATTTAGATCAACAGAAGGCTTCCAAAAACTTCCAAACTTAATTTTTCTTTTTTTTTCTTGCTTTTTTTTCCAAATTTTATTGAGTTTTATTAGTTTGAACGCCATTGTCTAAAATTGTCTAAAGCAGCGGTTCTCAACCTGTTCAGACAAATGATTCCGCTAAACGTAAGAAAAATAAACACCTCGTCCCCCCCCCCCCCCCCCGTTACCCCCAGACCAACTCTCAAACCACCCCGCGTATCGAATTTGAAGGGTTGTCGTAAAGGGACTGTATCCACATTTAAAAGGTGCGCTTAGGGGCACAAAAATCATTAAAAAATTAATTTAAAAAAAACTAATTGAGCCCCAAATTTCATTTTTCCTGATTTAAGTTTCTAGGGTCCAAAACATTAACTGTGCCGAATTTGGTCCCGGTGGGTGAAACAGTCTATGATTCTATAGCGGACAAACAAACAGACAAGCTCTTTTATATATATATATATATATATATATATACTTAAGGAGTAAAGTTGATTTTTCAAACTGATCAATAGTCTTATTTGAAGCAATGTAAAACGAAACACATTTATTTAATATATAACATAAACTCAAATTTTTTGATGGGAAAAGTAGAACATTTCATTCAACTCAATATTATTTTAAGTTAATTTGAAATATTAAACATCCATCATTAATTTTGAAAGCTATAAGAATTACTGAGTTTCACTGCTGCTATCACATTCAGTTTATATGCCAAAATAGAAAAAATCTTACCCAAGAAGTTAAGAAAAATGTCAACACATCTAACAGCTTCATTGCAGTTCAAATAATTTTTATCTAAACTGATAAAGGCAATTCCATTCACAGAAATTTACATGAAGAAGCTATATTCACAGACATTTTTGGGCATAAACCATCAGTTTGCATGAAAAATCCTATTTTGCCATGAATGCAAATTTTCCTCATCAGTATGTAATATATGAAAGTAAAAGCAGATGCCTAGAAAAAAAATTAAGACATAAATCTTACATCCTCTGAATCACTTGTATAGTCACTATCTTCACAGGGAGGTTCCTGTTCAGAAGCAATCTTTTCTACTTCATTTACAGCCATTTCTAGTTGAGCACGCAGGTCACTAGGTAAAAATTGTAAGAAATGTATTGATTCTAAGTTACAATTTCACACAAATTATGAATATGTTAAGGTATCACCAGGATTTTTTTCAGGAGGGGGAGGGGTACTAAATCAAGTATCAATTAAATTTTTGGAATCACATTTGAGTTCATTTATTATTTTCAAACAAGTGTCTCAGTAGAAATTAGTTATTAGCAAAACATATGTAAAAAAATATATTTAAAAATATATTTAAAGATTTAATTTTTTCTCTTTCTTTATCAGAGGATATTAACCATAATATTAAAAAAGAGTTATTTTTCTCCTGACTCTGTGTCTAATTGTTGAAATATATTTGCACTATTATTAACTTGTAGATTTTGGAATATGTAAATAGATCTATAAATTTACAGTAACACTTTTTTTTTAATGCAGAGGCACTAGTTTGAAGACATTCACACTTTACCTGCAAGATTATTTGGTTGCTTTCAATGTTTTGAAAGTAAAGTGTCGTATTGTTTATGGTAACAATTTTTCTGGAGGTGATTTAAAGAACTATATTATGTGCTGTTTTGTATTATGCAACATTTCAAAATTTGCTTTTTGATACCTAATATTAAAATATCAGGGAATGCATAAATTATCTTTGTTGTTAAGGTAGCCACCAAAAATCATGCTGTGTATAAGTGAATGTCTTCAGAACAGTGCCAGCATCACTGGAAAAATATATCTGTTGACATGCAAAATAAATTTCCTTACTGTGTAGGTGAACCAACACCACCCAATGGTGCCACCTCAATTTTGACTGAGCATTCTTCAATGGCAACATCAGGAGGGTTAATACCCATATCTCTGACTACATGGAAGGATTTTCCAGTATACATATTTAATGTAGCCTTATCTGGCCTAGACACGAAGGCATTCAATGGCACTTGACAGGACTCAAACTGACCACCCTTCATCTGAAACCCAATGCGCTATCACTAGACTATCTTGGGTCATTAAAAGAAACAAGAGTTTTGACATTATATACATAGGGGTACATAAATTTCACAAAAAATATAATATATAAAATTCACATTTATTCGCATATATATATGTATATATAGTGCTCGATTTCTAGAAATTGAGGTGCCAGAACAGTAACATTCTGCATGGTGTGGAGGGTATTCCATATTATATTACATATACAGTGGTATCTCCCTTAACGGACACTTCCAAATACCGGACACCTCTAATTAACGGATAATTTTACGAGTCCCAGTCCTTTTATATAAGACAATCCATGTTATTCCCTCTGGATAGCAAACACTCCGAACAGCGGACAAGAATTTTTGAAAAACTTTCAATTATTTTGGCAAACATTTCAAAATTATTCTAACAAGCAAGCTAAAAATATATGCTTATGTGCCTTTACAATGAACTTTTCCTGACTCCTACCTTCCGTGCTTGACACAATGGAATTCAACCCTAAAATGTGCACAATGGCATTCTTCTGCCCCCCCTCACCCTTTCTTTCTTCCTATTCTTCCAAAATTCCCTGTGTTTCTTGGAATTTAGAGGCAGGAAACCTGTTTTGGGGGACTTTGTCATTGGTCACTGACGAGGCTAAAACTTGATTTGTCTATACAGTTTAGTGCAACAGTGCAAACTGATACAGATCATGTTAAAATGGCGTTTCTAAAATATATTTCCCAGTTTTTGAAGGATGAAAATGATTTATCTATAACACATGGATACAAGAGGAGAATTTCCAGTTGATTGCATTTATTGGGTAAAAGCTTTTAGTGAATCTAATGCATACTTGGGGTCCACTTCCAGGTTCATAGATATAACCTTTTTTACTTATAAACTTAGATGTCCCATTTTCTCCACATTACAAGCAATATTTCAAGATTATTGGCAAATTTTGTGCAATATTTGTTTACTATACTGGCTTATTTTCATTAAATAAAATTTCAGCTTTTAATAAGGTTTTAAAAATGGCAATTTTTAAAAAGAAAAATAGAGGCATTATTTCAGAAAATTTTCTAAAGTAGTTAGAATTACACCATCCTCTCAAATAACAAACCATAAAAATATAACAGTTTTCAAGCACATGAATAACTTTCAGAACAGTTAAAACATGGAATTGTGTCAATATCTAAATTACACTGTCAAAATATAAAACTCTCTTACTATAAGAAATTATATAAAATTTCATATCAATACAAAAAACACGTCAAAGCTATTAAGAACTGCAATTAAAATGATTTTACATAAATATGGTTACAATAACTTACCCCCAATGGTTAGCTTTACTTGATTTCTTCAGGGTATTCTTTTGAAAGTTATGCCGACTACAACCGAACTGTGTTATGGTGAAAACTTGTAACAGAGTTAAAACCCTTCTCATTATATGATAAACACTTCCATTTTCCTTCTGAAAGAATTTATCTTTAAATTAAATTTGCAAAAAAGGAGTTATCACAATTTATATACTTTATATATAAAAGCAAAATTATAATACATAATCCTTGAGCAGTTTCAATCATGTTTTTCAATCAGAATATATTAAAAAAATATAGAAATATGCAACTGATTTAATCAAAATTCTATGATTTTTAACACAAGTACTGCCCTTTTTCTCACCACCTCATTATTGACAGTTTAATATGTATAAAATGTTTTGTATTTAGAATGAAAAATGTGGTGGTTAATTACACTTTTCATTAGGCATCTTAAAGTTTCTTTCATGAAAATACATGATTAATAGAAATAAACAAATTATTTCTTTCAATATTAGAGCTTTTAAAAACATAGCTCTCAATCTTTAAATATAGCCTTCAAAGGAATATCTAAGCATAATATAAAATACACCCACATAAGCATAGACTCTAAACTAAAGAACCCCTTTATCAGATTTTGAATTGAATTTTTATTCAGTATAAATTAAGTCCCTAAATATTTAAGAAATTCTTTCAGTAATTTCAGAAAAGTTAGACTAAATTAAATCAACATACATAAGGATTATCACAAATATTTTAATTAAAATTCAGTTGATATGCTTGATCTAAAAACTTTTAACATTTAAAAAATTCATGTCTTGACAGAGGCCTATAACAGATTTTAAAATCTTACAAAATGAAAAATACTTACTTGATTTTTCATTGGAATTTTAGAGGTATAACTATCACTTTGGGTATCAGTATCAGACTGACAATGACCATCCTATAATGTTGAAATTGAACAAAAATTAATAAGAGTCATACAAAATGAGAATTTTTCATTTTAATAATTAAAATTTAACCAAATTTACTGAGTCTTAAAATAGAAGAACAAATGGAAATTATATTTGTGGCTTGATACAAGAAGGTGCCTAAGTCAGTTTTCTCCAAGATACTTTGTTTGCTTATGTCTCATTAAAAAATATTATTTTCAATGTAAGAAGTACCCAAGTCTGTACAATGGTCTAGAAAACACTTTTAAAGCATCAGACAAACTTGGGTACTTCTTACATTTACAACTCCAAAGTCATCACAAGAGCGAATGTCAAGCTGGGAGGAGCAACTGAAAAGATGCTCCCCAGTCATGTCAATAGTATTACAGAAAGGGCTAGTTTAATTCTATATAGATGGGCCTTTAAGTAATCATGTCCAGTGATGAATCTAAAACATGCCACTCCCTGACTCTGGGGAGGAGAGAAAGTTGAGCATGTCTCTGGTTATCAAGTAGACAAGCCCCAGATATTCCATCAGCTAACTCTTTAAGAGTAGAAATTATTTTGTGCCAGATATTGCCTCTGAGAAGTCGTTTGACATTTTGAAGAGGAGTCGAGAGACAAAGAGGATGTAGTATCGAAGCCTCCTTAGCCAACAAGTCGGCTTGCTCATTGCCATAAATGCCGCAATGGCTAGGAATCCATTGGAGGATGACCTCTCATCCAGTACTAGGAAATGAGTCTATACACTGTTTACAATCAAACTCGAGTTCTGATGGGTATAGACCAGGGGTCGGCAACCCTTAGCATGCCAAAAGTGGCGACTTGTTTCTGGCACACAAAACAAGTCCTTGCCTGAAGTATTAAGGACCTGGAATACTATTCCAGAATATTATGTCTGATTAAAAAACTTTTCAGCAGCATTTCTATTCATATTTTCGTTTACATATGCTTGTCAATCTTTGTTCTAATTGATGAACTTCATTAAGTTTTGCAACAGGAGTAGTCTGACAGATGAAACGATTAGTGCATTCATACCTCTCAAGGTTACTAAATATAAACCCAATATAAAATTTCTGCCATCAGTTCTGCCAAGTCCCACTGATAATATATAAAAAGAGTCGACAAGTTTTCTGTCTCTAGTATTATCTGATGTTTTCTTTTGAATTTTTCAATGTTTCTGGGTTGTTTAAATATAGTTTTGAAGCTAAATAAATATATTTTCTTTTTATACATCATTTATAAGGGATTTAAAATCAGCAAAAGATTATATGTAATAACCTTTTACTATTTTATTCATACAACTGCATAACTGGAAAAATTTAATGACTGCTTGATTGAAAAAATAACAGTGTTAAATTGTGTTGATGCTAATAATTTCTTTAAATTATGTGAATATGTATAGTAGTTAAAGTTATACTTACAAGCTAATAAAAAAATATCCACAAAAAAACTTTTTTGTAAAAACCTGTCATATTTTTTTAAAATTCAATCAGTTTTACATGATTTACATAATCGCTTACAAATCAAATATTAAGATATCAAATATGTTAAGATATCAGATATGTTCTCAAGAAATTTTGGTTGGCACATGGAAAAATTTTTTGTTAGAGATTTGGCCGATTTTGGCACAAGCTCTCAAAAAGGTTACTCACCCCTGGTATAGACTATAGTCAGTAATTTCATTTCTGAACTAGAATATCTTTTGAGAGGGTTTTTCTCAAAAGAGATTCTACTTCTACCACTGCTCATGCACTGATTTAAATAATTTTTCAATCTGAAATGCACCAATAATTAAAACTTCTTCAGCAAATTTATACATAATTCTTCAACTAATAATAAATGATTGGATGGAAATTTTAATATTAAATACCTTTGAGAAAATAATCATGCTCTAATACAATTAATTGTGAATGAATCTCTGTATCTATCTTTACTTACTTTCCCATGAACAGGACAATTACAAGTACAATGAGCTTGTCCATTGGATACACCTTCTCCTGCAAAAGTTAACTTTGTTAGTAGAGATGAAGAAATCACACATACACAAACAGTGATCTACTAACCCAAATAAAAAGTAATCTGTAATTGAACCAATGAATTTAATAGGCATTGTTCAAAGTAACAGAAAAAAATTAAAAGTCAATATGAAGATAAAAACTGAGAAAAAAAAATAACTTAATATTAAGATTATAAAAAGTCAATGCATGAAGAATGTCTAAACCCTTACAATGTACATACCATTTGTTAAAGATCTGAATATTAAAGAGGGCACAATTTTGCGATTTTACTAGGTAAATGAACCAAATGATCGGGTTACCATAGGGACATTTTTTTAAAAAACTCTGTATTGTTTCTGTGAAGTTTTGTTTTTTGTGTGTAGCAATATTTAATGTGCTCTATAAAATATGTATTAAAAGTAAGTTCGTTGGTGTTCTAAATGTATGAAAGTTTATCCTTATAATTGATGTTAAAAATAAATCTTACAAATTGGAATCTTTGTATATGTGAATTCAAAGAATAAGAAGCCTGATTTTATTTTTACAACATCATTACTGTGCTCTACAGAAGAAGAAAATTCTATTTGTCACATAAATTTTTATTAACATAGTAAAGTGTTTTCCTTCTATTAAAAAATCTGTTAAGAGTTTAAAATAATTACTTAAAAATTACATTTTATGCTATAATTCTCATTGCTAACACCTACCCCCTCTTACTAAATGAAAAAAATCCTTACAGACATAAACCTTTTTAATTTTTTTCAAAAGCACCTTTTTTTTCTATGCCAGGGGAAAGTCCAGTGACTGCAATTCCCCATGGGCAACCCAGTAGAGATGAGCTGTATTATAAAAAACTTGTAGCTGAAAAGTGTTTGTCTTGAAGAGAAGAACATGTTAAAAAGTGGTTAAAATCCACAAGTTCCCAAGCAGAACAAAGGGGGCAGTCAGGAGAAAATACAACACTGAATGCGATGCAGGTGCCCATGTAAAAAGTCATGAGACAGTTCACGTTAAAAAGCCATGATTGAGTCATTTTCCATAGTACTTACACATCTATAAATATGAAAAAAATAATAAAATAAATAAAAGCATCAATTGCATATAAGAATAATAATTTTCAACCTTTCAACTGATAATTATTTATGCTGTCTAAACTATGCACTCAACTCATGGAGAAACAGGAGACAATAATAAAAAAAAGTATAATGCACAGAACTAATAACAGTACCTTGGAGAAATTCAATGAATCTTTCCAGATCAGAAATTTGAGTCTTTAATTGACCTACCAGTTGTTCCTTCATTTTTGCTGGATTCACAAGCTTGAAGTACAGAGTTAGGAAAGATGAAAGTTAGTACAATGGTTAGTATAAAAACCGATTTACATTGATTAAAATTAAATGGTTAGTGCTAAAATTAGAATTAAAATTTAGACTCATCAATTCTAAGATATTAGATCAATTTGGTTGAATAAATAGATTCCAAACATACAATTAGACGAGACACAAAACAGCATGCAATTACTGTTACTACAATTTTACAAACAAAGCTGTACAATTACTAACTTTAAAAGCAAAGGAATGAAATTGTTAACTTTGGAATTTAACTGTTCATATAGAAACAAGATCAAGTCAGGAGTTTCAATAATCATAAATGAAAATTAATGATTATTTCAAGGTCATGCAACTTAATGTAACATGCTGTTGATACACATCTCCCAGAAAGGAAAATGACCAATGATATTTAAATATATATGTTAGATTTGAATATATAATGATAGAATCTATATTTTCAAGAGGTACCTTTTGAACAGCTACAATCCAAGACATTTTCCTCATAAAAACACACCATGCAGTTAGTTATACAAACAGCAATTCTGAAGGACTCTAAGAACTTTTAAAATATCAGCTATATTATGAAAAATGTATAAGAGATGCTTTTATAGACAGGCACTACTTAAGACATCAGATCATGCATTTCTGAGATAGTCAACAGCAGTACATGCATAGCACAACACAACTTCAGCTTAACTAATCTTCATCAGTAAGCACTAGAACAGGGGTATCCAACCTGCGGCCTAAAACAAGTATTAGTGCAACCCAGAAAGAGAGCTCAAAGCGAAAAAAAATATCAATAGCCAGCCTTGGCGATGATGGCAGGCGGCCATTACAGATCCCGCATTGTTCATTCAACAAATCAACAATACATCATTTGAAATATCTTTAATTCTATACAAAAATTCCGTATGTAATTTCTGTACATTAATTTCATCACAAAAATTAAATGTGAGGTTTTTACAAATTTAATATTTCATATTTGTAATGATATTAAAATTAGTATGCACATGAGTGAAGCACACTAACAGTCAAATTAGAACCAAAATATTGGATGAACATCTTGAGAACTTCCTGAGAATTGCGACCACTTGAACTGACCTAGATACTGATGCATTAGTTTCTCAAATTCAATGCCAAATATCACATTAATTTTATGACTCCTATAGTTATATTTAATAAAATTTATAATGACATAAATGTGATCACGATATATTATACTTTTTTTACTCATCAACTATTTTTAAATGTTAGGTATATTTTTGTGTGGCCCAAAACAATTTGTCCTCTTTCAATGTGGCCCAAGGAAGCTAAAAGGTTAGACACCCCTGCACTAGAAGTTAAATAAGTATTAAAATGATTATCTTTCATGAAAAAATATTGTAAATGGAGTTGTTTTAAATTCAGCAAAGCATATCACAGGAGCACATGTTGACCATACAACCACAAAATCAAAGACATTGTCAGAAATTTTTGGGTGGGGTGGGTATTAGGGGACTCACAGCACTTTTGCTTAGTACAATAGTGATAATATGTAAAATATACAAATTTTAAGAGGGGAACTTTACTCTCTATAAATTAGAAGAACATTTTGAAGTGATTTTGAATAAATTTTAAAACTAGCAGATGTATTATTTGATTGGGCACACATGTATTAAAAGTTTAAGTCAACTGAAATGTGTTACACACAGCTATTTAAAATTCTTTAAGTAAACAAAGAGGAAATTTGCAATTATTTAAAAATTCATCTACGTAAAGTATAGATTACAATTTGTGAGCTTAAAAATAAAGTAATAAAATAACTTTGAGAGATTCCTCCACCTACGCAAACAATTCCAAAATGATAAAAACAATCTTTTAAAGATGTCAATGAAGACAGAACTTGGAAGATTACAGAACCACAGAAAAAAAACTGATTGAAAAAAAAAATCCTAAAAATATCTTTAACTTAATACAGAGAAAATTCTAAATATTTTTAAATATGAAGCTTTAGACACAGAAGAAAAAACTGGAAGCTAACTGAACAAAAGAAAAAAAAACTTTTTCACTTGAATATTTTGATATAATATTGATAATGTTTGATAATATGGCTCAAAATGGTACTCAAAAGCCAGGATCAACAAGACATACAAAACTTTTGAAAAATAAATAAATAAATAAATAAATAAAAACACTTTAAAACATACAGCCCTTTAAAAAGAAATTAAACAGAAATATAAAAGTTTGTAAATAAATAATTCAAGATTAAAAATTAATAAAAAATTCAAATTTAATTATTTTTTAAGAGCTTAAAAAATTCCTGTAATGATGGATTATTTTAATAAAACTAATTTCAATAAACTTTGTGGTATTTTTGTCTTTCTCTGCCTGGTAGTAAGTTTTAGATAAGTAAGCCCAGTTAAGTTTTTATCAAGGTCCAAGAGTTTTAAAACTTTAAGAGGCTTTCATTTTCTATAACGTATAAAATGAAATCTGACTAATAATTCTACCTTTCTAGTTGACTTTATTCAATTCAAAAATACTTCCTTATTTCACATATTTAACTGTAAAAAGTTTAAAGAATATTCTTACCAGTCTAATACAAATCTAATTTTTTTAAATATTACTCAGTCATTTAAATGAAAATGATTATCAACTCTGTTCTAAATAAGAACTTACCTCTCTAATAGCTGAATCCACTTGAGAACGTAATTCATCAGGACTTAATTTATCGAGTTCATCCAAATTAAGAAGCAACTTTCCTTTCAGTTGCTCAATGATCACAGACTGACGTTCAAGCAACATGCTTTGGGGCATACCAGCTTCCCCAGTCTTGAATCATAAAAGGAAATTAAAACATTAATCACATTGATTTAATTTTTTTAAATTGCAGACAACATATTTTGCACTCAGTAACAAATATATAAATAAATTAACATTTAACTGTCTTGTTTAATAAATATTTTATTTGGTTTATTTAACATTTCTGATGGTATAACTCTCCATTTTGTCTGAAGCTCTGGTGATATCATTAATGAAAAAATTAGGAAACTATACAAAACACAGTACAAACATCCAGTAGTAGCTGTAGAAAAGTAAAACAAATCCAAGTGCTGAAAATTTTGGTATACATTAATAATCTATATATATGAAACAGTTCCATAACTGACTGATTGACAGATAACACACAGACCAAATTGCTGGACCTAAAGGGCTGAAATTTTGCATGGCAATTCTTATTATATTGTAGGGGAGCATTAAGACAGATTTTTGAAATAATATTCTTATATTTTTTTAAATTAAATTTTTAAGCTGTTCTTGTAACATTTTTTAAAGTTTACATTTAAAATAATAATTTGAGGGTTATAGAATTTATATCACAAGAAAGATCATAAAAATTCCTTTAAAATGAAATCTTTTTCAAATCTTTACCTCCATTTTTGATTTTTGGTGAATTTTTAATGATTAATTTTTAGAATTTAATTTATTAAATGCTGATCACATGGTATCTTTTCTTTTTGTGATACTTTAAATTGATTTTGCATCACGTGCATAACAACGAAATAAATTGACAAAAAAAAATATTAAAATACTAGCGGCCCGTCCCGACTTTGTCCGGGTTGAACAAAAAATTATACCAATAAATTTCCAGTTGAGAGCCAATAAATCGTAAATCTTTTTTTACCTTAATAATAACCTAAATAATACCTTAAATAAATTTTATGTTAGTTAATAATTAAAATAAATTATTTTAAAGAAAAAGGCGTGCCGGAGAACGGCTAGGTTCGAACCGCTAGCGTCAGAACAGAAGCCCACCGCGATAGCACCACGATAAGGATCGTTGAAATCTTCGGAACAAAAAGCGGTAGAAGATAGTAGCGGAAACAATGGAGATTCTTAGGATTAAGCCCCTAACTTTATTTCTACTGATCAGATATACATAATATATAGCCTATGTCCATCTGGAATAATGTACCTTTCAAACAGTGAAAGAATTTTTCAAATAGGTACAGTGGTTCTGAAGATTACCCTCCACGTACAAAATCACTCTCTCTTTATATATAAGTATAGATGGTAAAAGATAAAATTTAACCACTAGACTAATTGAGATGGAAGTTTAAGAATTTAATTCAAATTAGTATGTTTTATGGATATTAAACATACAAATTAATTGTATACATTGACCATTGTATTTAATTTGAATACTTCCTTTTTCATTATTTTGTCTATATAAATATCCGTTACGATTTTTTTATAGATATATATATATACATTTTGGGCATTAATTGCAAACATTGACCATTGTATTTAATTTGAATGCACTCCGTAGTGAAGCGAGTATTCAACTAGTAATTCAATATAGGTCAACTGTCCGAGTGGGAGGGATAGACAGGGAAGAGTAGGTCTCTCTTAATTATAACTAGTTGTACAGCACTAGAGCAATACGACTTAAGGACAATGTTTTTACAGGAAGACTTTTAAGCGTCAGTAGATATTCATCCTTGTTATTAGTCTATTCATTAAATACTTAGCTACAACTACATCATAGAAAAAAGAGAAAATAAAATATACTTTTCCATAAGATTTTCATTTTAAATTATAAGAATTTAACGTTCAGAATGTCCCACTAGAGCCTATTTAAATAATATTTCTATATCACACTTCAAGAATTTTATTCCATCAAAATATTAGGCAGCCATAGCCAGCAGCGTACGCAGAAATTTTCAAAGGGGGGTGTTATAGTCCAGTCAAATTAGGTTTTCATTTCGCATTAAATGAAGGGATTGAGATTTTTTCAGGAATGTGTAGGGGTTGGTAACCTGAACTACGTAATAAAGTCCCCTCGATTTCAGGCACCGCGGGGTGGTGGGTGGGTCCAAAGGTCACTTTTTTCAGTTTTTGGCGTTTATATCGAAAATGGTGCATCGCACAGAAAATTGTCAAATCCAAAAATTAAAGCTTATAAAATTCCCTTCCAAATGGTATTTCTATATTTCTACCCAAGTGTTACCGTTTTCGAGATATGAACCATTGAATATGAAAATATTTCAAAAAAAAGTGGTAGCGGTTGTGGTATGTCGTCAAACTACCTCTTCTAACTCTTTCCCCTTCCGTTTCTCAGAAAACTCGTGTTAGAGAAAGTTTTAGAGCGAAAGATTTTCTTCAAAAATGTATATAGTTATGCTAATTTATCTTCACCAGGTAAATAGTTAGAGCGTTTTGAAGTTTTGGGGTACTTTTCAACATTTTGTTAGTAAAATGCTCGTCACTCAAGTTTCGTTTCCAAGGCCTGTAACTCTCTTAATCACTTTGCATTCTGTTTAATTAGATACGTACAGTATTCATAACCCATATAAATAATAAATTATGTATACCTGTACGTATAATGTATATCTCATAATATACAGAAGAAGACTTGTAGTACAAAGGAGGAAGTAAGAAAACAAACAAAAATGTATAAAAGTGTCCCTTTAGCTCAGATCATTTTGGAAAACTTATATATCACACCATATAAAAAAGAATAAGTAGTTCAGTTACTTCAGACCTCAGTAGAAATTACTCCACAACACATTTCCACAAATACCTTCCTTGCCAGAATTCAGTGGAATTTGAGCAATGAATTGTCACGTCTCAAAGGTAAAGGGCCAACAGCAGCTTTGTGGGTCCAGTACTTTGAAATGGTGGTGTTGATGAAAAAACTCATTGCAGCACAGCACACTGGTAACTGGGAAGATCATATGACATGTTCCCAACTGATGATACCTTACTTCCATGCCAGTGGTCATTTTCACTATGCAAAGTGTACTCACCTATATGTACAACACATGCTGGGACTAACAACTCGCTACCTTCAACTTAAACAGGATTTTATAAATCGTGGATACTTCACTGTCAACAGAACTGGAACACCAATGGCTGGTGTGTGGTCTGACATGGCAATTGAGGTGACACTCATGTGTGACATGAAGAGTGAAGGAGAATTAATACGTGGGCGAGGCTTTAGTGATTCGGTGTTGGCGAAATGGGTTGGGGGAGCACGCACAGCTACAGCAATATATGGTTCACTTGAGATGTTTTGTGGCGTCCATACTGCAAGAGGAGAACAACATGTTGAGTTTCGAGCATCACGCATAACCAGAGATGATCTAGACAGAAGGAAGCTTGCCCAATGGTTGACTGATCACCCGCCTTTTGTTGAACGTAATTGTTTGATGTCACTTTCAATGGGAGTAATTGGAACAAGTAACGTCAACTGCTACTAGGCCTTGTAAATTGGAACCCGCACAATGAGCACTTTTGTTGGAATGAATTTCTCAGAAGTGAAACAATCCAAGTAGGACTCAGTCGTTCCTTTAGCTGCGATGAGCAATATGATCAAAGTTAATGATGAGGTAGAGGTGGTAGAGCCTCTGATGATATTTCAAAGAACTCTAATCACCAAGAAGAAAGAAGGGGATGTAGAGGAGTTGCTAACGTACGAGTTAGCTCCATACCCTTTGTCTCTATTCACCGAGGGGATAATGAGATAAATCAAAAAGTCAGCACTGTATGATGCTTTCCCAAAAAGTAATCAACTGATCAATGTGAAGAACAGTTTCACGGAAATCGATGGCGGCTTCCTGCTTCATAGAGTAAAGTGGAACACTAACACCACTTTCGCCTCCATCTGCGATCAATATGTATCGTACATAATCAACCATTACGGCAGCAGTTCAGCTGTGGTTTTTGATTGTTATGAAGACATGAACTCCACGGAAAGAGACGAACAACATCGGAGAGCATCAAGTAAAACATCAGTGGATATTGACTTCAATAAGAACATGGTGATTACTGTTCATCAGGAAAACTTCCTTTCTAATGGAAGGAACAAAACCAAGCTCATTACTATGCTGGTTCAGGCCTTAGGTGCAAGACGTATACAGTCTACTATAGCCAAAGGAGATGCTGACTGCAGTATCGTCAGAGGTGGGTGGCAAAACACCTCTTATTCAACTGTGGTGATAGTAGATGGGTAAGACCTGCTCGTCTTACTTGTGGCAATCACCCCACGAGACACGAATGTGTTTTTTAAGAAGACCGGACGGGGCAACACAGAATACAGGCTCTACTCTTCACAACATCTTCAGGTCTTATCATTCAGTCAGTACATTCTCTCCATCCATAGTTTCTCAGGATGTGACACTACGTCAGCGATTTATGGTAAAAGCAAAGCAGCAATAGTACAATGTTTCCAGCGGTATGCCAATGAAACAACAAACACCGCCAAAGTGTTTTATAACTCCAAATCTTCACCAGGAGACATTGCTGGAGCTGAGGAACGAATGTTGCTGCTCATGTTCCAGGCCCCGCCAAATGAACATGATCTCAATCACCACAGGTACCTTTCATTTTTCTTTGCTCGTACTGACCCCATTAAGTAAATTTAATAATTTATATAATTCATTAATATTCAATAATACGTTATACATTATCTGGCCAAAAGTATCTGGACCCCCCCCCCCCCCCCCAAGGAAGTAGATCTAGCAGGTGACGTAATTTAATGCGTAACCGAAAGCTATAAAAGTATTGGTAGTGGTTTGTCAGGTCATATTATTGGAGATAAAGTCCTACAGACCTTGGAGCTCCGACAAGTTGAAATACCTGAACCTGAACCTGTCAGGTCATATTTATGCGTTTGTGAGACGATGAGTAAGTCAAAGGAGCTTAGTGACTTTGATCGTAGCATTATAGTGGGATGCCACCTTTGTGGGAAATCAGTTCGTGAAAATTCGGACATTCTACAGAAGCTAAAATGATAGTGAAGACTGACTTGTTTTAAACTTTTTCCGAAGTATCAGATTGACGGCTTTTAATATATAGGAAAGCAGTTGATAAAATAAATTGTATATAATATATTTAATGTAAGTAACTGTTGTTTGAACCTACTTTTGATAACCATTTTTTGATTATATGAACAACTTTTATACATTTTGGTTTGTTTTCTTACTTCCTCCTTTGTACTACAAGTGTTCTTCTGTATATTATGAGATATACATTATGCGTACAGGTATACATAATTTATTATTTATATTGGTTATGAATATTATACGTATCTAATTAAACACCATACAAAGTGATTAAGAGAGTTACAGACCATGGAAACGAAACTTGAGTGACGAGCATTTTACAAGCAAAATGTTGAAAAGTACCCCTAAACTTCAAAACGCTCTAACTATTTACCATTTACACCATTTTGAACACCATTTGGAAGGGAATTTTATAAGCTTTAATATTTGCATTTGCAATTTTCTGTGCGATGCACCATTTTCGATATAAAAGCCAAAAACTGAAAAAAGTGACCTTTGGACACCCCCCCCGGCACCTGAAATCGAGGGGACTTTATTAGACGTTGTTCAGGGGACCAACCCCTACACATTCCTGAAAAAATCTCAACCCCCTTCATTTAATGCATGATTCGCCGCCATTTTGAGCTAATTTGACTGGACTATTATTATGAAAGAGTAGTTTTGAGCAATCAGTGCTAAGTGTAAACCTAATTAAATAATATATGTAATCAAAACCAATGGGGGGGGGGGTTATAACCCCCAATCAACCCTCCCTTGCGTACGCCACTGGCCATAGCAACACACTACATACCTCAAGTAACATCTCAACAAATAAATTGAAAATTGAAATATTTGATTGACGATTTGTCAAATTTATTATCATTCTGGACTGAAAAATTACAATACAAAAATTTTGAAAGAAAATTCATGTGAATGCAATCATTTGATGAGTTTTTGGAGTACAGTTGAAAGGTACTGAAATGTGGCATTTTGTCTAAAATAAAACAACATTTCAGAATTTTTTCTCACTGAAAGTAACATGTTACATACCTCATATGCATAATGTTCTAGATCTTCCAATTGTTCTTTTAATTTGTTAATTAGTTCTTTCTGTCTTGTTCGTTGCTGCTCAAGTTTCTGTTCTTGTGCTTGTTCATTCTAGTAAAAATGGCAACTTCATATCAAATGCACTTTTATTGTAATTAATAATAAATTACATATAAATAGCCTATTATATACTTTTCAGCTCCAATAAAACAGTAATTAAAGTATTGTGTATGAGTTATTTAAGTAAAATCTTAAGTCTAAATAACCCCAGTGTGATTAATCAACATTTAAATTTCATGATATACCAGATATATATGACAATCTATTGATTAAATCCAAAATATTTGCTGAATCACACAAAGTTTAATATCACTGCATATAACAAAAACATAAAATATCTTAGAAATAAAAAAAACTATACATATTAAACAGTCTAAATGATTTAGCTTTCTTAAACAATTTTCAAAATAAAGGCACCTACTACATAATTATGACAAGGATTTTCAATTTGGAGGCAATTTAGCAGCAATTAATGTATTTTGGTAAAGCAATTCAGTGTCATTCAACTACTGAAAATTATTTTTAGTACAGTCTGATTATAAGCAAAACATAATTATTATAATTGACATTTACTCACAATTATTTGAGTCAGATCAAAACCATTTTCATATTCTCTAATATCTGGGATTCCTCTAAATGCAAACTCTTCCAACTCCTTCAACAGATTCTGAAAACAAATTTTATATACAAGTTATAGTTTTAAAATATGCTTAGGATAATCTGAATATCATCAAAACTTCTGACAGGACTTTAAATAAAACATTTTAATTCTTTAATCCTTAATGGTGCAAATCATATATGATTCATTCTGGTATTAAATAGAACTTATCATAAACAAGAGTAATAAATAGAAGAAAACATTATCAATTGACAATAGTATTCCCTAACGATTTAATGAACCAAAAGTGTATAGATTTCATTTCTGCCACACACACTGCATGGGGTAAGCATTTAAAGCTTCCATTTCATAGGCCTGGGCATAACTCCTGACCAAGGTAGGGATGTTCCTTTGAAGTCTTCCTATTGGGAGTAACATTGGTTCACTAACTGGGTGTTCCCATACAGAACAGGCAACAAAATTCATGATGTATGCTGAGAGTGACCAAGATAGATGCTTGAAAACATTTCATTTCTGCCCTCATCAGTAGCATTTTTTACTAATGTGATAACTAACTAAATTAAATGAATACAGTAGAAACTACTCCTAAATAATATTTGATGTTATAATATTTAAAAAAATATTCTTACTTGTATCTGTTAACATAAAGGAGAACTAGAATATTTGCTGCTAAGGACTTTTGAAAACACAAGATGGGGAAAAAATCATATTAATACAAAAATTCAAGAAAATTGTATGATTTTGAGAGGAAGGAAATATAAATTACTTAGTCTCAATGCTTCTGCCATTTGTACTGATAACTTCTATTTCATTTTTTATAAAAAAGAATTTTTTTTCTTAAATAATTTAGGCACCATAAAACAAAATTATCTTTAAAGAAGTGTAATTGAATAATGATTCACTATGAGAAGCATAATTTGATCATTTTTGGTATAATCAAAGCTGTAATTTAAATTTTTTAAAAATTATTTATAAAGGCATCAATATTTCTCAAAAGTTCAAACCAAGATGCTTAGTTTTTTATTGTTAGAGTAAATATTATTATATACATAAACAATGCTGATATATTTTCAAAGTCCACGATATATTTTCAAATGCCTTCTGTTGATAAAACTTTAGTTTGCAGCAATTAGGAGCAATATATCAGGATAATAGACTGAAATATATGTTAACAAAATACACTGCTGGCCACCCAAATTGCAACACCAAGAAAGACAAGAGATATCACAACAAAATTTATTTTGTAGATAACATGTTGACCAAGTATCAAATGATTAAATTTATAGACTTCTGTGAAGTGTGGTTCCTGCCAAAATCAGTAGCCAGAGTAGCCGCCATTGTTGGAGATCACCGCTGCCACACGCCTCGGCATTGATTCAAAGAGACTTTGGATGAGTTCTTGGGGTACAGCAGACCAAGCAGCTTCCACACGTTGCCAAAGTTGATCTGCTGTGGCAGCTGGGGATGGAATCTGGGTCAATCGTAGAGCAACCATGGACCACATGTTTTCTATCGGCGAAAGATCCGGAGAGCGAGGCGGCCAGGGAAGCAATTCAATATGGCGATTGACGAAGAACCGTTGGACAATGCGTGCCACGTGTGGTCGCGCATTATCCTGTTGAAATATGGCTGTGGACAAACCCCGAAGGTAAGGAAGTACAACTGGCTCCAACACCTCGGAGATGTAGCGCTGGCTGTTTAAAGTACCGGCAATGCATACTAGAGGTGTGCGAGAGTGATATCCAATACCGCCCCATACCATAATAACCGGTGCAGGACCAGTGTGGTGGTGCATAACGCAGCTGTTCAGCATCCTCTCTTCACGGTGTCTTCAGACTCGAATGCGACCATCGTGGTGTGGCAGACAGAAGCGTGACTCGTCAGTAAAGACAATTTCATTCCATTCTGCCGTCCACATCCTTCTGTCATCGCACCATTGGCGGAGACGTCTGTGGCTCTGCGTCAAGGGTAGACAAAGCAATGGGGGTCAAGCGGACAGACCACTCTGCTGTAAACGGCGTCGAATGGTACGCGCAGACACTGGATGATGCGTTACAGACTGCATGTGCTGTGCTATGGTTCGTGATGTGACTGAGCAATCCGTCACTGCCATGCGCACAATTTGCCTGTCATCACGTGAAGTGGTGCGCTGAGGTGGATGCGATCGAACACACCGGTCTGTCGTACCCTCCTGCATCCAACGATCACATATCCGCATTACAGTTGTTTGGTTTCGTCCAACACGACTACCGATTTCCCTGAAAGATAATCCACAATCTCGGTAGGCCACTATCCTTCCTCTGTCGAACTCGGATACTTGATCAAAAGATGATCGCTGTTTTCGACGAGGTATAATTGATCGTTTTTTTTGAAAAAACCACAAGAAAAACACAATTGCCTAACTTGAAATCGTCGAAATCTCCCAGCCTTAAATAGCGCTTTGAAGTGGTGCCACAGGTGCACGTGATGTGTGTCTCCGCTGAAATTCTAATCATTTGCATATCTCACCTCCGCTAATGCATGTTGTAAATTTCATGTTATTTGCATGTTTCCTTCAGGGTGTTGCATTTACAGTGGCCAGCAGTGTATTATTGTTTTATGAAAAGTTTTAATGTATTGGACTCGTATTTTTTTAAAAGTCCCCTTCATTTATTGTTTTGTTCTAAAAGACCATAACATTTAATGATATTTTAAACATATCATTATCATGAATATTTGTTTTCAGTATTCATGTACCTATACACAAGAATATTAAATGGAATATAGTTCTTGGATACTTGACAAAAGTGATTTCACTCCATAACTTCAGCATTGTAAATTTTCGATTACTTTTATGACTGACTGGACCTTCTTTTAAACTTTTATCAACATGTCACACCCCAGCAAGAAAAGTGACAATTCAAAAATGCAGCATTTTAGAAAAATCAACTTAAAGAATACTATACAGCTTGAACTAGCATTACAATAAAAGTGATACAACTGCCCTCAGGTGGACATATTGCAAGACAGAGATGTGTCACTTTTTGTGCATGATGGGGCACTTCATACATATTTTTAATGACATAACCTCAAAATTGCCATTTTTTCACATGTGTCACTTTTCTTGTCGGTGTGCTATGTCTTTCTCATCTTTCCATTTCTACATAATATTTTTTTCATTCAAACACAGAATGGCCATTTCTTCTCTGTTTAACATTTTCATCTAATATAGGGGGGATAGAAGGTTATACCCTATATGGTAGCAGTCACAATTTGGATGAGAATTAGTTTACCCTGTTACTAGAATGGTCTAGTTGAAAGAGACTATACAAATATATATGAGCTAGACAAATATATATGAGAAGTAATAAGTTCTCGAGGCTGTTTACTTTTTTTCCTATTGAAGTGACTTAGAAATGAAAGCCAGATCTCAGGGTTTAAGTCATAAAATGTTTATAATACCTCAAATGCATCACCTTGATAAACAAGTGATAAGTTTTACACAAAATGTATTGCCAGAATTTTTTTCTGCTTTTGAAAATTTCCTTTTTCTATATCTTGCCTTTTTTTCCTTTTTCTGTTTATCAATCAACTTGATAATTTAAAGGATAATGATTAATTTAAATACAGTGAAACTTCTCTATGGTAATCAGTCATGGTTCGGAAAAGAAGTGGTCAATTTGAGGGGTGGCTATGGAAGAGAGGGTAAAATAACATTGGTCCTCTGGAGTGTATTTAATCGGTTCTCAATAAAATATGGCCATTTAGCAGGGTAGCTGGCTAGAGAAGTTTCAGTATATTAATTTTGTTCATTTACTTGAAATTAGATGGGAAGTAATATGTAATGAGTGTTTAATTTTGTGTAACTGATGATCATTAAAAAAAAAAAATTTAAAAAAAACTGAAATAGAAATGTATAGGTTTCATTGATAAATACTTTATAGTTTTGAAGAAATTAATTGAAAAGTTACCTCTTTCTCTTCTTGGGAAGCATCAACAATCTGCTTCAGGCGAAACTGCACCTGAGCAAAATGAGATGTTAGAGCTATTAGAGAGGAATTCAACTGTTCCTGTTCATCTTCAAGTCTGTGTAGTCTATCAGCTTCACTAAGCCCACTAAAGAGAAGAATAGAGTGAGAATACTGCATTTGTAATATATCAATTATTGTAATGTAATAGATGAATTCTAAACTAAGTTTCAAAAAAACATTCTAAATGTACGAGGAAAAAAAAGGTATAAGTAAGAATAACCATATTTGAAAAAAAAAAAATTACTAGATCCATAAATTGACTCACACTAATCAGAGAATGAAAATTACAGTTATTGAGTAAATACATATAGTAAGCATAATTATTACTGCTTTAATATATGCTGATTTGTTTAAGTAAATTGATTTATTTAATAAACCCCAATTTTCCCCCACAAGGGAAAAGAAAACTTTCATATCTGATCATAATTTTAATTAAGGTACCAACACTTCATTCAACAAAAATCTCTTGTCCAAATTTAGGAAATTTAAACCATACTAACACTTTAATTATGCATATTGATATATGTGAAACTAATGTTAAATATATATATATATATACAGTGAAATCTCGATCTATCATTTTCGAAGGGACCGACTGAACTAAATGATGGATGCAGGAACATACAAAAAAGTATTAACATACCTTAAAGTTTGATATCCCTAAAATATATTTACTCACATACATAAATGCACACATATCCGTAGTGTAACTGAAGATAAAATTACAAAGTTGTACTGAAATCCAAGATAATAATAATAAAAAAAAGAAATACATGTAGATACACAGGAATTTTGATTCAAATAAAAGTACTTATTCATCGTTTGTCTTTTGAAAGATTTTTCTCCACAAGTAAACAATATTTTTTTTTGTGTTGCAAATTGCATTCTTTTCGGTATCGGTTATTGTATGAGAGTAAAAAGAAGTGGCAGCCGTGAATCGTTTGTAACTAGAACCATTCCATTGCACCGGATGGGGTCCGACATCAGACCACCAGGAAGTTCTGCTTCCGGGTGAAACACTCATTGGTCAGTGTAGAACTGCAGTAATCACAAACTTCTCACACACTAGACCAAACACCAGAGCGCCTCCATCCCAAGGCCAACAAAAAAGCTGACTGTGAGCCATTGCTGATAAGAACAGAAATGTTGAATAGTCAGTGAATTTGGAAGGAGTTGCCAAAAATAGGGGTACTCCAGGAGCTAAAGAATTAAGGAACACCAACGACGAACAAATAATGGGAGTGGTACAATAAAGCGAAACCAGGCTAAACAAGGGAAAACAAAAATATTAGACTGTGCATCTCAAATGTTCTGCTCATTGTCTAATTAGAGCGTCATTCTAGCTCAATCCAGACATTTATATTTCAGGTTCAGTTATTATGAAAAAACGATCGATCTGATAAATTAATGTAAAGCTGCGATATTCTGAACAAATATTGTGGGAAAACGATGGATCGAGGAACGATCAATGCGGTCTTTTTTGCTTGTTTTCTATGGAATTTATTCGGGACTGGGTGAAATAAACGATACATACGGGAAAACGATCATTCTGGGAACGATCGATCGAGACTCCACTGTATATATATAAACTAACTCACCCATGGCACAACAGTCTGAATTGCTTTTCAGTACTGTGGACCAAGGCCTGTGGTGCCCATTTCCACTTTCATGACCATGGGATTGGGGTACCATACAGCAGCATACATCTTGGTCAGGTAGTCAACCTGATGCGGGACCCCTAGAGTTAGTTCCCAAGCGTACTCAGCCCATATTTTATCGACCCACTCACAGGATGAAAGGCATGAGTTGACCTTCCCCAGTTGCAGGGTCGAACCCTGGGCCTGTGGTGTGGCAGCTTGACCCGTTTAACCAGTATGCCACCGGGCATCATATATATATATATATATATAACAGTATATTAAATTAAATAATAAAAAAACATTTTTAATATTTTGGCAAAGAAAAAGAAACTTTAACAGCATTTGAAATGTATATGCATTTATAAAGATCATACCTTAATGAAGATAAAATTCTTCATTGAATGATAATGCAAGTAATGTTGAAGATATGTTAACATTAAAATGAAAAGAATAATGTTTTTCTTTCTTGTTTTGGATTTCAATTTCTATTCATATTTAGCAGTATTTGTGTTTTATTATGGAAGTATTTATATTGAATTCTATGATTCAAAAACATTCCATTTTGTACCTTGATGTTTTGAAGTGTGTAGATTTTTCTCCAGTTAACAAACATGGATAAACCAATAAGCAATATAAGACTGAATAAATAATATAGCTAGTCGATGAAAATATTTTCTGAATTATATATAGAACTTTTTTTTATTTTTTATTTCCAATGGCAAAGGAAAATGACAAACTCTTACAAGTTAACAAGGAACATGAAATATAAATAAAAGGAACAGTAAGAGAAAAAAGTCAATGTCCCATCAGCAGATGCCGTGCGCTCCAATATCGCTTTACCTCGGAGTCTCCATGCAGAGCCAAGCATCCCAACAAATGGTTCCTGTCCATGATTTCATCTTTCCCACAAAGTGGGCAATTAGGACTCGCAAAAATGCCAATTTGGTGAAGGTGGTTCGCCAGACAGTCATGGCCTACCGTAAGTCTGAATTCCGCAACAGCCTTTTCACGGGGCTTATCTGAAATGTTTTGACCCAAGCTATTCCTCCAACTTCTTGAAGAAATGTGAGAAGTGAGCAATGCTTTCCAGTTTTGTCTCATTAGATTTTTGATATAAAGTTTTATGGAATGGAAAGAGTTAAAAGTATTTGGCTGTTGTAATATTTGAGTGCCCTTCTTAGCCAATATATCTACAGTCCGACCACGGAAGCAAGGTCCCTAGAAGCTGTTACACATGCGCGAGAAAAGCTAGTCTACTTAGAAAATATGGGAAAACGTCATATTTTCGGATGTGTTTGTTTATGAAATACGGAATGTATTTCAGACTGCTTTTTGTCCGCAATTTTAAAGTTATTTTTTAAAACTTTATTTTTGATCGAATATGTGAATAATAATTTTAAAATAATAAAAAGAAAGAAGCAAATCTATTTAAAAAATAGGAGTTTTATATGAGTGGATATTTTCGGATTACATCACAATCAAAATTATCTAAAGCTACAACAATTTAATTACATTGTGTATTATACGTTTACAATCACTACGGAACGGCTTATTCCGAGCAGTTGTGTTGGGTAAAGGATCCAGCAATTTTAATATAATAATCAAAATAACAGACGAGGAAAAAGCAAGCAAGCGCAGTTAGTAACCGATTCTAAAGAATGTCGAGAGAATACGAGACTTTTCCCCCTCCTTCCTCAGCAGCCTTACCTACAGCGTAAATAGAATCGTCTTGGCACTATGCCAACCGTGGTTCTTCGTACTGTGGTCGGACAGTATATGCCTGTTTGTTGCCATAAATATCACAGTGTCCTGGAATCCATTGGAGTGTTATTTGTCGTCCCTCTGCCTTCAACTTATCAAGAAGAACCCGACAATCTAGGATGTTTTTAGAGATGGGTATTTCCCTAGCTCTGATAGCCTGAATGGCAGCCTTGGAGTCAGATAGGATAACCACCTTATTATAAAGGTGTCTGGGGACAAGTTGCTCCAGTGCCACATAGATAGCCAAAACTTCCCCGTCAAAGGCGGTTTTTTGTTTTCCAACAGGCACATAAAAGGAAAAGATAGAAGAATATATTCCTGCTCCGACAAATGGTGAGAGTTCAGTCAAAGAACCATCGGTGTAAATATGTAACCATTCAGGCTCAGGGTAGGAGCTATGGATGGTCTTAAAGAGACTGTAAAAGTTATTTTTGATCGAAAACCATTGTTCCAAAGGTTTAAATAATGATTTCAGTTATGGGGCAACAGTACAGTCTCTTTAAAGTGCAAGGATCTTTAAGCTGCTTTGAGACAATTGGCTCTTAAGGAATGGTTGGGCAAGGTCCAGCCTGGTAGTTATTTCAACATAGGTCACAGGGTTAGGGGATCTCAAGAAACCCTGGGCAATTCCATCATCAAGTTCCAGCTGTGCTCTTAATTCTAGGACTCTCTGTAAAAAACCACTTTGGGTCTTTAGCTGTCTTGGTACATTTTCATAACAGTTCCAAAATGGTACAGTTATATAGAATTAAAAACCAGTAAATTTAAATTATTTGACTTACAAAAATGTTCATTACATTAAAATATATGGTACAAAATTTCTGTACAGTGATCTTTAAAGTACAATTTGGCAGAGTTAAATAACTAGAAGTAAAAATTGTTGACATTACTGGAACAGAATATCACTGAAAATGCTCATAAAAATATAGTTTAATAATGTGATTAAATTTTTTAACATAAAAATTGGGTCAAAAAGTGCATTTAATGTTTTATAATACAAATTTAAAACTTTTTAGTCAAATTTATGATTATTATATTAAAAACTTACTCATCATCATATCCAGAACACGAAGGATATTCCAAATCTAAATCTACATTTTCGAAGACATCGTCAACAGGATTCAAGTGTTCACATTCCTTGCAAGGTGAATTTGAAGTCACAGGACATTCATCCATCTTTTTCTCATCTATATGATTAAAGTTTGAGAAAACTATTTTTAAATAATGATTTCAGTTATGGGGCAACAGTACAGTCTCTTTAAATGTTTATGAACTCATAATAAAAATTTATGAAATACTTAAATCACTAATTTTCACAGTATTATTTTAAATCCCATTTTAATCCTTTAAAATATTTTTTGCTTCTTTTTGAACATAGCTAAATAAGTTCATCCTTTTAAACAATAAGTAACATGCTATTTAAATAGTAAGAATGTTCCAAAGGTTAAAAATAAAAATAACTGCTAACCTAATTATCCTTAACTCTTAAGTAAACAAGGTGTCAGTTCATAACCAAATCATTTAGAAACAAAAGCAAGCAGAGAACCCTAGTCATATTTATTGTTTTTAAGAATAAAGGTCACTAATTTAAAATTAAGTTGCTTTTGTACGACTTCTTTATCAGACTGGTGAATGATCAATTGGTACATTGCGAAAGAAATTGAGTTCAATTTATGGTTCAAGCTTTCTAAAACAATGCATGTAAAAGTTTTACTAAAGTAACTTAAAATGTCCAAAACAAAGTCATTCACAGTCACCTCCTTAACAAAAGCCTCTTTCAAAGAGCATTTCTTCTACAAATTAAGATAAAAAAAAGTTAATTCAGTTTTACTAAATCTGTTCTAATATTAATCTACATAAGTCCAGTCTTCAAAACCTGGTAGTTCCATCCTTAAGTAAAGAAATGAAAGCTACAAAATTAAATTCTACATGTACCTGATTTCAAGGGTGAGATTACATGTAAGAATGAACATAAGATCTATACAGAGGTGATTTCTTGGTAGGTTTTCCCATTTATGAATTTTATGTGGTCTCTAGTTGAAATCTTCAAAACAGAAAGGCCAAATATATCTCTTACTAATGACATTAAAAGAGAATTTTTAAAACTTCCAAACTGTATATAAACTGTTATTATTTCCCAAGAGATATAAGCATTTGATGAATAACATCAAGAATTTAAACAAACCAGTAAGAGATCTACTAAAGAATGACAATTAAAAATACTTTTACCTCAAAATGATTTGAAAATGAGGACCATGTTAGGACTAAGAGATCTGGTTATAGTCATCTCATAAAAATTCTGATATGAATAGTCTAAAACCAGACATGTAACATAAAATTTACCCCTTTAATTTATCAATAGTCAAAAAGGGCTTCCATATGGTTACCAAAAATTCATTTTTAATGTTAGTATTTGACACTGTTTAACTTCTTCTTGCTTCCATACATACATATACAAAGATTTGCTGTATAAACACAGTTTTAAAGAATATATGGACTTCAACAATGATGGGATCTAATTATTTATTTTAAACATCCATTGATTAGGAAATACTATAACTCATCTTTTAAAAAAATTGACAATGTTATGCCAAATGCAAATGAACTTTAACATTTTCTCAAAAAGAAACCATAATAATCTTTAAATCAACGACCTGAAAATTCTTCACTGGAATAAGTTGCTACCAGTCATGAAATGATTTTAAGCATAAAAAGAATAATTAATCTACAACAGATGTGAGAGAATTAAAATTGGTACTTCGAACTGAATTCGGAAAGAAACTAAATGAAGATATTATTCAACTAAAACGAAGGGTGAATTCAGGATGTAAAGCATTTTTATGTACAAGTATTCAATTATACAAACATGAATATAGGAGAATCGTGATCAATTACATTATATAATACTTGAAATATTTAATAGCGCAGCATATTCTATACACAAAAATGGTACAAAATCAAACATTTAATTAGATATATATACATTACATGTACATTTTATCAAAGAAAACAAAATTTTCAGTAAATAACCGATACAAATACTAAATTTTCTTAATATAAATTTGGGACAATTATACAAAATATAATAATACTTATTTATTAAAACTGAAATAATACAAACTTGTTAAAAAGCGAAATGTGTCTTAATCATCATATGAGGCAATATATTTAAAAATATATTATTTAATCAAAACACGGGTAAAAGAAAGTTAAATATCAAACTGTTTCACGTTTATTCCGCTCAGAATCATTTGATAGTTAAAATAGAAACCATACTGATAAAAATTTACGTATGCCAGCTGTTAACATAACTAATGTACAGCAATCCAACGTCACTGTCGGCCGAATCAAAACACAGTTTAAAAGGAAAAGTAATAAAAAAATATCGGTAATAATATCTTCACACAGCTTGTAAAATGTGAACATGGAGAGAGATCGGGATAGATGTGATTTTGTACAGAGTAATTTTTAGCAGCGTAATTTCTTCAGGTATGTTCGGCAAGTTCTCTTTTTCCTTACAACATCGCTTCGTTTGAGGAAATTTATTTAGAGATCTAGAAAAAATTTTCTAATTTATACATGTTTTGAAAAAATAGAAAAACTGTGAAATCTAGAAAAATGCATTGGTTTGGGAAAATAATCAGGAATTAGGAATTTTAGTTTAAGGGAATCGTCTCTTTCAACAGATTCATTTATTTATTTTCATTTTTATACAGTACTAGCTTTATATACCCGGCGTTGCACGGGTGAACCCTTAATAAAGCTTACTTGTATGATATGTATATTTGTATTTTATGGCAATCTATACCCCTCTCCACTGGTCATCATCCCATCAGCATATCATAATAACCCCCCCCCCCCCATGCTAATGTCAGCATTAAAATGCTTCTTTCAATTTCGATAACCCACTGGATCCCGGCCCTTCGAGGAGTTTGAGGGCTTCCCCGTAAACCCTTGTGAAAATCGCCGGTTTCATAAACAAAGAATTACCTGACGTTGCCCAGGATAATAAAAATGAATGGAGTTAACCTGAGCTCTAGATGTATACGTACTAACAACCGAAATATATACAATTCACACACACACACACCTTTCCACACTTCATTTAATTAAGGTTGATCTCTCTCTTTTCTCCTACCACCAATTTGGTGTTCAAAATGGTGATATATAGGAAATATAAATTATTGGATTGTTTCTAGCAATTATTTCAAAATCTAAAGCGAATGTCGAAAAATCGTGACATTGATCGTGTTTGTTACATTTAATCGTGTTTCTTACATTTTAAATCAAGAATCTTATGGATATCTGTTTCCTTCTTTGAGATATGACGGAATATGTAAAAAACACGTAAAAACACGTTTAGCCCCCCTAACCCCCTTGGGGGCCGAATTTTGAAATATCCTTAAATTGGTTTTTAGGTATTCATATTCCTTACATTTTAAAGCAAGAATCTTATGGATATCTGTTTCTTTCTTTGATATATGAAGGAATACGTGAAAAACACGTTAAGACCCCCCTCCCCGTCCCCTGGGGCCAAATTTTAAAAAATCCTGAAATTGGATTTAAGGTATTCGTGTTCTTTACATTTTAAAGTAAGAATCTTATGGACATCAATTTCCTTCTTTGAGATACGAAAGAATATGTAAAAAACACGTTTTGCCCCCCCTCCCCCCTTTTGGGGGCGATTTTTGAAAAATCGCTTCTTAAATGACGCCTTCAGCACAAAAGTAATAAGCTCTTAAAATTTGATATCTGTATCTCCAATAATTTTTGCTGGGTGTTGATTCCTTTATATATATAGATAGATAAAACACGTAAGAACACGTAATATCTCAATCTAGCTGAAGTAGCCGCTACCATCTATCGCGCCAAATACCAACTATTTACTCTTCAGTTAATTGTTTAGTATGCCGGAAAGTAATGATGGCAGCATATCATAGCTTAGTGATTCTTCATGTTAATGTTCGTCATCACATTAAAACAGTTTTTAAACATTTTATTTTATGGTTTTCATTATATGTATACATATGTGCATATGATTTCATTTATTTTTTTTATATGTTTATTTTTTGAATTATTACATTGTTTTGTACTTTTATTTTTATGCAAGCATTTTTCTAGGAAATAAAAAGAATAAAATGCTTTCTGAGCTAAAAACTATATTATTTATAAAAAATTGAAACAGATCCAATTGAATTTGTATGGGTTTGTATCAAAATAATTGATTCGTTATACGGCTTTTCGCTTTACGGCCAACTTTTCCGGAACGTATCTAGGCCGTAAAGCGAGGTATGGGTGTATTATTTAACCCGGTCTTTTACATATGAAGGAATATGTGAAAAACACGTTTTGCCCCCCTTCACCCTTGGGGGGCGAATTTTGAAAAATCCTGAAACTGATTCTAGGTAATCAAGTTCCTTACATTTTAAAGCAAGAATCTTAAGGATATCTGTTTTTTATTCTTTCAGATATGAGGGAATATGGGAAAAATGCGTTTTGCCCCCCTTTTGGGCCAAATTTTGAAAAATCCTGAAATTGGTTTTTAGGTATTCATGTTCTTTACATTTTAAAGCAAGAATCTTTAACATATCAATTTCCTTCTTTGAGATATGAAGGAAAACACGTTTTGCCCCCTCCCCCCTTAGGGGGGCCGAATTTTGAAAAATCCTGGAACTGATTTCTAGGTATTCGGCTTCCTTTTATTTTAAGGTAAGAATCTTATGGATATCCGTTTCATGTGAAAAACACGTAAAATCACGTTTAGCCCCCCTCCCCCCTCTTGGGGCCGAATTTTGAAAAAAATCCTGAAACTGATTTTAGGTAATCAATTTCCTTACATTTTAAAGCAAGAATCTTTTGGATATCAATTTCCTCCTTTGAGATATGAGGGAATATGGGAAAATATGTTTTGCCCCCTCCCCCCCCCATGGGGGCCGAATTTCGAAAAATCCTGAAATTGGTGTTTAGGTATTTATGTTCCTTACATTTTAAAGCAAGAATCTTATGGATATCTGTTTTCTTCTTCGAGATATGAAGGAAAATGTGATAAAACACGTAAAAACACGTTTTTCCCCCCTCCCCCCCTTGGGGGCCTAATTTTGAAAAATCCTGAAATTGGTTTTTAGGTATTCATGTTATTTACATTTTAAAGCAAGAATGTTATGGATATCAATATCCTTCTTTGCGATATGAAGGAATATGTAAAAAACACGTTTTGACCCCCTCCCCCCCTTGGGGGGCGAATTTTGAAAAATCGCTTCTTAAATGACGTCTTCAGCACAAAAGTAATAAGCTCCTAAAATTTGATATCTGTATCTCCAATAGTTTTTGCTGGGCGTTGATACGTGTATGTATATATATATAAGTCAGGACTTCTTCCTTTATAGATATAGATACGAGAATGTTCAGTAAGGCCTTACAGCCTGTTCACGTTGAATCTGGTGCATTACGTTGCGTTATGCACCGTTGTCTCCGAGATTGTTGACATAATCTGTGATTGGTTTGACGTATCACTTGGCCAATGCATTGGGCTCTCTGATTTGTTAAAGTTTTTAACGCTGACGGTCGTAGTCGAATTCAGTGGGAACAAGCCATTATTTCTCACTGCGTTCGTCTCGGCAGCGGCAGCCAATATCAGACCTTAAAGCCGGGTTCACACGGAGTCGTGGAGCGGGCGAGAGCACTATCCATCGGCCAGTCGGTCGTCTTCACTACGTTGCGTCGTGTGAACCATCAGTAGTGGGAGTGGAGGTCGTGCTCGACCTTGAATAGCCAGGTCGTGGAATCTCCGGCACGACCGCTTCAGTCGTATTCCTACCGAAGAGGAGAAAACATGTCGGTGTACAAAATGAGCAATGCGCAGGTAATGAAGTTTGTCGAGATGTATCGCGAAAAGGAATGTTTGTGAAAAATTAATTCCGAAGCGTACAAGAACCGAGATGCAAGGGATGAAGCATTGCAAGAAATATTTAGTGAAATGAACATTGATGGTTTTGGAATCCGTGAAGTGGCACAAAAAAAAAAAAAAAAAAAATTAGATCTTCCTATTCTCAGAAAAAAAAAATTGCCAACTCGAAGAAATTCGGAGCCTCAGCTGATGAGTTATACTATAAACCTAGGGTTCTATGGTTTTCAATAGTGCATTCGTTTTTAAAAAATAACCCAGAAATGAATGTAACCGAATCAAATCTGGATTCGAAAGTTCTAAGTGGCACAATATCAAAGCGGCTAGATGAACAAATTCTGAAATTGATGACACTCCAGTCGGTAACTAGTCAAATGAAAGGAGGGACAAGTAACTACTGGCCTGATGCGAAGTAGGCACTTTGATGCGACGTTTAAAGTTTCTACTTCGCACCAGGCCAGTTCATCGAAAAAAAGGCGCTTCAAGATAAATGCACTCCGCCTTCGCACATTACAGAAGCAATCTAAAAGCTGGATTCCATACATTCAAAATTTTCAACGGAAACAGAGTTTGATGTTTGGTGTCGAAGTTTAGCCAAACAACTTAACAATATGGAGAGATCTAGACCTCCAAATGAAAATCCAAACCCTTGTTTCCAGAGGAAGGATAGCATATGAAAAGAAATCATATTTTCCATCGCGAGACGTTGAGGCTTATTCCTCTAGTTCGCCTGCCTACCAATTTCCGTGTCATTACAACAATGAACTTCCTCAGCCTGAGAACTATCCTCCATAATTTTGTGAACTGCAAACCAGACCTACAACGCTAGGAAATAAACCTAATACCTGCTGAACATAATCCTAAAGATGACAGCTTGGATTCCATAATTTAATCTATTTGTTCTCCTTCATATGAATCGATGTAAATAATTATGCTAATTGTATGTTAGTGTTAATTTGATGTTATTTAAAGTAAAAAATATAAATGTATCAATTTTTACTAAACAATGTTTATTAAATGATTTGTAACAAGGAATGTTTCAATATCATTTTTAAAATATAACATTTTAAAGATACAATAAATTATTGCTACATTCAACATTTTTACCATGTTTTTATTAACTTGCTTTCTTGTTTGTTTGTGTGTGTGTTTGTCCCTTACAAATCTTGCAATCGATTTTTAACTTCCCGACTAGCTAGACATTTGAAACTTTTAGAATAGCTCAGAACACGATGACTGTAAACCACCGTACTTGGTCCAAGGACGCAATATCAGATATTCACAGGTTTTCCGAGCGGTTTTTCTTTTTCAATCTCCGAGTATGGAGTAGTCGATATTGTAAAAAATCACCCGCCTAAGTTAATGGGGCGATATCCTTTTTGGGTTCCACATGCAGTGAGGGTGTTGACTCGGTTTCACAAGATTCTTTTCAAATTGAACATTCAAAACTTTAAACAAACATTTTTTTATTTAAATTTAACAAATTCACAAGAACATCAAAGCACTATTACAACCTCTTCTCACCGAGTACATCGTATATCTCAAAACACTCAGCAAAATCTATCGAAGTTGCCCCACAGTACTTGTAACGTAACAAAATAAAAATAAAATGAAAACCAAGCATGCAAATGACATTACGTTACACTGAAAAATAGTAATTTATATGAATGCCGGCACGTGGGATAAAATATAATAATTATCACACAATATTGGTGAAATGTGCAAAACTCAACTTTTCTCGCGGGCACGTTTCCTGGACGTTACATGCCCTCCGCTAACTTGAAAATTTGCCTGCCAACAGGCAAAATTTCAACCATCCAACACTGTCAAACGGCTGCTGGTGACGGAATTGACACACGTTCCCCCCTGCCTACACGTTCATGGCTAGGTGCTAGGGAAAAGTAAACATGCTTATCGCTCCTCAAGATGAATGATTCACGATAGCGAAGCATAGAATATACAAATTGAACTTTACTACAATTCTCTGTCGACTCTAAAAAGTTAAATCTTATCAGGACGCATTTAAATAATATATACTGAAATACATTAACATTACATTTAACCTAAAAAAAATTCAAAACACAGAAAAATTACACAAATTTACTTATGCTATAAAATAGCTGAAATATATTTACACATACCTAACTTTACAAGATAAAAAAAAAAAAAGACTACTACATCATTCCTCACTCGCGAGCCTCGACATGGCATCGGCGGCCTTGTGCAGTGCGCATGGCCTGTGAGATATGGTGTAATCCCACCTGGTCTGACTTCACGTAGGAAACCTTTGACTAGGTATCCGTAACCCAACAGAACCCTTAAACTTCGTTCTAACAAAATTTTGCCCTTCTCTTCGTTTTCAAAATTTACAGAAACCCCTATGCTGTCCCCCGGAGTATTTCGTACTCCTTTTCATTTTCACCTTAACTTTGTCTTGGTGATAAAGCAATTTGTTACGGATGAAATAATCCCCCTTTCCTCTCTTAGCGAAATCCCACAGTTTTCCAATCTGCTGACAGTTCTCTTGTTCGCGAAGAAATCTGTCCGATTCCGAAATTACCTCTTCTCCTTCAGTCGAAAGGGTTTTACTCTGCGCCGAACGTTCCTTTCCGAGAATCTCTCCCCTTTGTTTTTCTTCCCCGCTAGCTTCAATATTGAGGTTCACCTCTGTCTCATTGTTTAAACAGGTTCGCGTGATATTTTCTCCCCCTAACGTCTCGAAAATCTGAGGTGGAAACAATATCTGGTCTTCCATTTGTTCCGCTACCGCGCAAATATTTTCAGTAGGAATGGATAAAGCATGCTCACCCTCATCTAATGCTAGACTCGCTTTAACTAGTGGGCATCTCACTGGTGGGCCAAATACATTTTTCAAATATATACTTGATAACCCTTCTGTATTTCCCATTTCCAAAACATCCTTCCTTACGACCGTTATCTCACAGCCTGAATCAAGTAACGCCTCTATTGCCTTTCCGTTTATTTTGACCTTTACCCTTTGTAGTTTCCCATAGCAAAGCACATTTTCCTTCCTTTGGAACAAATCCACCCTTGCTACTACTTCATGTTCCGAATCCTCAATTTTTTCAGCGTTCGATATAGTTTCTACGCTTGCGTTTTCATTTTCCTCTTGCAACTCTTTAGCTACATTTATTCTAGCCACCTTATTCGTCTTTTTGTGGTTCCCCTCTTTATTAACTTTTGGGCAATCCCTCTTAGAGTGATCCTTCGCGCCGCAAATGCAACAGTCCGAATTACGTTCTTGCGTAAATTCTTTCCTGGGCTCCCCGGCTATCCTGACGCTTTCATTGTTCCCCGCTATCATCCCACCCCGTGGTTCGAAAGCGTAACTGCGCCCCTTAGCCGCCCAAAACCTGTCACCTTCCAGCGCTAATTCTTTCCGCCTAGTCCCAGAATCTCTCTGGTGTACCAGGACATGAGACCCCGTCTCACTGGATAGAGATTCCACACTATTCGTGCTACTTCTATCCAATCGTAACCTAACGTTTTCCCCTTGAACAAGTTGTATTTTTAACTTTATTAACTCTAACTCGTGGTTCCGAGCTATTTGTTCTCTCTCTAATTCCTGACTCCATGCCCGTGCCCTTTCTTCTCTCTCTAATTTCTGACTCTCTATTTTCTGTCGTTCTCGTTCCTTCCTGTCTTCCACAATCGTTTCTAACGATTCTTTAGCCAAAGTTTCCGCATAGTTTTCCCCTCCCTTAATAATTTTAATTATTTGCAATTTGTACATTTCCTCGGTGACTACCTCACCCATCTCGCAAGCCAATTGCACGAGATCCGTTTTCCTCACTGTATTTAAAAAAGACATTGCTCCCGAATGTTAATTTACAATAAACGAGCGAAAACAAAATAAAATCCAGAAAACAGCTCTTAGCTTTTTTCTACACTAAACAAATATCCCTTCCACAATTAATAATTATTCAAAGCAGAAAACACTATGCACTTTTAGAGAATTTTAACTCAATAAGAAGAAATTTACTTCATATAAAACACTTAGGGCCTGTTCACATAGGAGTCCGTTGCGTTGCGTTAAGGAAAAGATGATGTTGAGACGAAAATAAACCAATCATAGGCCTCCAAACGATTAGCAATGAAATTTTTAACACCTATGATTGGTTTATTTTCGTCTCGACGTCACTTTTTCCTTAACGCAACGCAACGGAATCCTATGTGAACAGGCCCTAATACTATTAATCATTATATGCAAGCAATATTAACCTATGCAAGAACACAGTATACAAAAGAACATAAAATCATAAAATTTCCCGAGAGAAAGAAAAAATTAACCTAACGCATGCGTTCCTTAGCACCCAAAATCAACTTAGCCATGAACAGAATATGAGGGACAAACGAATAACAATTCATGCACCCTACTTTGCCAGACGACATCCGAGATCCTGACAGGTATCCTTTCATCATCACAAACATCCTCTGTTTTGTTTCCGACACTCTGTTTCACTTTTCTTGACGCTCCGTTGTAACGGTCAGTAGCTGAGGTCTGCTTCACTTTTCCGACGCTCTGCTATAACGGTCGGTAGCTGACGTCTGCAACACTTTTCCCGACGCTCCGCCGTCCGTTGGTATCCGCTGTAACGGTCAGAAGTTCATGAATACTTGGCCTTCACCTCCGCTACTCATCCACTTTTTATCCTCTCCGTTAAGCTCCCGGTCCTTAGATCTGCGTCTTCCGATGAAGTCCGTTGTCGCTGCTGGAATCCTCAGCAGAAATCAAAAAAAAAAATTATTTTTCCAAAACTTCCTCACCCTCGCATGGACCCAACTTCCTGACACCAGATGTAAACCACCGTACTTGGTCCAAGGACGCAATATCAGATATTCACAGGTTTTCCGAGCGGTTTTTCTTTTTCAATCTCCGAGTATGGAGTAGTCGATATTGTAAAAAATCACCCGCCTAAGTTAATGGGGCGATATCCTTTTTGGGTTCCACATGCAGTGAGGGTGTTGACTCGGTTTCACAAGATTCCTTTCAAATTGAACATTCAAAACTTTAAACAAACATTTTTTATTTAAATTTAACAAATTCACAAGAACATCAAAGTACTATTACAACCTCTTCTCACCGAGTAAATCGTATATCTCAAAACACTTAGCAAAATCTATCGAAGTTGCCACACAGTACTTGTAACGTAACAAAAAAAAAAATAAAATGAAAACCAAGCATGCAAATGACATTACGTCACACTGAAAAATAGTAATTTATATGAATGCCGGCACGTGGGATAAAATATAATAATTATCACACAATATTGGTGAAACGTGCAAAACTCAACTTTTCTCGCGGGCACGTTTCCTGGACGTTACAATGACAATGCATTTTTTAAATACTTTTAGTCATCTTTAAGCAGAATTAAATTTATTTTCAGTTATTTTCAGTTAATTTTGTTTTGTAGACTGGTGCAGCCATTTATTGGCCGAGACGGGAACGAAAAGTTAAACGCTAGTTAACTTCCAATTAACTTCATTTTCTTTCAAGTTGATGGGATAATTCATCAAAAAAATTTAAAAAAAGTATTTATTAATACATAGAATTGTCAAGTTTATATGATTCAGCAGAAAATTTAAAAACATGGTGTATAAAAAGTTCTTTTTATCTTGTAATTATTTACTTTTATTTCAATTACGAACCCATAGACGTCTCTTTTTTATTGTTTGAGTTTTTAAATGATTTTTTAACTCATGTATTAATAGTTCGCAAACAACTTTCGCAGCTTCACGTTCTGCCATGTTTGAACTACGGGAGAGAAACTAACGACCAACGAGGGCACTTCTTCCGTGTGAACTGCATAAGTTTCGTGGATCCCTGGGTTGAATAAGCAAGTCGTCAGAAACTAGAAGTAATCGGTCTATTGTAATTTTGAATTTTGATAAGGAGGAAAGGAATTACTGAACAGGTACAAGGCCGGGGTTCATAACCAAAGTATCCTTTGGGCGCCTAAAACACTCCCTAGGATCATAATCAGGCAGGTTAGCAAGTTCTTCGTTATTGATTGAGTATATCCTATTGTAAAAGTTCGTAGCCAGATCTTTAATATGATGCCGAATTGGTTCGATAGCCAGATCCCTATGAATAAGAGCGTTACGTAAGTACAATGGCTCCTTCCTGATACCACGAAGAGTCATGTTTCGTATAGTTTGCAGTCTCTGGATATGAGTGTCAGCTGCTGAGCCCCAAACCGGAACAGCATACATCAGAATTGGGCGAAGCACGGTCTTATACAATAAAAAATTATTATCAACTAGCTGGTACCCGGCGCGTTGCTACCACAAAAAAGAACAATTTTGGAAATATCGTTTGAAATTTGAAATAACTATCTTGTTTAATTATGAATAATTGAAAGAATGAATTAGAAAGTTTGATCTTATCGACAATGAATACATTCGTTGAAATTAAATGATATATAAAGGGAAAGTATAAATAATATTTATTCTATTTTTTTGACTTGATCATTCAAGTGCTTTCGGGTAGACAATTTTTTTGTTTTTCCGTCTTCAGCAAAAACAAATAAATTTCTTGGCTGTCCCATTCGTGAGCATCCAACTTACAACTGACCATGTGAAAAACATGGATTTTTTAGGTTCAATCCCCACACTTGTAGTGATCGACCTTGTGTTTTGTTGATGGTCATCGAGAATGCAAGTCGAATGGGGAACTGCAGTCGTTTGAAATCAAAAGGCATGACGATGGGAATAATGGGAATTCGTGGAATAAGCACATCTTCTCCCTTCGACTTTCCGTTAAGAATAGTTGCTGCGATGACATTCGGCATTAGTTTTTTTACAGCGAGTCGTGTTCCATTATACAATAGAGGTGGATTAATATTTCGCAAGAGAATAATTGGCACGCCGATTTTGAGTGACAATTTGTACGGTGGTACACCAGGAAGATCCAACGAATTCAAAAACTCGATTGGATAGTTTACAACTTCGTCCGCATTCATGACGCTGTCAATCGATTTGTAGGTAACAGAATCGCCTGGAATTTGTTCTTGAATTGCATAGTTGATTGCTTTGACGTCGGTGTTTTTGGTGCCAAAATCGCAGGTTCGGAAAACCATTTATGATTTTTATAATTGGTGATAATTTGCGGAAAAACTTCCTGAATGAGTTGTTCAATGGATGGCACAATTACTCAAAAGTTCAATGGAAATGAAATACATTTTGTGGTAGCATCAACTGGTACTTTTCCTTCGCCAATGTTCAATAGCTGTTTTGAGAATGTGTCTGCCGACGCATCGTGTTGTAAATGTACACGCATATTGGTTTTTAATGTGAGTTTTCGCACACGTCTCCAAAGATACGATGCTTTGAGGCAAGCATTGAGCTCATCAGCTGGTGTTGATTTCGGAATCACAGGAAGAGTTTGTCGAAAGTCGCCAGATAATAAGATGAGGGCACCTCCTAACGGTTGTGTATTTGTAAATCTTTCAGAGTTCGATCAAGCGCTTCAAGCGATTTCTTATGAGCCATGCTGCATTCGTCCCAGACAATAACCTTGCAAATCTGCGGAACTTTAGTCATGTCAGATCCTTTTGAAATGTTACATATTGGAGATTCCGAGAAATGAATATCCAATGGCAATTTGAGCGCCGAATGGGCTGTTCGTCCACCATCTAATAATGTTGCCGCAATACCTGATGAAGCAAGAGCCAAAGCAATTCCATTTTGAGATCGAATGTCGGCCAATTGCAAACCGATGAGAAACTTTTTCCAGTGCCGCCAGGCGCATCAAGAAAAAACATACCACCTCTGCCATTTAAAATATAACTTGCAATTGTATCGTAGGCAAATTTTTGTTCCGCAAACAAAAGTTGTTTGTTTGCTTTAACAACTGCACGCAAATCATTAGCATTGTACTACTGCTCTCTTACTAAATCGCGATCACTAAGTTTAATTGAAGAACGTTGTGGCGCAATAATGCCAAGTTGAATAAGTTCTTTGTTACTGATGGTTAAGCATATGTCTTCGATTTCGATCAAAGATTGGTTGAAAATATTGTCCGAAAACTCAATGGAATTGTCATTACTAATAGTACGAACACGATGCAAAAGTCTTCGCTGAAATCCTCTCTGAATTTTTCCCACAAATCTTTCGGATTGGATGCCGAACATGTGGTCAAAATGATGGCGAATAATGTTCGAATTTGTCATGGATGACAGCTGGCACATGCATCCGTCAACGTTGTTTCCCAGTGTTGGTCGTTTTCGAGCAAATGAAGCTTTTGGCAAACTTCTCTGTACGTCTGGCATTCTACGCCATTGACCGTTCTCAAATTTGCAAATGACGTAGGACCTTTGACATTAACCAACAGCATTCTCAAATAGTAACACTCGGCATTATTTGGGTGCACTGTATAAATACGGCCCAATGCGTCCAAGGAATACAGATTTTGATAGCCTGTCGTCCTCAAGTCATTGCAAGATTGCCGTGTCGTCCGCACACATGGCTAGTGTAGTGTGTGGAGAATGTGGGATATCATTAATAAATATATTAAATAAAACAGGTCCTAACTTGGAGCCCTGAGGAACTCCAGCATTAATGTTACGAAGTGAGGAAATTGATTGTGTGTGGCGAACTTTAAAGGTTCTGTTAAGCAGATAAAAGCGAATTAGGTGAATAACAGCAGATGGCATCTTAAGTTTAATTAGTTTATAAATTAGTGCGCTATGCCATACGCGATCGAACGATTTTTCTATGCCGAAGAGAATTGCGCCAGTTTTCATCCGATTCTGGAATCCATCATGGATGTATTCCGTTATTCGGAGTAGCTGATGTGTAGTGGAATGTTGGGCTCTAAAGCCAAGTTCTGCATTAATAATGACATTGTTATCATCCAAGAACTTGTTAATTCTTTTACACAGTATATGTTCAACCAGCTTGCTATGAGAGGAGAGTAAACCAATAGGGCGATACTTTTTGGGAATAGAGGAATCCTCTCTAGGTTTCCTAATCAGTATAATTATCGCAATTTTCCATGCTATTGGAAAGTACTTGAATTAGAAAATTTTATTGGTGAGCTCACATAAAATGTTAACGTAATTTATAGGTAAGTTTTTTATAGCAGAATTAGTTATGTTATCAATTCCAGGTGCTTTATTATTAGGAAGCGAGTTGACAGCATTTTGAATTTCAGCAGGGGTGGTGGGTTCAAGAGGTTCGTTATTGATAGAAGAGAGCCTATTGTTGTAAAACTGTCTGAGAATGTCGTCAACTTTGTCAATAGTGTATGAGCAAAAGACATTACGGTGTGGGGAGAACTGATTTTCGTAGTTATCTGCCAAGGCCTCAATTTTGACCTGTCTTTCTTTTTCGATCGTTCCTCTTTCTACCATGCGATTCCCCCTTGCACCAGCTGTTTGCTGGAGAAGGGGATTAATAACCTATTCCCGGAATTCCAATCCTGCTTGCTTTCCTCTTTGATTTCGCTACTCGCGCCTTACGGACTTCGGATCTACCGCCCTTTCGTGTAACTTCCACTAACTTGTTTTTTATCCCAATCATATTCCAAATTTCCCGTCTTCTAGTTTTGAATTTTTGAATTTTTATTATTATTATTATTTATTTATATAATCTCTTGTTTAAATTCTCCATTATATTTTAAGTTCGCATGCAACATTAGTTACTCGTATTCGTTCTAGTTAATTAGATGATTTTTCAACTAATTAATTTATTTTTTCTCCCTTAATCATTGTCAACACTATTTGTAAACTTGAGAACGGTTAATCTTATGTCACATACTAACCTTGATACTGAGGGTAAGGAGCTCTTGCTCCCTGGTGCCTCTATAGTGTTTTATGCCAATGTCAATGTCACCAAGTCGTAGCGCATGCTCAACACAAGTAGTGTTCTCGTCCATTTCACGACTCCGTGTGAACCCGGCTTAACAATTTCCTTGCTAATCACTGAGATTGGCTAACGCTGACACTGGCGGGCACAATGTGAACAAGGTCTTAGGGCCTGTTCACATAGGAGTCCGGTAGCGGAGCGTTAAAGTATTGAAATATTTTTAACCATTGACAAACCTCCAAACGATTAGCAACGAAATTTTTAACGCCTATGATTGGTTTATTTTCGTTTCAACGTCATCTTTCCTTTAACGCTCCGTTACCGGACTCCTATGTGAACAGGCCCTTACTGTAAATTCTCGCATGCTGTATAAAAGGGAAAATAAATAAATTGATCCAGTCAAACTTATGAAATACACTTATGGACAAAAAAATTAGCGCACCAAGAAATAATTGCGGGGTCGTAACGGAACTTGCAATGAAGGTACATGTCGGGGCGATATGCAAATGATTAGAAATGCAGCGTGATTGCGCATTACGTATAGCCGGTAGAGGGCGTTGAACATCGTACTCTGTGGAGTATAAAACAGGTAACCAAAGGTTGTTTGAGTGTGCTGAATCATTTACAAAGGAAGAGCTGAGATAGACATGCCATTACGCCGTGTTCGAAGATAATATAAGCAGTTGTCGCAGTTTGAGAGGGGGAGAATCGTCGGGATGATGGAAGCTGGGTGGTCAGCTAGGCGAGTAGCTCGTCAATTAGGCCGCTCTGATTGTGTTGTGAGGAGGTGTTGGGACCAGTGTACCCGAGAGATGTCATGTACACGAAGACCAGGCTCAGGACGCCCTCGACAGACCAGTCGTCGAGAAGACCGCCACATCGTAAGAAATGCACGCGTACAGCCAACTGCTTCATCGGCCGCTATCCAGGCACAGGTAGCACCATCACTAGGGGCCTCTGTGTCTTCTTGAACCATACGAAGGCGCCTGGCTGAAGGACAGTTGGTATCGCGGCGCCCATTACGTGTGCTGCCCTTGACGCCCACCCATCGACGTCTCCGTTTGGAGTTTTGCCACGCACGAGGAAACTGGACTGCAGCGGAATGGAACCAGGTCGTCTTTAGCGACGAATCCAGATTCAATCTCGGCAGTGATTACAATCGTGTTCGTGTGTGGAGAGCCCGTGGTGAACACTTCAATCCTGCCTTTGCTGTACAGCGACACATCGCTCCCACAGATGGTGTGATGGTATGGGTTGCCATTGCCTACAATACACGGTCACCCCTAGTATTGTTCCGTGGCACCATGACAGCCCAGCGGTATGTTCATGAAATCCTGCAACCACATGTGTTGCCACTCATGCAACGGCTCCCAGGAGCCATTTTTCAACAAGACAATGCTCGGCCTCATATGGCAAGGGTGTCACAAGACTGTCTCCGCACTGTTACTACCCTTCCTTGGCCTGCCCGATCCCCAGATTTGTCTCCAATCGAGCATATCTGGGATCATTTGGGACGACGAGTTGGGCATCCCACGAGTTTGAACGAACTAGAGGCAAGGTTACAGCAAATATGGAACGAAATGAAACGACATCATACAGAACTTGTATGACTCAATGCCCGATCGTATCGCATCGTGCATTCGCGCTAGAGGGGGTAACGGAGTATTAACTCCTCCATTCTTTTGCCTTTTTCTCTGAAATAAATTATCCTTTTTCTTTGATTTTCTTATCATTTACTTATATCAAAGTAGTCATTACGTATGTGAAATTTCGTTTCATTTTGATGACTCCTTCTTGGTGCGCTAATTTTTTTGTCCATGAGTGTATAACTGATTACGGATAGAATCCCTGAAAATCATATTCACTTGAAACACATTTGAAATCAGAAAAAATACATTAATAACAAAATAAAAATTGGTTACGAAAATACACTTGTTTTTGGCAATCAAAATGCACTCTCAAAAATATATAAAATATCTTAGTAGATGGTAAAATATCAGATTATATTAACTCATTATTTTTATACTCTAAAGCAGGGTTCGGCAAGTAATTTTAAGTGGGGTCCGGATACTATTGAAAATTTTTATCGAGGTCCAGAAAAAAAATACTTATAATATTTACTAGTTTTAAACTTTTATTTTGACTCATTTAAGTAATTATATAAAACACAATAGGTAGATAATCCAACAGAAATAAATAAAAAATTATACTAAAATAGACAAAAACAAACAGAAATCAAGCACTCTAGGCATCCATGCACCAACGGCAAGATTCTGCATAAGAGCCGGAACTGAACCATAAAACGACAGAGGTAATCGACAGGTCACGTCATCAGGGGGCCTAACTATGTCAATTACCTCAAGGGGAACTTTCTGAATAGGATGCAGGTAAGCCCAAAAGACATCCCAAGGCCCCGAGTTCCCCAAAGAAGCAATTAGTCAAGAAGAAAATGAAAAGACAAACACAACTTACTGTATGGGCTCAACGCACCTTACAAGCAAGCACACAAAAATCCTAATGCAATATAATCGGTGCCTACACACCCTAATTCCGTAAGTGACGGTTATAGCGAAACACTTTTATATAATTATGCAAACTAGTATTAAAGATTTTTTTATGGGACATGGCTCGTCGCGTTCTGTAACAAGGAGCCCTGCTGCACGTCTTGTTCAGGGGAGTGTGGTGGTTAATAAGTTACCTGAACATCTGTTACGTTTATATAATATAAAACTCAAAAAATATTCAAAATGCAAAGATAAAAGGTGTCTCACGTGCCCTATGGCGAACAGTGGTCAAGTGGGGGTTGGTTCAGGCAATAATGATTTGTTCTGTAAGTGTAAAGGATTAATTTACATTATAGAGTGTCAAGAATGTAATTTATGCTATATTGGGCAAACAGGGACTGAGTTTAATAAAAGGGTTAATAGCCATAGGTCAGCAATAAAAAATTTTAAAGACGACACTACTTGTGATTATTTTCTGGAGGCATGTAGCATTTTCGAGGAAAACTTAAGAAAAAACGATTTCCCTAAAAATTTCGGTAATTTAAAAGTTTTAAAAAAATGGCATTTAGACTCAGGTATTTTTAAAGTTGTTTAGAATAGTATTTGTGTTTTTGGTTGAGTTGTTATGGGGGGTGGAGCTATAGTAATGTTACAATGACGTAACCATTAGGATAGTACTGGCTGCTGTTTCGCTATAACCGTCACTTACGGAATTAGGGTGTGTAGGCACCGATTATATTGCATTAGGATTTTTGTGTGCTTGCTTGTAAGGTGCGTTGAGCCCATACAGTAAGTTGTGTTTGTCTTTTCATTTTCTTCTTGACTAATTGCTTCTTTGGGGAACTCGGGGCCTTGGGATGTCTTTTGGGCTTACCTGCATCCTATTCAGAAAGTTCCCCTTGAGGTAATTGACATGGTTAGGCCCCCTGATGACGTGACCTGTCGATTACCTCTGTCGTTTTATGGTTCAGTTCCGGCTCTTATGCAGAATCTTGCCGTTGGTGCGTGGATGCCCAGAGTGCTTGATTTCTGTTTGCTTTTGTCTATTTTAGTATAATTTTTTATTTATTTCTGTTGGATTATTTATTTGTTTTTCATTATGGGGATATGAAGCTTCTGCGCTATCCTCTATTGAAAATGTTTTCTTTGCAGGATATGTTTTATGTTATAGTGATTTAGCAGTCTATGCTTGAATTTTATTTTTGTTTATTTCTATGGTTTACTTTTTAAACACAATAGGTAGGTATTCTTAAAAAATAATGCGAGAAATTACACCTGCGGTCTTGAGCCAGTTTTTTATAGTTTGGTTCACGCGGAGAAAAACTAATGCGAAGAGTGTCTTCAAGGTGGGCGTCCGTTAATCTCGAACGATATTTGTTCTTCAAAAAATTCATTTTTGAAAAAGATGATTCACATACATATGTGGAGCCAAACATAGTAACCAGGTTGATAGCTAGTTTATTGCAATTTTCTTACTTTTCTGAAACATATTTACCCCAAAATTCTTCAGTGGATGCAGTTTTATGCATTTGCAAGGAAATATCTTCTTGCAAGTCAATTATCTCCATTTGAAGTAAAGGCTTTGAAAGACTGAACAACGTCGCAGCCACGTTAGTCTCTTCTGCCGCTGCAGCAACTTCATAAGGCGATTTAAGGAATTGAGAGAGCTTCCCTATCTCTGAAAAGTCTTGGAATCTTGTAGCAAATTCCTTCCCAAGATCTGATATAAACCTTAAAAATACTGCAATGTCTTCTTCAGAGTTCTTCTTTTTATATTTAAGAATTGTAGAGAAATGAATAAATTCTTGACTTGCAATATATTTTTCAAAGATATCCAGCTTGCGACGGAAAGCAAACACACTTTGTATCAGATCACATATTAATTTTCCGTTTCCTTGTAACTCGGTGTTGAGCACATTTAAATATTTCAGAATGTCTTTCAGGAAAGCTACAACTAGCATCGTTTGTTATGCGCTCGTTTGTTATGAACTCCAAGTAATTCCTTGCTTCCTGCGTATCCAAGTTTTGCAAGAAGGTTATTTGTTCTTTTATTTGCCAGAAAATTTCAATAACTTGATCTTTACTTAGCCAACGAACATTGTTGTGTTTCAGTAAGTCAGAATACACCGAATCACATTCAGAAAGAAACTCCTTGAACTGTCGGTGCTGATGAGCAGAACGAGACCTCATAAAATTGATCAACTTGACCAAGCTGTCCATTACTTCTTTCAGAGTAACACTAAGTTTTCCACAAAGGACTGTCTGGTGAATTATGCACTGATAAGATATTAGGCCTGCATTCTTATCCCTGATTCTCTTTACTAATCCTTGTTCTTTGCCAGTCATCGCTGGGGCCCCGTCACTTGAAAGGGACTCCATTTTATTATAACTAATATTTGATTTTGTTATGAATTCCTCAAAAGTCTTGAATAAATCTTCTTCACCAGTCTTACCTTTAAACGGCAATATTGCTATCAATTCTTCCCTGGACGCTTTACTTTCAATGTCAAAAAATCTCACGAAAATAGACATTTGTTCATCATCAACAATGTCACATTATTCATCAAGTGCTACGGCGTAGCAAGGTGCGTTCTGCAGAAGTTCGAGCAAACTAATTTTGTTGTCAGCAGCTAAAATTTCGGTTCTTCTTGTACTTCTTGCCGACAATGGAATACCTTGAATTGCGGCGACAATATCCTTTTTCTCTTCAAAAAGTGACGTGGTCACTTCCAACATGCATTCTTTTACTATCTCAGAGTCTGAAAATGGCTTCTTGTGTTTATTAAGCGTCCAGCACACACGCAATGCTGCTTCTGTGGATTTTTCTTGCTCGCTCATGCAGCGAACTAGTGCTTTTTTGTAAGAAGTTGCTACCGTGCTTTTTTTGCAGGAAGTTAGATATGCTTGGAGTTTTTCTTTACGAGCTACACTGCCAAGAGGAAAGTTTTTGTGGAACTGCTGATGAGTTGTTTTGTAGTGTCGCTTTAAATTGGCACTTTTGAAAATAGCGACAGTTTTGTTGTATATGAGGCAAACTGGAACCGGTTTAGGCCTATCAGGCAGCGTAAAACAATATTGTTCAGTCCATTCAGTCAGAGACTTCCTATTTTCACTGTCAACTTTTCGCTTTTTAGGATCCATATTGATGTAGGTACGAAACGTTTTAGTACATGACAAATTATAACACAAATGAACGAATGCTCCTCACAACATCGCAACGCAATTACCTAATAACTGACGACGTGTCGAAACATGCCGGCCAGTACGCTCCCTCCCGCCCGCACCCTCGCACTCCAACGCACTGTCTTGAGCATAGCAACAGCTATGTATCTACATACTAAAACTAGTTATATAAAAATACTAATTAAATTTAATAGGTAGGTAAGTTATTTAACAAGATTTGGCGGTCCGAGTTTCGACCTTCCGCGGTCCGGATACGGACCGCGGTCCGCCTGTTGCCAACCGCTGCTCTAAAGTTTCGAAGAGATAATGCAGAGAATTTTCACTATCATAATTATATTACCGAAGTCGCATTATTCATAATATACGCTGTGAAGTGAAGTTACAAAGTTTAAATCTAAGTGAAATAAGAAATAATATATCATATTCGGTAATGTATTTAAAAACACGTCAAATCAAAAATCGTGTCCATAAGAGTTAAATTTTATCTTCTTCATGTTTGCTCCTTTTGGAATTATTAGATACTTTAAGAAGAAATACCGTATCTTCTCTGTTTGTTTTTTGATGATTCGTCGATAAATCAACAAAAATTATAAAGTCTCATAAACTGGGAGAGAGAAGTAAGATTCACCGAGCATCTGGCTCCCTGCATAAGACCGAGATGCTCAGTATCGTTTACTCCGGATCTGGCATTGGATCTCGACGGTCGTAAAAATGATATTTTAAAATAATCTTTTAATTAGTTTAAGAATATTAGAAATCACTTCACATTGAGTATACACGCATTTTTGACACAATCATGCTTCCCAGTGGTTAAGTGGTTAAGGTATCAGCCTGTCACGCCTGGGGCACGGGTTCGATTTACGCATACGGTTTTGTTGTAATATGGGGTACTCATTAGTCTATGGACTGCGAAAGGAATCTCGTCTAGATAGATGAGCTGCAACCCACCGCCCACCGCTGGCGTCATCGTATGTGTTAAAAACAAACAAACAAACAAAGCTCCAGTGTGTGTATGTGTTCATGTTTATGTTGCCTGCCTTGTCTTCATACGTACAGCGGACGGGGGTCTCTGCAAGCGTGAGTCCCGGGGACCTTAGTAACAACATAATCCTAATTTATCCCTTTTGAAATTTACATTATTTCTATCTTACGTTAAAACACATAAAATCAATGTATTTTTAAAGTTAAATTAAAAATTCACGCTTTAAAACTTATAACAGGAGCGCAGCGAGCGAGAACTTGGTGTAATACACCTCCAAAGCCCAAACCATTACACCACCTATACCTTACCTACGGTTACATACTGGAAAATTTCTCTTGTTGCAATTGTTATTGACAGGCCAGCCCTTGCTCAAAATCTGGTTGAACTACTGCTATTAATATTCCTTTTTTAAAAATTTTTTTGTTGTCCAAGTGTTAGGAATTTGTTTTAAATTTGAACACCAGTATCATTGAATGTTGAAAATAACGTAATGTTTGAGGACATTAAATTGAAATAAATGGAAATGCAGTAATTACATAAAGATTATATCAGACTATCGTCATTTGAGAAAACTGTCGTTATTAGAAAAAGGCCTAATCTCATTATCTCCCTTAGACGAGAAAATATCACTGTCAGTTACCCACCTGATAACCTTCCTGTAGAATTCAGATGAGAGAAAGAAATAATGCAACCGAATTGTAACTTTTCACTATAACTACGAAGATCATTCTTAATCGAGGGTAAACAATGCAGACGATATTTTTTTCCGCGTGATTTGTTGATATTTGAAAACGGAATCGAAAAGACCTTTCTGTAAATAATCTATTTAAGAGAACAGACAGTTCAGCAGAATCATCTGTAATTACACTAACTGATGGTTAATAATTATTTCCAAATAGCGCCATCGCTAATAGTTACTGTTCTTTGAACTCATTTCTATAACAACGTTCAAAATTTGGTGTTCGACGTCCAAAACAACCCAAACGGTGCAATATTAATGCCAAAGTTACTTTACGATAAGAAATGAAATATCAGTAGTGAGCAAACTTTTTTCGATCGCACCCACTTTCTTTAAATAAAAATCACTCGACCCCCAATGAACATTTTTTGGGTAGTATCTTTTTTTTTTTTAAATTAGGAAAATGTCAACAAACAAAGAAAAATAGGTGAATTTTGACAAACTAAGTTTAAAAATCAATGAACTGTAGATTTTGGGTATTTACCTACTCAGCAAAATAATAATAATAAAAAAAAAATATTTCAGGTAGTCTCCTCCAACGAAATTACCGCGGGTTATTAACGCAGGATTACTTATCGTTTGCTTACCCTTTTTTTTAAACCTATTTTGGTACTTTTATGTATAACTGTTTACTGCTACTGGGTTTGGCGTGCTGCCAAAATTATAACTCGCGACGAAGGACACTTTTTTTTCTCTCCGAAGGACCGTTATTGAGGACCGAAATCCTACGTTAAAAATGTCTTGGTCACCTGCTACACTTATTTTCGCTAAATCTCGTGTGACTAAAACTTCATATTTAAAAAATAATATGTTATTTGTATTTCCTTTAGGTAAATATTAACGAACGTTAAAATTAATAATTACAAGATAAAAAGAACTTTTTATATACCACGTTTTTAAATTTTCTGTTGAATCATATAAACTTGATAATTCTATGTATTAATAAATACTTTTTAAAAATTTTTTTGATGAATTATCCCATCAACATGAAAGAAAATGATCGGCCTGCACTGTGCAGAAAATGCAAGGATGTACCGTGAATCACGCAGTTCTGTACCTCGGAAAAAAAACTCTTCGCCAAGGGACAACAGGCTTACGTCGCATTAAGGCTGCTATGTACTAAGAAAAAAATCGTATTTCCCTTTTCCTCTTCTTGCAGATTCTTGTGGTGGGAGGAGTCCAGTTGAGAGTTAGAGAAGTCCACCCCCCTTAGGATTGGCATTTTGAGGGATTTTAATGGCTCTCTCTCTATAGGGGGGTTAAGCGCTGCCCCAAATTGTTTATTTAAAATATATTTTTGTCACCTATTTACAGGTACATAAAGGCTGATAATCCAATAAAATTGGTATTGTCAGATAGCCTGAACTTTTCTGCAAAGCGCTACCGGATTCATTTTATAAATTTCGTTCACCGAATGAATTTATGAGCGTTTAAAACACACTATACCAGATTTTTCCCCCGAATAATTTAAATTTTAAAATAATATTAATTGCATTTTTTAAAAAAACGAAAAAGTTACACAAATCTAAAATTTCTTTCTCTATGACGGAGTACAATTTTTTTAAAAAAATCTTTGATTTCAAGTCAGCAATCCGTGGACAAATTTTCTCCATAGGTTAACATTGAGGAGAGCGAATCCAATGGGGTTAGTACATAGCAGCCTTAAGCCGAATTAGAACCTTGAAAGGACTGCGCATCGAAAAGTGTGACTGTTCCAAACTTACTGGAAAGACCTCTTATTTCGCTAAATCATAATTTTAATATTTTCCTATTTAATTATTTTTCACTTGTATTTACACTGCTGGCCACCCAAATTGCAACACCAAGAAAGACAAGAGATATCACAACAAAATTTATTTTGTAGATAACATGTTGACCAAGTATCAAATGATTAAATTTATAGACTTCTGTGAAGTGTGGTTCCTGCCAAAATCAGTAGCCAGAGTAGCCGCCATTGTTGGAGATCACCGCTGCCACACGCCTCGGCATTGATTCAAAGAGACTTTAGATGAGTTCTTGGGGTACAGCAGACCAAGCAGCTTCCACACGTTGCCAAAGTTGATCTGCTGTGGCAGCTGGGGATGGAAACTGGGTCAATCGTAGAGCAACCATGGACCACATGTTTTCTATCGGAGAGCCACATGTTTTCTACCGGAGAGCGAGGCGGCCAGGGAAGCAATTCAATATGGCGATTGACGAAGAACCGTTGGACAATGCGTGCCACGTGTGGTCGCGCATTATCCTGTTGAAATATGGCTATGGGCAAGCCCTGAAGGTAGGGAAGGACAACTGGCTCCAACACCTCGCAGATGAAGCGCTGGCTGTTCAAAGTACCGGCAATGCGTACTAGAGGTGTGCGAGAGTGATATCCAATACCGCCCCATACCATAATACCCGGTGCAGGACCAGTGTGGCGGTGCATAACGCAGCTGTTCAGCATCCTCTCTTCACGGTGTCTCCAGACTCGAATGCGACCGTCGTGGTGTTGCAGACAGAAGCGTGACTCGTCAGTAAAGACAATTTCATTCCATTCTGCCGTCCACATCCTTCTGTCATCGCACCATTGGCGGCGGAGACGTCTGTGGTTCTGCGTCAAGGGTAGACAAAGCAATGGACGTCTTGCGGACAGACCACTCTGCTGTAAACGGCGTCGAATGGTACGCGCAGACACTGGATGATGCGTTACAGACTGCATGTGCTGTGCTATGGTTCGTGATGTGACTGAGCGATCCGTCACTGCCATGCGCACAATTTGCCTGTCATCACGTGAAGTGGTGCGCTGAGGTGGATGCGATCGAACACGCCGGTCCGTCGTACCCTCCTGCATCCAACGATCACATATCCGCATTACAGTTGTTTGGTTTCGTCCAACACGACTACCGATTTCCCTGAAAGATAATCCACAATCTCGGTAGGCCACTATCCTTCTTCTGTCGAACTCGGATACTTGATCAAAAGATGATCGCTGTTTTCGACGAGGCATAATTGATCGTTTTTTTGAAAAAAACCACAAGAAAAACACAATTGCCAAACTTGAAATCGTCGAAATCTCCAAGCCTTAAATAGCGCTTTGAAGTGGCGCCACAGGCGCGCATGATGTGCGTCTGAGCTGAAATTCTAATCATTTGCAAATCTCACCTCCGCTAATGCATGTTGTAAATTTCATGTTATTTGCATGTTTCCTTCGGGGTGTTGCATTTACAGTGGCCAGCAGTGTATTTTTATTGTTCTCTCCTTTTCTCTCTTAATTGCACAAACCTTCACTTAATTATTCTTTTTCACTATCTTTTATTCAATTTTAATCACTTTTTAGTCGTTTCCACTATCCACAGACTTTATAAACTGCTAACTTTTATAATTTTTAAAAAAAATTTTGGCACAATATTTTTGTAAACGAACTAAATTCACATGTATTCTGTTTTCAAATCGTCAAACGCCGTTACACAAAAGTGTAAGCATTGAATTCGATCGAAGCGCCATCTTGCGGATTTTTCTGCTTAAAGATGGCTAAAAGAATTAAAAGCATGCATTGTCATCGTGTTCTGAGCTATTCTAAAAGTTTCAAATGTCCAGCTTGTCGGGAAGTTAGTTAAAAATCGATTACAAGATTTGTACTGGACAAACAAGAAAGCGAGTTAATAAAAACGTAGTAAAAAAAAAAAGAACAGGATTTCAAAGTTATGAGTTTCCTATTAAAATTTTGAAAATTATAAACTCCATTTAATTTATGAACTAAAAATGAAAAAATTAATGAGAGGGTGTGAGCCTGGACCTCAGACAATATTTGTGTAACATTTTGTGAAATATTTGAGAGTGCTTCTCTCGTATCATCTTCCGGGTAAAGTCTTGATCCTTTTAACGTAGAATTACGTTCCTCCATAATGGTCTTCCGAAACCAAAATTTTAGACGCTAAAACCATCCATCGTAGTGAGTTATAATTTTGGCAGTGCGCCAAACCCAGTCTGTATCGCTTGGGCAAGCAGTAAACAGTTAAACAGGAAAGAACCGAAATGCGTCAAAATTTTGACATATATATATATATATATATATATATATATATATAGACACACACAAACACTTAACACATACATACATATATTCATACATAACACATAGAGTGGAGTTCCGATAATCTGAAATGATTGGGACCAGACCCTTTTCGGATTAACGAATTTTTCGGATTAAGCGAAATCATTCTTAAAATATACTTAAATTGCACAATAACGCGTGATTACATAAATACAGTTGGTTCTCTGTTTAACTACTTTCAAGGGACCGTGAAAAATCGTCCTTAAGTAGAGATCGTCCTTAAACAGAATTTGTGAAAAAATAACATTTCCCTTCACACTTTACAGACTTAGGAGTGTCAATATATTTCTTAATATATTGGCATGTTTAAAAATGTTATTTTTATTATCATCATTATTTTATTCACAAAAAGTTATTTTAAATTACATTGAAAAAAAAGAGTACAAACAATACAATAAATTACGTTTTAAAAAATTCAAAAAGTGTTGATTGCTTCATTCGCCTTGTTTTCGTTATTCTCTTTTCCAGATTTTCTAAAATGTTAAATGAGCCACCTTCCATTTTCGATGCAATATAGCGTCGGAGAACATCTAGAGCAGAAATTGCATCTGTGTAAGACGGTAGCAGTGTCTCGTTTTCCGTGTCTTCAACTTAAACTTCTTCGTCTGACACTGTGTTTTCGTTTAAAATATCTTCATAAATTTGTTCTACATTTCTGAAATCTGTTGTTAAAACATATTTATCACAATTGTAGAAATCTTGAATTGAAACATCCTCATCTTCAACAATACTTCTTCATTCTTCAGGGGTAATGTCATCTTCGTTGATTTCTACATCCGTACTTCGCAGTTCCACTACAAGTTCTTTGTGAATTCCAGCAACGCGAAAGCAGTTTTTTATTGTGGATGAAGAAACTTCTTTCCATGCTGATGTTATCATGTGCATTGCTTCCAAGATTGTAAATTTTCTAATTTTTATACTGTCAGCCGAATTGTTTATTAATTTCCTAATTAAAGACTTTCTGTAGTATGCTTTCACACTGCGAATGATACCCAGGTATAATGGCCGCAACTTGCTAGTGCAATTAGCTGGTAAGAAATGGATAGTCAAATTTGTAAGTTCAGGGATATTTGGAGTATGTGCAGTGCATCGGTCGATTAAAAGAAAAACTTTTCTCTTTTCTCGATGCAATTTTGCATCAAATTTTCCAATCCAGTCAATAAAAATTTGTGATGTCATCCACGCTTTATTGTTATTGCGGTACTCACAAGGTTTCCTGGTGATATTCTTAAAACACCTTGGTTGCTTTGATTTGCCTATAACTAGTGGTGGAAATTTCTCAGATCCATCCGAATTAGTGCACAGAAAAACAGTCAATCGTTCCTTACTGTGTTTTCCACCCAAACACTTTTCGCCCATATACGTTAAGGTTTTATTAGGCACCATATTGTAGAATAGGCCCGTCTAATCTGCATTGAATATGTTCTTCTCATCATATCCATCTAATATCCCCTTCAGCACTATTTTCCATTCATCCACTATTTTTTCATCTACGGAGACACTTTCGCCAGATATGCTTTTAAATACAAGCCCGTATCTTTCTTCGAACTTTGTTAGCCAACCAGCAGAAGCCTGAAAATTTTGCCTTTCAAACTTTTCTGCCAGAATAATAGCATTTTCTTTAAATATCACTCCAGAAATTGGAATGTTAGATGCTCTTGCATGATGAAGCCATTGCAGGACTGCCTTCTCAAACTCTTCTGATCGGCCACATTGAATTTTCTGCCGTTTGGATTTGGATCCCAAACCAAATTTTTGTGCTGCTTCAAGAATTTTCTCTTTGCTTGCTAAAATGCCTTTGAGAGTAGACTCGGGTAGCTGAAATTGTCTTGCGAATTGGACTTTTGTTATTCCAACACTTTCTTCCCAGTTTTCAATAATTTTCACTTTTTCGCGTAGCGTAAGATGCTTTCGCTTTGATGCCATTTTGCTCTGCTCATCTCGTATTCGTACTGGAATGAGCTCCTACACCCAACCATGAATTCTCTAAACATGAACACGTGCTTCCCAGAAGGAGTGAGAGAGGGGTGCTTTTAGACAGTTCGTAAATCACATGACAACATGGTAGGTACAATAGAGTGATTCCACACCCGCACTAAGAAATTCGATCCACCAGGGAAGAATGTTCGATCTTCCGAGAAACAGTAATCCCCCCCTCCCCCGGTTTTTTCCACTGCAGCAAGTCATTGCAACAAACATAAAGGAAATTCCGGGTCTGTTGTTGAAACCAAACTCCCCCACAGAAAGTAACCCGCCTGTAGATAAAATGTTGAAGAAAAAGTTTATCATGTAAGAAAAAATCGTCGTTAAATAGAAACAAAATCGTCTTAAAATAGAATTTTTTTACGTCGGAGGGACCGGGACCGGGAAATATCGTCTTTAAATAGAGATCGTCGTTAAGTAGAGCGTCGTTAAACAGAGAACCAACTGTATTACATATTACGTGTGACTGCACAGTTTATTTTATAAGGTATTTTTAAACATTACCAAATCTCGGGACTGTAGTGTACTACCAGTATGGGGTTATTTTTTCCCAAGACCTCACAGATTGCACGAAACACAGCTGTGTGTTTATCGGGCGGTTTCCCTAACAAGTGGTGCGGATAACTGTTTGGAAAACAGAAAAGGGTTTCACCGCCGTCATAAAGCTGTCTTCTCTTAGCGATAGCTTCATGCGAGTGACATTCGGCGGGCGATAAAGTTTCGGCACTAAGAAGAGCTGTCAGCCGATAATCTACCGGCCTCCCCCCCCCCCCCCCCGGCTGAAAATCCAGACTTCAAAGGGGAGACGCTGGTTAGAATGCGCCCTGTGTAGACGTGTTTTTTCTAGGCTCCTGTGTTTTTGGGCCGGGAATGGGTCCTGGAGCGCGCAATGTGAATCTGCACGTAAATTTAAGTGAATATGTCGAAAGTGTCTAATGTTTAATTTTGTTTAATTTTTTTGTTAATAAATTGTTGAGTTTTTGTTTTAAAAAATTGGCCTTCGCTTTTTAATTAGGACTCTGCCTTTGCTTTGTTAAGGATCCCATAGTAGTCATTTTTAGCAACGCCTCAGAGAATCGTCTTAACCTTTCATCGTGACGCTACAGGATGAAATGGGGGATAAGAGAGAGGAATGCTGCCTAGTACAGTACAGTAGAGTGTAAGTTGTTTGTTCAGTAGAATGTAAGATTTTAGACGGTCAGTAGAATGTTGAAATGGTTTTGAAAGAACCTGTCAACGTCTCAGACGAGAGTGAAGGTGAAGCAGACGGTGACAGCGAGCAGAGGGTATCCAACTCAGACGCCGTGGCTGCATTTCATGTAGCGCTAATTAGTTCAGTACATTGTCTAACTTTCAATGTTCTTGTAATTTTCAGAAATATACTTTATAATTACTTAGTATAACTGTGGTTTTTTTGTAACCTCCGTTCTTTTTGACTTTTGGTTTCGGATTAAGCGGACTTTCGGATTGTCGGGACTCCACTGTACATACATATATACATACAAAAGAGATAAGCACCGATAAGTAATCCTACGTTAATAATCCGCGGTAGTTTCGTTAGGAGAGACTACCTGAAATCTTTTTGGTTTTTATATCTACTCATTTTGAAAACCCTGTCTCGTACAGATAAGAAGAAGCGAATGGAAACAATGTTAAGTACAGCCTGTTAAAGACTGTTTGACACCTTATTTAACAATATCATTTCATATAGTTTTTAACACATAAAAGAAAAATATATTAAAATTGTGCAATCATAGAAAATTTAAAGCATCTTTTTTAATTAAATAATTCAATATGATATAAATTAACTTCAAAGTATCCACGACTCCCTTGTGGGTCGCGACCCACAGTTTGCAAACCACTAATCTACACTAGTTATAAAAAATTAAGGAAAAATCACAAAAAAAGGGATAACACATTCAAAACTAGGCCAATCTGTTTAAAATTTGAATATGTTGTTAAGCAAAAGGTGCTGAACAATACTACATTATGCAAAATAGTGGCGCTGCAGTCGGAATACGTCAATTGTGAGGAGCATAAAAGTGCATGTCTCAGAGCAAGGCGGTAATTGTCGCTGCGAGGATGAGATTAGACATGACATAGCTAAATTGTAACAATGACCTCCAGGCATCATTTGACCGAAGAACTGCGATGGTGAGCTATTGGGAGACTAGAGGCAGGACAAAGTCAGATAGAAGTGACCAGATGGCTAAATGTGAGTCTGTTTGTAGTTCATAGACTTTGGCAACAATTTCTAACCACGGATTCGGCATCCAGGAGGTTCAGCCAAGGACGGCCATACGCTACGACGAGTGCCGATGCCCGATATTTATCATTATGCGCACGAATGAATAGAACCGCAACTCTGTCTGCGGATCCTCCCTCGCTGCAAGCTCTGGAAGGTTGGTATAAACGTCAACCGTGCGTAGAAGGCTTCACGAAGGGAGTCTTTTTGCGAGAAGACTAGCCATTTGCGTCCCGCTCACGTCACGCCATAGGCGGGAACGTTTGCAGTGGGCACGTCAGCATGTCCACTGAACGCGTGATCAATGGAGTCTTTTCTCTTTACGGATGAGTCCAGGTTTAGCCTCCAAAGCGATAGTAGGCGTATTTTAATTTGGAGAGAACCTGGAACTCGTTTTGATCCATCACACATCCATGATAGAGATGCATGCGGATCAGGCAGTGTCCGTGTTTGGGGGTGGAATCTCTTTGGGTGGAAGCACAGACCTCCATGTCTTTCCCCGTGGAAATGTGATTGCTCACACCTATAGAGATGACACCCTTGATGCTTATATGCGCCCTTATGCCAGGGCAATAGGTGATGCTTTCGTGCTACAGGACGATAACGCGAGACCACTGAGGGCTCGCATCGTGGATGCTTATCTTGATCAGGAAACAATTCAGCGCATGGAGTGGCCAGCTCGATCACCGGACCTGAATCCTATCGAGCATGTTTGGGACGCTTTAGGACGACGTATAGCTGCTCTCAATCCTCCTCCTAGGACCCCAGCCACGCTTTCAACTGCTTTGCAAGAGCAATGGCTCTCACTTCCTATCAAACTCATAGACCGCATAATTGACAGCATCATACATCGCTGTATGTGCTGTATTGCTTCTCGGGGGGATCATACACCATATTAAAGGTACTTTTCCTATACCAAACTGACACATCCGATTTGTTCATTGTATACATATGCTAGTTTCTATAACACCATAATTGTCTGGCGATTTCTTTTTATGCTATTTTATACCTACCTATGTGTTGCATAATGTGCATAAGTTTCATTAAATTCTACGCGTAACTTTTTGAATAATCGCTATTTTTGTGACTTTTCCTTAAATTTTGACAACCAGTGTAGATTACGTTCCATAGATTATGTTACATGAAATTAACTCCTTATTGGGAAATTTGATAATGAAAGCAGAGTAACAGAAACCACCACAAAACGATTTAATGTCAAATGTAAAATAGCAAAATATCAAACGGGATTATTAATATATTTTCGCTTTAATATAGTAACTTTGACAGATTGTACATCTAACATTTCAGTCTATTTGAGAGTATTTTATATGCGTTCAAGTGCATAGAGTGCTGTCGGTAAAGATAATCTGATTAAGCGAGAGCGGATTAATAATCAGTTCTGTTGCTCTGGTGACAGGCAAAGGAATCGCGCGATATCATTTGATAAATCAAACTACATGCTAATTAGACTGTGAACGCGTGTTTTGGCAACAGTGGAAATTACAGTCCGTGATACAGGTAAACACAGAATGTTGATAATAATTCCAACAGAGTTCTGTATTAAAACTCTATTTTAACCTTAAAAAAAAAAAGGAGTTCTCAATTCTGAGAGTGAAACTTAAAAATAATTTTTTAGGCAAATGAAATGTTTCGAGGGAAGAAAATTTAATTAAAGATCGGGAATTTGAGGTGGCAGATTAAAGTAAAAATTAAATGCATTAATAAGTATAAAAAAAGAATGTTACTTAAAATATTGTTCTTTCACATTGCAAAAAGATTAAAAAAATTTGATGTTGAATAGCTAAAAATGATTTTAGCAAAAAGTGATGGAATAATTTTTATTATAAGTTAGTGATGGAATAATTTTTTTATAAAGCTTTGTAAATTGAATTAAATACTTGTCTAGTTGAGTAAGAATTTCTAGAATGTTTCGTTATTTTTAAGGCTGTGCCTTAAAAAAAAATTACCATGGACTTGTTTCCGAAATGGACCCGTTATATTACGGTAGGAGAAGTTAGAGTGTTTTCAAGAGATTGTGAGAAAATTCTGAGATGTGAGTGACATATGACTTAGGCAGTAAATTCCTCACAACGAGGGACCGTTATGCGATAAGTGACGTCACGCCCGAGAAGAAATGCAACGGATCCATTAAGATAAAAATGAAACGAAGCAATTGCCTGAAACAAAAAGGAATGTTTTTCACTGAAGTAAGCACTTACGTGGTCTTTTGATACCAGTTATTTTTTATGATAGAAAATATTGAACTTCAAGATTATTATTTCCTGTTGAAATAGAGAAAATAATCTCGGGAAGTCTTCAGCATTCATTGAGGCTGCAGATATATTCGTCTGCAAAAAGTACAAATGGTAAATTACGATATTAATTTTGATCTAAAACGGCGAACAACACTTAAAAAATCATCTGATTCGGTTTTGTTCAATAAAAGTTTTCACAGAACTTTTGCTTTTCCAGTGGAACTTGAAATTCGAAAACAAAATATTTCTTTAAAGAGACAATTGAAGTTAGTAATACGTGGAACAAAAGCGAGCCCGTAATGTCCGTAAAACAAACAAAAAACAAGAGTCTGACTGTTTAATGATGTGCCCACAGTATGATTCAGCAAAGGATTGTTTCTGAAAGTTGTGATCTTCAAGATAGACAATCGTCTTCAAGATAGACGACCTGGCACTAGACTATCCTTTCAAAAAACTAGTCAGTGATAGAATCCTAAAAACAGATGAAGAAAGTTACATATCAGCTTCCCGCCCGATGAGGTACCATTTTAAAGATTAAGATCTCCGCTTCGTGCAAATTGTTAATTAAGGGTCTGTTCACACAGGAGTCCGGTAGCGAAGCACTGTAGGAAAGATGACGTTGAGATGAAAATAAACCAATCATAGGCGTTAAAAATTTTGTTGCTAATCGTTTGGAGGTTTGTCATTGGTTAAATATATTTCAATACTTTAACGCTCCGATACCGGACTCCTACGTGAACATGCCCTTAGAATTACGCATCTTGTTGTTTGTTTAAAAAATCGAAATATAAACATTATAAATAATTTTTCTTCCCATAGATGGCACGCGCGCTAGCTTTTTTTTAATCTTACCATCATCAATCGCACTGAACTTTTAAATTTAAAAATCGTTTGCATTTATTGTCATTCTGCGATTTCATTCATGAGTTTCTTTATTGGCAACATCCGCGTAGGTGTACATTATTCTTTTTGCATGGAACAACCATATATATTATTTCGAGAAGTTGATTTTTTTATGACAATCTCTTTTTCACCTTTCATACTTTACCAAAATCGATAAATGAGGTACCATTTTAAAGATTACGTTCTCCGCTTCTGATGAATTGTTAATTCAGAATGCCACATTGTATTTTTTCTTTAAAAATCGAAATGAAAAATTGACTTTTGGCCCTAAGTTCTTTCCCTCGATGCGTCAAAACGGCACGGTCAAATAGTGAGCACAAAGAGGTTTTGTAATGTAAATATCTCATTTTCCACGAGTTTGTGTCATATTTAACTTTTAATATTGTATACAAGGCTGTTTTGACATGTGCACATCTCATGTTCCCCTGTTTTGTCTTATGCTTCACCTCCAATAGTGTGGCCAAAGGCGTTTTGTAATTGGTTTTCTATTATCCTTACAAACCATTGTTATTTGACAAATAAACAATTGCTACAAGTGAACCGGTTCTTCTTTAATCCTACTATAAACCACAAACATTGCTATATAACTAATTGTATTTTAATCGCATGAGAAAGTGTTGCCACCTAGTCTCTCTCTTTCTCTCATTCTCTGTCTGTCTGTCTGTCTCTCTCTCTCTCTCTCTCTATATATATATATATATATATATATATATTATATTTGTGTGTGTGTAATAATAACGCTCCACCAATTATCAATTTTTTCAATTAATTCTCTACTTTTAATATTGCCTTTCCCTTATGTAACTACTTCCGTTTTTCTTCGTGTGACGCCTGGCTACAGCTGGGCATATTGCACCATAGTTGATCACGAAGACAAACGAAACTAAATTTCCTTGGTTCTTGTGTGAAGCTTAGTTGCGTGTCAGATAGAGTTGGGTATGGAGGGAATCGGACGTCACCATCCATTTTCTCTGCAATTGTAAAAATGTATATATCTTCCAGTCTTTTATATTTCTCATAATATGTTAACCAAGTAAATAACAACAATTTGTCCAAGTGAATAAACGAATTATTCCCTTCAACTGGATCGTTTGACTGATTCGTAAGTTTCTTAAAATTTCAGTTAAGTTAAGCCAAAATAATACTTAAAAAAAGGTGGGGATACACCGTATCCCCGCTTACCCCCAGAAACAAGCACTGCATATATATATATATATATATATATATATATATATATATATATATATATATATATATATATATATATAATACAGTTAAGGGGACGTATTGCGGAACGGGTTATGAATTTAAAACACAAACAACAAAAACATGCTAAGATTTATCTAGTTGTCTTTTGGTCTGCTTTTCTGTTCCATTAAAGTAAGCACTTTACATTTAAATAACATCTAAGACTGATTTTAATTTCTAAAGTTATAACTAATGTCCAATATCCCTGTAGGTCATCTATTGTGAATTCGCTTCACTTTATTTGAATCGGTGGTCAAATTTATTTTGTAAGAATATTTTAAACAGAAGAAAAAAGATATTTATCTATGATTAACTACTTCTTATGTCTAATTTTTAAATTAGCACAATGGTGAAAACTGAAGAGTTAATCCTTCATTTCTCTCCAGCTTACTTGGCTGTACCCCCACACGCATCTGTCATGTAGATCTTGATATCACATTTGTCAATTTCACCTTCGGCCAAAATATTCCCCTATTAAATTATCACATTTAAATTTTGATAAATTCATGCCTTCCAGAGTTTTCCCAAGACTTGGACAGTAAAGTAATTACTGTGCTGGAGTGAGACTGGGTAGAGAGAGAAAGTGAAACACTTTTCTTTCGGTGAAAAGCTTATGACAGATTAGAGTAATGAACAGAATTCATTATGCGAGAAATGATGGCACGTGAAATTAACGAATCTCAAGTTTTTAACAACGGCGGAATTTCATCTTTGTCAACTTACTTTAGCATTTAACATAGTTTGAAGGTGATATGAGACGATGTATTAAATGATCTTTAAAAGGTACACAGTATTAACTTGCGCACACTTCCATTGCCATGTTGTTTAGTCTGCTATATATACACCGAAGAGCCCAAAAAATTGGCACAGGCGTGCGTATGCAAATAACGGAGATATGCAACCAATCAGCGTAACTTGATGCTGTCGGCAGTGCTTATATAAGACAACAGGTGTCCGAAGAAGCTGTTAGATCGGTTCCTGCAGCTACAATGGCAGGTTATCACAATTTATATGACTTCGAACGGGGCGTTATAGTCGGCACACGAGAGATGGGACATAGTATTTCCGAGGTAGTGATGCAATTTGGATTTTCGCACACGACCACTTCACGAGTGTACCGTAAATATCAGGTATCCGGTAAAACATCAAATCTCCGACAGCGGTGCGGCCGGAAAAAGACCTTGAAAGAACTGGACTGTCGACGACTGACTAGAATCCTTAAACGATATAGACGTGAAACATTTCCTCAAATTGCTGAGGATTTCAATGCTGGGGCATCATCAAGTGTCAGCATGCGAACTGTTCAACGGAACACCATTGATATGGGCTTTCAGTACCGCAGACCCACTCGTGTATCTTTGTTGACTGCACGGCACAAAGCTTTACGCCTCGCTTGGGCACACCAACACCTCCACTGGACTGTTGATGACTGGAAACACGTTGCCTGGTCTGACGAGTCTCGTTTACAGTTGTATTGGGCGGAAGGACGTGTACGGGTATGGAAATAACCTCATGAATCCATCGACCGTACATGTCAACAGGGGATTGTTCAAGCAAATGGAGTCTCTGTGATGGTATGGGACGTGTGCAGATGGTGTGGTATGGGACCCCTGATACGTCTAGAGATGACTCTGACAGGTGACGGGAACATAAGCATCCTATCCGATCATCTACACCCGTTCATGTCCATTGTGAATTCCGACGGACTTGGACAATTCCAGCAGGACCATGCGACATCCACCACGTCGAGAGTTGCTACCGAGTGACTCCAGGATCACTCTTCTGACTTTAGGTACTTCTATTGTCCACCTAAATCCCCAGACATTAACATTATTGAGCATATCTGGGATGCCTTGCAACGCACTGTTCAAAAGTGAAGGATTGAACGTGCTGTTTAATCTTCAACTCCTCGCACACCTGTGGATTTGTGTACAGCCCTGTAGGATTTATGGTGTGAATTGCCTCCAGGATACCTTCAGACATTAGTCGAGTTAATGCCACATCATGTTGCAGCACTTCTGCGTGCTCGGGAGGGCCCTACACGATATTAGGCAAGTGTACCAGTTTTTCTAACTCTTCAGTATATATATATATATATATATATATATATATATATCTATATCTATATATATCTATATATATATCTATATCTATATATCTATATATCTATATCTATATCTATATATATCTATCTATCTATCTATATATATATATATATATATATATATATATATATATATACAGTGGACGCTCGTTAATTCGAACTCGAAGGTTCTCAGAAAAAAGTTCGAATTATCCGAAGTTCGAATTATCCGATGTTAAGAGAAAATATATAACTATAAATGTGTATCACTGAAGAAGAAACTCTCCTAGTATGTATAACCCTAGAAGATATATTATACTATGTTATCTAAAGTTAAACATATTAAAAAGCAATACAGACTTACATTAATCATAAAATGAAGCAGAAGATATGCAGTATAAAGTAAACTTTTATTAAAATTATGAATTACACTTTGGGGGAAAAACTGTAAAATGGATGTTTGGTTCTGTTTATGATGTCTACATTGTTCAGACAGCTTCTCGATTTGAAGTAAACATTTAAATTCATTTTCAGAGGAAGGTTCCATCTAAATAAATGCTTTCAGAGTTTTAATAGAGTCCATTATGGCTTTGACCATTATGGCCGCATTAGAAATATCTTTCGGCAGGTAAGTAGAGAAAAGCCCTGGCAGTTCCCAACCGAAATTAGAGCATACGTCTCCGATTACATCAGAGCTTTGGCCACATACATTTTGATAAGAAATATTGTGCCTTGACTTAAATCGAGAAAGCCATCCATCACTGCATTTAAAATCTTCAATACCCATTCGAATTGCCTATTCATCAGCCTTCGTCCGCACTAGGGGTCCATTTATCGGAAAATTTCGAGATCTATCATCCTGGAACCATAGCAGTAGAGCTTTTTCTAGAACTTCTTGAGACGCATTTCCCTTGCGTTTCCTTCATCTAGCAAATTTTGATTTTTCCCATGAATATAAAATTGACTCCTTGTTTTTCAAATTAGTTGACAAGGCATTTTTTTTAATTCTATAGTCAGCTTCTAACTTTGTTTTACATTCGCCATTCTCTACTTTCATTAAAATGTCTACCTTTGACTTCAAAGTTAGGGTTTTGTACTTTCCACGTGTAGACATCCTGAATTTTTACACGTACACACCACACAATGAGGAAGAAAAACTAGTCCACATTAACTTGTCTGCACTGCAGTTATAACTGACGCAGCTCCCTAAAATCTATAGTAAAGACTAGTTTTTCTGAAATTCTAAGAAAATCGATTCGAATAAAGGAAAATTGCTTTTTTCCGTTTAGCACTAATAAGAAGGACAATAGCTACTAACGTTTAGCGGACATGCAATAGTCTAGGAATGCAGGCATGGGCCTCTTTACACAGAAAAGAAATTTTGACACACAAAATAATAAATACAGTGTGTATTTTCTCTATTAAACGAGGAAAAAGAATTTTTTTTTGTCAAATTTTTAGTTCGAATTAACCGAAGTGGTAAAAATTTAGTTCGAATTAATGAGATATTTTTAACATTAACTCCAATACAAGTTTTTTGGGGCCTTTGGATTAGTTCGAATTAACCGAAAGTTCGAATTAACCGAGTTCGAATTAACGAGCGTCCACTGTAATATTAAAAACTAGTAATTTCTTAATTCAACACTCTTAACATTTAAAAACTATTAATTCCTCACTTTACTATTCCAAATTACAAACCCTTTTTTAATTCCTTAAAACATGTAATTCCCTTTGGGCATTCGCGTTAAATTCCATTGTTACAGCCTTAGGCAAAATCATTCAAGATGGCTGTCTTTTTTAGCTAAAGGGACTCGGCGCGGCGTCAGTACGAGTTTAAATCAGTTCTGCACATCAACAACAACTTTAAACCAATCAACCACTAAGACACACCCTTTAATCACGTGATGAGATAAAGTTTATATAACTCGTGACGTCCGGAAGTAGGACGGATTTTTGTAATCTGGCTATTGCTGCATCCATACCGACGGATCGGTCGGCGAAATAAATAAAGTTATTCCCGTAACAAGCCCGTGGTTGTCGTATTTGGTCATGGAGTAAATTTATTCTCTAATAACAGCACCTTCTCACCGTAGCATGGGAGACTAGATATCTTCTGGGCCTGTGTTCTGTCTCCCATGTTACACACATATATATATATATATACTAGCTGAAGTACCCGGCATTGCCCGGGATTTTAACAATATTTGATAACCAAAATCAACACAGTATAAATAACATAGAAAAAGTATATGTGAAATGTTATACACATCTCAGAATTCAGGAATTTCAGCCTTTCATCATTGAAGCACTAAAATCTGAAAAGTAAAAATGTCAAATTGTCTAATGTTTGCTAACCAAAATTAATTTAAAACTAAACACGTTATAAATAACATAGAAAAAACATGTGAAATCTTATACACATGAATAAAATGAAAACCCAATAAAAAAATATATAAAATTATAATAAACTCCTCAGAATTCAGCTAGATTTAGCCTTTTATCATTTGGGCAAAAAAAGAAGCTGAAATTACAGGTTTAGCTGAAATTTCCAATAGAACCATGATATGACTCTAGCGTTGCCTCTTAAAAAATGAAGTGTTTGATTGAGGGCTGCAAACCATTCAACTCCTCTCCCCATTAAACTCCTATAAACATCCTCTACATATTAAATTCCTTTTCTCTCCATAATAAACTCCTCAGAATTTTGGTAGATTCAGCCTTTTATCATAGTACCACTAAAACCTGAAACATCCTCTCCAGAAATATAAATTTATTAATTACAATAATTAAACTCACGCAAATGTATGAATTACATAAGTTTTTTAACCAACATTTGAATAATTCGTAAATGAAAAAGCATATGAAAATAAAGATAATAAGAACTTCCGGAATCGAAATTAATTACCCTTAATTTTTAATTAATAAAAAACCAACATAATATGAATAAAAACGATAGTTGTTTAAAAGCGTATGAAAATAAAGCTATTATAAAGATAATAATAAAAAAAGCATATGAAAATAATGCTCGCGTATGAAGTTAACTTTATGATATAAAGATAGTAATAATAATATAAACCGCGTGCATAAAATATTTAGCTTTTCAAGTGAAATAAATTAATTTTTAGAAAAAAACTACTTTTAATCGAGAAATTAAATACATTGCACAAAATTTTGATTTTACCAACTTTCTACCCTACAATTTACACCCTACTTCTTTGAAGTTGGGTGTTGAAACATCCTCTTTGAAAAATTTACACCCTACTTCTTTTAAATAGGGTGTAAATATAAAGTTTTAACAGCGAATTGAATGCCAGTTAAAAATTATTGTTGTTTAAAATCATATGAAAATTACGCTATTATAAAGACAAAAAAAAAGCATAGGAAAATAATGCGTGCGCATGAAGTTAACGTTACGATATAAAAATAGTAACAATAATATGTATATATAAAACAGTTCCGTGACTGACTGACTGATTGACTGACTGACTGACATACAACGTACAGACCAAACCGCGGGAAATAAAAGGGCTGAAATTTTGCATGGCGATTCTTCTTATAGTGTAGGAGTGCACTTAGAAAGATTTTTGAAAAATTCTTAGATTTTTTTAAAATTAAATTTTTGAGTTGTTTTAGTAACTTTTTTTAAATTTGCATTTAAAATAATAATAATTTGAGGGTTATAAAATTCATATGACGAAAAATATCATAAAAATTCCTTTAATATGAAATCTTTTTCGAATCTTTACCTCAATTTTATGATTTTTGGTGAATTTTTAAAGATTAATTTTTAGAATTTAACCTTTTACATGCCACACTATGATCAAGGAATAAAGTACCATATTTTGCTGCGTAACTTTGGTCGATAACTTCCAGGATGTCGGTCCAACAGGTGTACTCCACTCATTCCTTTATTATATAATTTTATAATGTAAGGTTAAGGAAAATCGACTTTTATTTTAGCTCGGATATATCTTTTTGCTCTTCCTAGTGGTTCGTGAGTGATAAAATTTGATGTAATAGTTACAACAATCGGTACAAGCAATCGGTTACAACAATAGTTACAAGCATCGGTAATCAAACTCTCCACTTTGAAATTTCGATATTTCTTTTGCTGTTTTAAGAGAACATTGTCCCGTTCTGGAATCTCGCACTGTGCCGATTGCCTTAAAGCCTTTGTTAGATAAATCTGTCAGCAGACTGTACGATGTAAAAAAAGTTATCGAAAAATATTTTGCGTTTCTCTGGATTGTCAATAAAAGATAATAATTCGGAGACAACTTTTGATCCAAGTGGCAAATTTTCATTTTTCGAACTTTTTCTACCGTAGATAGACATAGCATAAGGATAACCATCTGCTGAGCAGATCATCCAAACTTTGAAACCAAAGCGAATTGGCTTTCCACGTATGAACACCTTAGCCGAACGATGCCCATAACACGGAACCATGGATTCATCGATACTCATATTTTCATGAAAAAATCCAAATTGACGAAAATTTTTTCCAACCTCTTTATAAAAGGGAGAAATTTTTCCTAATTTATCGCCTGGTTCCAATTTACTATTATCAACAATGTGGAAATACTTTTTTAACATCCGAAATTTATTTCTGGGCATTGTATTGTTAACAATTAGGATATACAAATCTTCCTGAGAGCTCCAATATGTATTTTCATCAGGTACTGAGTGGTAGCCACTAAACAACAGTAATCCAAGAAACTGCCGAATGTCATTTGCGTCGACGTCTAAAGAGTCTCCTTTTTGTAGGGCGTACAGCTTTGTAAGTTCGGCTGAATTTTCTACGTAATCAGACGGCAGAATCACTGATCACGTGTGATATCACTGCTTTTGTATATCGTTACATGTCAATGTTCCTTTTTTGGAACATTGCATTTTTACGCAGTCTTGAGGAAATATTTCTTGTTATTATTTTAATTTATTTTATTAACTCGTTAAACTTGTCCTTTGCAAGTACGATGGGGAAATTTTTGGGTGGATTTGAATTTTTAGGAATTTAATAGAATTTTTTTTCTTACGTACTGTAAAAATTGTGAAAAAAGCTGATTTTTAGAAATTTTTCTACGCTAAAATATTCATATTTGAAAAAAAAAGTCAAAAAATCAATCATGCCTTCTATAATATACGGTAATTTTTTCAAACTGACAGATATCACAGTTTATTTTTAAAATAATATTAAAGATGGTGTTCCAAAAAGGGACATTGGCATGTAAAAGGTTAATTTATTAAACGCTGATCACGTGATTTCTTTTTCTGTTACTTTAAATAAATTTATCTTCACATAACAATGAAATAGGCAAAAAAATACTTTTTTTCTTGCTAATGCGGCAGACGATTGGACATTATTCAAAAAAATATTAAAATAATGTAAAAGATATGCTCCTGAAACTGTACTACATTAACTGTACTATATTCTTTAGTATGTCCTATGAGATTTAATTTGAATATTTTCTTCTACATTATTTTGTCTATAAAAATATCCCTTACGATTTTTAATTAATATATTTTTTTGTTTTTTTTACATCAATCGTATACATTGATCGTCGTATTTATTATATATATATATATATATATATATGTTTCGTGATATATATATATATATATATATATATATATATATATATATATGTTTCGTGAATGGAAAATAAGGCTTTTGATTTATTTTGAAGATTTTCTTCAACGTTATATCAATTATAATGAGCATACATACCATAGATGGAATAAAACGATTTATCAGAAAGTTAAGGCACTGAGAAATAAATTTGTTTTTTGTCCCATAGATAAAGCTGGATCAAATTTTGCAATTATTTGAAAGGAATTTTTTATAAATACAATTAAAACGGAGTTATATAATGGCAACACATATAGTTTATATAAACAAGATATTAACGTATTATTTAAAAAATTTGGAGCATTCGCAAGAAAAAGTGGCATTCCTGTTTCTGAAAGAAGTCTTCCTTATTTGTTTTGTACTCCAAAATTTCATAAAAACCCCGTAAAATTTCGTTTTATATGTAGCAGTGTAAAAAGTATTGGTAATAATTTTAATCTGAGGTTTGAAAAATACCTAAAAAAGATTCTAAATATGTTAAAATATAAGTACAAAAGCAGTTTCTGGATAATTTATAATAGTATAGAACTTGTCGCGAGTCTGGGTAACGTTTTTCAAAATATCAACTCAATACACACCTATGATTTTGAGAACTTATTTACGAACATACCAATTGCAACTTTGAAAGATGTCCTAATAAAACTGTACGATGACGTCCGGGAGGATTTGTCGGATGTTTGATCTACTTTATTTTACGATCTCTGCAATTTCTGTTTATTTAATAACTTTGTTATGGTCGGAAAGGATATTTTTTTGCAAACAAATGGAATAGGTATGGGAACTAGTTGCTCCAGTACTGCAGCCAACCTATTTTTATTTTATTATGAGCATGCATACAATATGTCGGATTCTGTTGGTTTGGATTTAAAGATTTTTCGTTATATTGATGATCTTATTATTTTTAATACGCCAGACAATTTCAGACTAGAGAATATATATCCAGAGTGCCTTACATTAAAAAATACAAACGACGGATCTTTTAGCGCGGACTTCCTTGATATTGCTTTCGAAATAAAAAACAGTTTTTTATATATGTCAGTATACGATAAAAGAATAACGATCCCTTTTAAAGTAATATCATTAACACACTGGTCATCAAACATTGCGAGGAGAATCTTTATCAACATTATCTTATGCCAGATACTAAGATTTTGCAGAATTTGTAATTCTAAGGAAGCTATTAGTAAACAATTTTTTATTTTTAAGGCGAAACAATATTATGATAATAGCATACCGTTGGACTTTTTAGAATGCTATATTGGGTCGGCCGCTACTAATTTGAATATTCCACTGCACACGTAAAGTATATGAATGGCCCGGGTTAAAGCCATTGGACGCCCGGGGCAGGATGGCTGCTGACGTATGTGATGGAACGACCGCACGTGTACTGGCTTACGCATATAAGGTATAGACGGATATGTTCATCGTTTCTAAATCGCCTGTTCTTTTGTACGAGCTCTGATGCCTGGATATGAAGAATTCTATTTTAATGCAGTTTATTCTGGTATGACTTTTTCGTCTATTTGCAGGGCTACAAGTGGTCCCGTGGGGTGGTGCTCATATTTCTTTTATAAACGGTTATTTTGTAGCACCTACCTACGACCGTCGTGTCATAATATTTTTTTTTTGTTTTTCTTTTAGTTTTTTTTTTTTTTTTTTTTTTTTTTTTTTTTGTAATTTAGCCATATTAATATAAAAGTTTTTGAATATGACACCATGGCGAAACCACTTGTGTTTGATTATGTTTCTTTGCTTTACCCACGGCTGATGAGCCAAGCAAAGACTGGTGATTTTCTTGGTATTTTTCTTGATATTTTTGGCTTTTTACTGTCTAATTGTTTTTTTTTTTGTCTTTTGGGTGTTCATTCACCTATATTTCTATCTTTGAGTGCTAATGCACCTATGTTTTTGTTCTTTTTGTGTTAGCTGCTAGGCTGCGCCATGCATATGGCTATAGTATTTGCAAACTTTAGATAAACGATATATATATATATATATATATATATATATATATATATATATATATATATTGGCATTAATTGCATACACTGACATTGTATTTAATTTGAATGTACCGTTCGTTTAGGAACACCTCCTAAACGAACGTTTAGGAAGTGTTGGTTTATGGAATACTAAAAGTTTAAAATAGTGGCGCCATCTATTGAACATCTATGAATCGAGAATCGCATCCGTCAAAAATTGTTCCTTATCCTAATTGTTAGCAATACAATGCCCCAAAAAATTATTGATGAATGTTTGTTAACCAAAATCAATTTTAAAACTAAACACAGTATAAATAACATAGAAAAGATTTAGCCTTTATCATTGGAGCAAAAAATCCTGGAAAGTGAAACATAAAATATATAAATTTATAATAAACCTACCAAAATCCATTAAAAAACTAAACACAGTATAAATAACATAGAAAAAAAAGCATACGAAATGTTATACACATTAATAATATGAAAACCAATTAAAAATATATAAATGTATAATAAACTCCTCAGATTTCAGCTATATTCGGTCTTTCATCATAAAAAAGCTGAAAAAAAAATAAAATAAAAATAATTAAAAAAATAATAAAATAAAATAAAAATAATAATTTAAAAAATAATAAAATAAAATAAAGATAATAATTAAAAAAATAATAAAATAAAAGCTAAAATAAAAAAGCCTTCATAAAAAGCTGAAAATACAGGTTTAGCAAAATTTGCACGATCCCAGACTCGAACCCGAGTCTTACGGTGTACCAAATGAACAGTTTTAACGAACGCGCCACGATTATACACAACACTGTTGAGTAAAGTAAAAAATATACGCAATGAGTTTTTTGGAAAGTTGCTATGGGTTGGTGAATATACATACATTTATGGAGTAAGAGGAGTTTTAAATGAGAAATAAGTTAGCAGGATAGAAGCTTAGTCTTTAACTCTTCAATAGACACAAAGACATAAGCTAGGGGGGTTGCAGTAGTGATTAAAAAAGATCGTGACACTTAGCGTGGTTGATTCGAATTTTCCATCGCGTGTGAGAGTGTCAATATGCCGTTGGATCCGATTTATTTTAGAGTATAAAATCTGACTTGAAAGATTATTATTTTCATTTATTATTCTGGTTTAATATATAACTTGAAACTTTTTGATTTTATTTATTTTTATCTTTTCGCTCGCTGTTTGCCAGCTAACCCTAACGTGGACGCCATATTCAGAGGGGTGATTCCACAAAGTGTAACAGCTTACAAATTGTTGGTTTTTTATTAATTAAAAATCAACGGTAATTAATTTCGATTTTTGAAGTTCTTCAGACCCTCGGCTGTTTTTAAAGACGCCTGTATGCAAAATTTCACGATCGTTGCTCCTAAACTGTGGATTTCTATACAATTACAGAGATACAAACATTCATTTTTATATATTAGATGTGAGTTCATTTTATAAAGTCCAGATGTTATGTGACGTATGGTTGATTTTCTACATTTACCCCAGCTGACAGACCTTGCGAGTCCCTCGTGGAGGGTCACACTCAAGTCGCTCTCTCACAGAATGGCGTAATAGAGATGTTTTATAAACGAAACTCTGAAGTATTTTTGAGTTTTGGCCGCTTGTGCGGCCTACGACTACAGGACTACAAATTTAAGATGTGCTTCTAGCTTTAATTTTTAAACTTCACACACACACACACACACACACACATATATATATATGTAAACAGACTCATATTTATGTTCAAGGAGACTTAAAAATCTTCATTATTTCAAAAAATATGCAACTGAATGAATAATGGACATTTTTAATATTTAATAAAATTAAGGTGACAGCTGAACGTATTATGGAATGGGTTATGAATTAAAACAAACAAGAGCAAAATAAAAAAGCATGCTGAAATTATACTACCGTATTTTTTGGAAAATAACACGCACTGGACAACAACACGAACCTCAAATTTTTCGGAGGATTCTTAGAAAAGCATATTTTGTATTTTATTAGGTATATAAAGATATTTTCAATTTCTTACTTAATGAAAATAATATATATATATATATATATATATATATATATATATATATATATATGTGTATATATATATATATATATATGTGTGTGTGTATAAATATATATATATATATATATATATATATAATATGTATTATAAATATAATTGTATATATAATAAATATATATAATATATATAATAAAATATTTATTTAATTTTAATGTTACCCTCGGACGCACTCCAATTTTAAGTCAATTTTTTTTATGTAAAATGGTGCGTCTTACGTTCCGAAAAATACGGCAGTTGTCTTTTGGTCTGTTTTGCTGTTCTGTTGTAGTAACCACTTGACATTTAAATAATATCTAAGACGGATTTTTATTGCTAAAGATATAACTACTGTTCAGTTTCCTTGTAGGTCCTCTATGGTGAGTTCTGTTTACTTAATTTGAGGCAGTGGTCAAATCTGTTTTGTCATAAAAGAAAATTCTACCGTAATCAATCTTTCCTTATCTTTCATCTAATTTTTAAACTGCCTCATGGTGAAAACTGAAGAAATAATCCTTCATTTCTCTCCAGCTTACTTGGCTGTTTTCACCTTCTCACGCATCTGTCATATAATTCTTGATATCACATTTGTCAATTTCACGTTCAGCCAAAATATTCCCCTATTAAATTATCACATTTAAATTTTGAAAAATTCATTGCCTTCCAGAGTTTCCCCAAGACCTGTACTGTAAAGTAATTATTGTGTTGGAGTAAGACAGGGAAATAAAATTTTTTTCTTTCGGTGAAAAGCTTATGACAGATTAGAGAAATGAGCAGAATTCATTATGCGAGAAATGATGGCACGTGAAATTAATGAATCTCAAGTTTTTAATGGCGGAGAAATTTCGTCTTTTGTCAACTTAACGTGGCATTTAATTTAGTTTGAAGGTGATATAAGACGATGGCTAAAATAGTCTTAAAAAGGTACTCAACATTTACTTGCGCAAAGTTCCATTGTCATGTTCTTTACTATATTAGAATACCAATATTTACACTATTCACAGGAATTTTGCTTTTTTTAAAAACATAGTTGTCTTATAAAAAACTTGACTTTTAGAATAGTTATATATATATATATATATATATATATATATATATATGTATATAATAGTGTATATAATAGAATTTATGTATATAATAGTGTGTGTGTGTGTATGTATAAATATAAACACATCCACATATATGTTCAAAGAGACAAATTTTTAATATTTCAAATAATATACAACTGAATGAATTACGGCCATTTTTAATATTTAACACGGTTAAGGTGACAACTGAACTTATTAGGGAATGGATTATGAATTAAAAAAAAGCATGCTAAAATTAAGCTAGTTGTCTTTTGGTAAGTTTTGCTGTTTCGTTAATGTAACCAATTTACATTTAAATAATAGCAAAGACATTTTAATTTCTAAAGGTGTATCTACTGTTCAGTTTCCCTGCAGGTCATATCAGACGAGTTCGGATCTTTTAATTTGAGGTGGTGGTCAAATCTTATTTCGTAAGAATATTTTCCACAGAATGTCATCATGAAAAGTTTTCATTTCTCCAGAAAGTCAACACGAAAAAGTTTTGGGTCTATGACAAAATACTTTATCATTTTAGAGTAGAATTTAGTTTTTAAAAGATTTCATAATTTGATTTTTATATTGCATACGAGTCACTGGTTCTCTCTCCAGTTTGTGTCCAAAGATCGTTCTAAAAGTAATACTCAACACCAATAAATTTTTTTATTTATGAGGCATAATATTGTATTATTTAATATGATTGTATTATTTAATATTTTTTTTATAAAGCTCGAAAATCGACCTTGTTTGTCTGTAATTCTCTACAGCAAAAATAATATCCCAAATCACCATTTTTGTAAGAATACGGTCTCGTGAAATACATAACACACGCACACACACAAAGTTTCGTCCATTCAGGAGAGCTGATACTGAATAATATGTATTTTTAAGATCATTTGGTAACCATTTTACAATTTTTTAGGTTTGCTCTAATTTTTTTCGCAAATAAATATAAATAAGTACTAAGTTCCCAATATAAATAAGTACTGAGGCACTCAAATGAAAAAAAAAATTTTGAAAGATTTGCTCGTTTAAAAAAATCGACGGTCTGAATGAAGGGAAAAATTTATTTTTTTTGAATACTCTTGAATGATCGAGAAATATTGTCAGTGAGGGCACATTCTGTATAAAAGAAAAAGTATCAAATACCAGAAAAAGAATCATTGATTTTCCATTTAGTATAGCCGGACTGCAGTTCAAGAGCAAAAGTGAATCTCTCACTGACTGAGAAAAGTTCTAACTAGCCATTTAAAATCAAACGATTAAATATCTACATCATACCTCCATTGCAGAAAAAACACTGAACCTTTATCCAAAGAAATATTTTAAATAATGTATCCATGTTCTTGTATACTAGGAGTTCTGTTATGTATATTCGGTCCCCACTGTTGAAAAAAAGCACCCGAATCGCTGCTGGTGTATGCATAACCCTGACAATAATTCTCGAATGAATGATCCATACTAAGAAATATCTATAGTTAGGTTCACCGCTAAAATAAAAACTTCATCTCTCTGTGTCTATACGAGCACTGAGGGGAAATTCAAAGGTCAAAATTTTGCAATGCAAAGAAATCTATCTCGAATTATTGTCCAAACACATGGAGATAAACTTTAGTGACGTATTCAGAAAATTTAAAGGTCTAATGCCTAAACAACTCATAGCTTCATTGATTAAAGCTTATATATCAGGGAATATATAACCCCACTACAGAAAATGTTAAATCCATTAGCTTATAGCATTCTTGTTTCTCCTTAAGGTTGCTGTGTACTAACGATACTGGATTCACTCACCTCAGTATTAACCTATGAAGAAAATGTGTCTACTGTTTACAACTACATAAATGCCGATAATCCAATAAAAATAGTATTTTCAGATAGCCTGAACTTTTATGCACCGTACAACAGGATTCATTTTATAAATTATGTCCACCAATGGAATTGATGAGCGTTTAAGACACACTATACAAGATTTTTCCCCCGAATAATTTAAATTTTAAAATATTATTTACATTTTTGTTTTAAAAAGCAAAAAATGCCCCAAGTTGTAAAATTTCTTTCTCTATAACGGAATACAATTAAAAAAACCCTTTCAATCCAAGTCGGCAATCCTTGGACGTATTTTCTCCATAGGTTAACATTGTTAAAGCAATACTTTCAGTGCCTAACTAGGTACTACGCAAAACGAACTACCTTGACCTTGAGACTAACATTGAGGTGAGCGAAGACAGTAGGGTTAAGTATAAAGCAGCCTTAATGCCACAAAGCTACAAAGGAGAAAACAATTCTCAACTTCTTCTTTTTCCTAATATTAGAGATTTTTGTGTGAACTGTATCTGATACAGCACTTATAAAGGCGTGGTTTATGTTTAAAAGAAATAAATCAATATAATGCTACAAACATTGAGTTTGTTAATCCACATTGCAATGTAGCAAAATAAGGCGCATATTTGATGCATTAATCTATATATATCAAACAGTTCCGTAACTGACTCATTCATTCACTGACTGACTGACTGACATACAACGCACAGACCAAACCGCTGGACCTAAAGGGCTGAAATTTTGCATGGCGATTCTTCTAATAGTGTAGGGGTGCACTAAGAAAGATTTTTCAAAAATTCTTCTTAGATTTTTTAAAATTAAATTTTTAAGCTGTTTTTAAACTTTTTTTACGTTTGCATTTAAAATAATACATTGAGGGTTATAAAATTTATATCACGAGAAAGATCATAAAAATTCCTTCAAAATGAAATTTTTTTCGAATTTTTACCTTCATTTCCTGATTTTTGGTGAATTTTGAAAGATTAATTTTTAGAATTTGATTTATTAGATGCTGATCACGTGATTCCTTTTTCTGGCACTTTCAATAAATTTATCGTCACGTGCGTAACAACTAAATAGACAAAAAAATATTTTTTTCTCTTTCTAATGCAGTAGACGATTAGATATTATCCAAAAAAATGCATATCCCTTACGATTTTTTTATAAATATATATATACAGATAGATAGATATATATTTTACATCAATTGTATACATTGATCATCGCATTTATTATAAATATATATATTTATTTTTTGGCATCAATTGCATACGTTGACCGTTGTATTTAATTTGAATGTACTCCGTAGCGAAGCGCGGGTTTTCAGCTAGTTGACACATATAAACTATTTACATATCTAGAAATACGTTGCATATAAAATTACACGTCAAGCCGCACCAGGCCTCCACAATCAAAATGGGTTAAAGTATCCGGCCGTCTGCCGAGATAGGATTAACTAAGCCGCCGTCTGCTGCTTGTCAGGAGCCAACGTCATGCCCCCTTCGAGACTGTCTCTCCCGTCGCAGCCGTCTGCTGCTTTCAGCACCTCTTACCAGGTCGGGACCCAATCTCAGTCTCTCCTCAAATACTTTTCTCCCCGTTCATCTCTCGAAAACCTAATAACGCTGTCGTCGCATAGCGTACACGGCGACATATAGCTGGAGCCCTGGGATAATGCAATCCCCATATATATATATATATATATATATATATATATATACAGTAGAATCTAGATCCATTGTTTTCGGATCCATCGTTTTTCCGTATGTGTCGTTCATTTTATCCAATCCCAACCATCATATTGCTTTGTTATGTTTCCGCATCTATCGTTTTCCATCATTTATCGTTCATTTCAATCGGTCCCTTGAAAAACGATAGATCGAGATTCCACTGTATATATATATATATATATATATATATATATATATATATATATATTTGGCGTTAATTGCATACATTGGCCGTTGTATTTAATTTCAATGTACTCCGTAGCGAAGTGCGGGTTTTCAGCTAGTCTATATATATAAAACAGTTCCGTAACTGACTTACTCACTGACTGACTGACTGACTGACATACAACGCACAGACCAAACCGCTGGACCTAAAGGGCTGAAATTTTGCATGGCGATTCTTCTTATAGTGTAGGGGTGCAGTAAGAAAGATTTTTCAAAAATTCTTCTTAGATATTTTAAAATTAAATTTTTAAGCTGCTTTTAAACTTTTTTAAATTTTGCATTTGAAATAATAATTTGAGGGTTATAAAATTTATATCACGAGAAAGATCATAAAAATTCCTTTAAAATGAGATCTTTTTCAAATCTTTACCTCGATTTTCTGATTTTTGGTGAATTTTTAAAGATTAATTTTTAGAATTTAATTTATTAAATGTTGATCACGTGATTTCTTTTTCTGGTACTTTAAATAACTTTATCGTCACGCGCATAACTAAATAGACAAAAAAATATTTTTTTTCTTGCTAATGCGGCAGACGATTGGACATTATCCAAAAAAATATTAAAATGCAATAAAAGATATTATGTTCCTCAAACTGTACTATATTAGCTGTACTATATTCTTTAGTATGTCCTATTACATTTAATTTGAATATTTTCTTCTACAATATTTTGTCTATAAAAATATCCCTTCCGATTTTTTTTATAAATATATTTTTTCCTTTTTTTTTACATCAATTGCATACATTGATCGTTGTATTTATTATAAATATATTTAAAAATATTTTTTGCATTAATTGCATGCATTGACCATTGTATTTAATTTGAATGTACTCCGTAGCGAAGTGTGGGTTTTCAGCTAGTAGTATCATATTTGTAAGAATGCAGTGAAACTCAAACCAGGATAAACCAAGTCTCAATGAAAACAGGCCTCGGGATTTCGAGTTCTAGGTATTTTCACTTGAATTACACAACGAACTCCTTATTTAAATTTAATTCATCATGGCAGGGCTCATTTTAAATTTCATCACTGCCACATCTTGGCTGAAAATGGAATGTTTCAAAATTTTTTTTAAAGAAATGTAAAATCTGTATATTTATTATTACGAAGTTTACTATATTTTTGAGAATAATGGATTGTTTGTATGAATTTTTGAACCTATGCACAGAGGGGGCAAAATTTGTCTCTAGTGGTCTAACTTTGCTTAAAACCGATAAAAAATGGCTATGCAATTACACATGATTTTAAAATCCGGTTCTTATACTTGATATTTTTATTATGATCGGAAGAATAAAGTTACTCTCAGTGTTACCAAAAGATATCTCCATTTAACGTTTCTTATAAGACAGAAAGTGTCAAAGACAACTTCAATGATAATGGATTACTGATGCCATGATAAATTAATCCTTCTTTTTAGTATATACTAGAAAAAGAAATAAATCACTTTCAAACAAGGTTCTAGCCTCCGCATTGATAGAAAGAAAGACAGCGTAGGAAATAAGGTTCAAATCTACCACGACGCTGTGATGCAATTTCAAGTGACAATAGCTGTGTGCTAAATTCTGAAAGAAAATCAAAGCTGTTTATATGCAGGTTTAAATGGCGGAAGTTACAGACAATGGTATCAGGAATACATATCAATGCGTCTTTATGAGGAACTTGACTTTCTTTTCAGTTGACATAAAACAAGAGAAATAAGTGAAATCCGCAAATCAAAGTGTTTTCTGAAAGTTTTTACTTTAAGAACTCTGCTTTTGTTTTTGATTTTTCATTCTCAGCAAACACACTATATATTTAGCACCAATTATAGTTTGAAATTTCTTCTATTCATTTTCGTTCCCGAAAATAAAGACTACACCTACAACAACAATTAGATTAGAGACACGTAGATTTCGATGTTGAAGTGGGGATGGTTGTAAAATCTTGAAGTAACATTGGTATGATATTGTGCGAATATTCTAAACCAGTGCTCCCCAACCTTTTTATCGCCGCGGACCGGTCAGCGTTTGATAATTTTACCGCGGCCCGCTGAGGGGGGGGGGGGAAGGGGGGACGTTGATTGTTTATATTTTAGATTGTTTTGATTTAATAATTTTAATTTAATTGTATTTAAACATGCCTTCAAAATAAAATACAGTTACACCAAAAAATGAATATAAAGTGATTTAACCTTTTAACTCACTAGAACGCTAAATCAATGAGAGCCTTGAGCTTGTGGCCCTAAGCTGGCGGCCCGGTACCATTTGATCCACGGACCGGTACCGGTCCGCGGCCCGGGGGTTGGGGACCACTGTTCTAAACCACCAAACTAATAAAGTATCAGTTTATAGGGGTTGTCTGACTTTTTTTTCGAGCGCTACGGTTAATTTGATACTCCAGAACTATCATCAAACAAGATCCTTTCGTCATTTTGTCTATATATCTATGTTTAAATAGATAACAAAGTAGGAAAAAAACTCTCTGGGGAAAAATATATAAAAACTTCCTGTTAGACTCTGCTGAGCCCGCTCGTGATTCAGCTGGTGTCAACATATCATTCAAGATCTCTGTTAGTAAGGAGCCACCCGGGTCATGGCAATTGGTTCATCAAGCCCTCAAGGAAGCCAAGATCCCCCAGGTCGGTATTTCGTAAACTTCTAAAGGATTCTGTATAGAATTAGGCGAAATTTTATCAGCGGAATTGTTAGCCTCCGCCTGGGGGGCAACACACGACACAAGAAGCATTATCGAATCAACATGTGCTGTAACGTTTCCTGGAAGTATGTTTTTATTTCATCCCATTACTATTATTATTTTTTTAAAGTTCCCTTAGTACTTAATAATTACCCTTCCCCAGCTTTTTCTCACAGCATGAGCTTGAAATCCCCACCCCCCTCCTTTTGTTCTGCCTGGTCTAGAACGTAACTTTGGTAATCAGGATTTATCATGTGAGGAAAGAAAATATCAGTCATACAGAGAAACCCCAAATGAAGCGGGAAAGGTAGGGCTTTAGGTTAAGAACTGCTATGGTGAATGATGCCGCACGTGACTTCCATAAGTCAGGATATTTGGTCCTATCCTCTGGGATCTGAGCTATCGACTGAAGCCCAGCCGCTGGTTAGCCTGTGCACTCCACCGGTGGCCACGGCTGAACTTTGCTTATTTTATTTCTTCTCTCTTTAGATGATTGCAACCTCCCATTTTTACTGTTGCCTTTTCTAATCAATTTTTCCCTAAGGGCCGAGGTCCAACGGGATCTTTTTGAGCAGCCTAATCACTTAGGTTCCTCAATGTGGGCTGCGCCCCGTGATTCTGATTTAATTTGGATTGCGAGATACGAGGCCCAGGATTGCGACTGTTCCCTTGCAAAAAAGATCAGTTATCGCTTTATACCTTGGCTGCATCCTAGATAGTCGTGGCTACGATACCCAAATTTCCTCTGCATACTTTGTTTTCTCGTCCCTGATTTTGCGTTTTCGCACCCACACACGCTAATTGTGTGTCGTTGGGGACATTTTATCTCCCTTTATAGAGTATTATTAGAGTATTAATACATATATATATATATATATATATATATATATATATATATATATATATATATATATATATATATATATATATATATATATATATATATATATATATATATACATACATATATATATATATATATATATATATATATATATATATATATATATATATATATAAATATAAATATATATATATATATCTATATATATATATAAATATATATATATATATCTATGTATGTATATATATATGTATATATATGTGTATATATATATATATATATATATATATATATATATATATATACACATATATATACATATATATATACATACATAGATATATATATATATATATATATATATATATATATATATATATATATATATATATAAACATACATACATACATACATATATATATATATATATACATACATATATACATACATATATATACATACATATATATATATACATACATACATACATACATACATACATACATACATATATATATATATATATATATATATATATATATGTATGTATGTATGTATGTATGTATATCTATATCTATAAAGGAAGAAGTCCTGACTTATATATACATACACGTATCAACGCCCAGCAAAAACTATTGGAGATACAGATATCAAATTTTAGGAGCTTATTACTTTTGTGCTGAAGGCGTCATTTAAGAAGCGATTTTTCAAAATTCGCCCCCCAAGGGGGGGAGGGGGGCAAAACGTGTTTTTTGCACATTCCTTCATATCTCAAAGAAGGATATTGATATCCATAACATTCTTGCTTTAAAATGTAACATGAATAACTAAAAACCAATTTCAGGATTTTTCAAAAGTAGGCCCCCAAGGGGGGGAGGGGGGAAAACGTGTTTTTACGTGTTTTATCACATTTTCCTTCATATCTCGAAGAAGAACACAGATATCCATAAGATTCTTGCTTTAAAATGTAAGGAACATAAATACCTAAAAACCAATTTCAGGATTTTTCAAAATTCGTCTCCCAAGGGGGAGAGGGGGGCTAAACGTGTTCTTACGTGTTTTATCTATATATATAAAGGAATCAACACCCAGCAAAAACTATTGGAGATACAGATATCAAGTTTTAAGAGCTTATTACTTTTGGGCTGAAGGCGTCATTTAAGAAGCGATTTTTCAAAAATCGCCCCCCAAGGGGGGGAGGGGGGGGCAAAACGTGTTTTTTACATATTCTTTCGTATCTCAAAGAAGGAAATTGATGTTCATAAGATTCTTACTTTAAAATGTAAGGAACACGAATACCTTAAATCCAATTTCAGGATTTTTTAAAATTTGGCCCCAGGGGGCGGGGAGGGGGGCTTAACGTGTTTTTCACGTATTCCTTCATATCTCAAAGAAAGAAACAGATATCCATAAGATTCTTGCTTTAAAATGTAAGGAACACGAATACATTAAAACCAATTTCAGGATTTTCAAAATTCGGTCCCCCCATGGGGGGGGGAGGGGGCAAAACGTATTTTTTACATATTACCTCATATCTCAAAGAAAGAAACAGATATCCATAAGATTCTTGCTTTAAAATCTAAGGAATATGAATACCTAAAAACCAATTTAAGGATTTTTCAAAATTTGGCCCCCACGGGGTTAGGGGGGCTAAACGCGTTTTTACGTGTTTTTTACATATTCCGTCATATCTCAAAGAAGGAAACAGATATCCATAAGATTCTTGATTTAAAATGTAAGAAACACGATTAAATGTAACAAACACGATCAATGTCACGATTTTTCGACATTCGCTTTAGATTTTGAAAAAATTGCTAGAAACAATCGAATAATTTATATTTCCTATATATCACCATTTTGAACACCAAATTGGTGGTAGGAGAAAAGAGAGAGATCAATCTTAATTAAATGAAGCGTGGAAAAGTGTGTGTGTGTGTGAATTGTATATATTTCGGTTGTTAGTACGTATACATCTAGAGCTCAGGTTAACTCCATTCATTTTTATTATCCTGGGCAACGTCAGGTAATTCTTTGTTTATGAAACCGGCGATTTTCACAAGGGTTTACGGGGAAGCCCTCAAACTCCTCGAAGGGCCGAGATCCAGTGGGTTATCAAAATTGAAAGAAACATTTTAATGCTGACATTAGAATGGGGAGAGGGGGGGTTATTATAATATGCTGATGGGATGATGACCAGTGGAGAGGGGTATAGATTGCCATAAAATACAAATATACATATCATACAAGTAAGCTTTATTAAGGGTTCACCCGTGCAACGCCGGGTATATAAAGCTAGTGAGTATGTATATGAGTATTATTAGAGTATTTATTAGAGTATTCTCGTTTTGGCTTTTTAATATCAAATTTCTCTTATCAGTGGCGTAGCAAGAGGGGGAGCAAGGGGTGGGTGGGTCTATCATGCCCCGGGCGCCACTCGCATAAAGGGCATATTTGGGATCCCCACTCGCATAGGGATTCCAAATAGTCCCCATGACCATTGGATCATTTGATCCCCAAGATCATGGGGGGGGGGGCAGAAAGGTATCGTGTCCCGGGCGCCAGCTATGCTCGCTACGTCACTGTCTCTTATTCGAAAAATTTCGCGTGTTTTCAGCCTTGTTTGTCTCTCTCCGCTTCCGCTAAACTGAACGATTTCGCCCCTTATCGGCTTCTCTTGTGAGCCAAAGATGGGATCGCTCTTGCATGGGCTAAGGCGGAAGCCTATTACTACCTGCACTCGCCGATGGGGAACTTACCAGGATGGCCCTGTTGCTAAATCGGGCCTCATCCGGCGCATTGAAGATAAAATAATAATTGAAGAAACCTTCGAAATTTTCTTAACATAAAATGAGTAAGTGATTCGTTTTAACTTAAATTGACTCGAACAGGCCCAGAAAGCTACCCGTGGATCTCTAAATTATAGGAGAGAATCACTAGTATAGTGTTAATGATTCATCAGTTACGGTTTCACAATGGGTGAAAAATTCGTAATAAAGAAATCGCTTTTCGTAATATCGGGGTTAATTATCATGTAAATGTTGTTCAAAATCGGGGTTACGTACAGAAAATGGCAGTTCGTGAAATTTAGGCTGTACCGTAGGGATGATATTATATGAAAAATATTTAAATTTAACGCTTGATCTCTTTTCTTTCAGCTGAAACTTTGATAAGGAAAATTATATAGATAAAATTTAGATCATTTTATGCGAGTATTTACATATGGCTAAATTTTTATTACTAAGCTATACTTTAAACTTACAGAGAGGCAGTTTATAAAATTACGCTTTGTTAAAGAAAGCTATCAGTTGCTCAAAAGACTTCATCGTCGTGTGATGAAACTCAAAAAAGCGTTGTAAACAATTTTGTGCGCCCATGTTTTATGCAGGGTAGGCACAGGTGTGGCTGAAGGTTTGCATCGATTCACTCCGGCGAAAGACGCGGGCTTCTGCATTCCTAGAAATAGCGTAGTGAAGAATAAGCCGTGTCGTATACATGCAGGAAAGTTTATCAAAGTGACAGCTCGGTCGAGGCTGCACCTATACGTCTGCAATCACTCAAGGGAAGTAACAGATGTTTTAGAAATATATGAAAAGGCTTTTGATTTATATTTGTTTCCCTTTTTTGCATTCATTCCCCTCATAACGTACAACGAGGAAAATATTTAGAGATGTTGATAATAGCCAAATTCACATCATCTTTATTTTTATAAAGGATGAAAATCGCATAATGCACTCGTAGCTTGCAAGGTAAACGGGTTCAAAAAGAAATATTATAGTATATATATATATATACAGTCGAACCCCGTTATAGCAAACTCGGTATATAACGAACTCACGGATATAGAGAACGAAAATTTTGCTCCCGCCGTTTTCCTAATGTACGGAATTTAATTAGTATTGTGTCAGCTTAATGTAATCGATTTTAGTTTTTTCATTCATTAATGATCCTTTTTAACAGATTTTATCATTTTTTAATACATCATTATTGAATACACATTGCAACTAATGAGTTATACATTTTGTGAACTCTAGCATTTTCCTTAACGGTTCGGAAATAGCGAACCACCGGTTAAAGTGAACAAAACCTGTGGTCCCTTGAAGTTCGTTATAACGGGGTTCGACTATATATATACTATATACTATGTATATATATATAGTTTGTTCTGTTGCATTTAATAAGTAAATCATAATAATAAGAAAAATTAGAAAAAATAACTACTAAAAATAAAAAAATTAAAAATAAAATTAAAATCTTAAGTAAAAATAAAAATAAGATAAAATATTACTCTTATTAATAATAATAAAAAACTAAATTAATAAAGTTTTAATAGTTCTAAAACACAGTATCCATATTAGGTCAGTTTCTGTGTTTCCATAATCTCCATGGTTGCAAGTTTTGTGACGTCAGTCATCTTGCGGTTACTTATTCTTAACTTCCACTCCGTCTAGCGCCAGGCTTGGTGTTCTATGGTTAAGTAACTCTTTATTCAATTCTACTGTTTTTAATGGATTGTACGGTGTCTGAGTGTGTTTATTGTATAGATCATACTTATCTGAAACAATCCATTGGTTTTTAGACAGTATTGACACCGCTGAAGAGGAAATATTGTCTAAAACCTCTTTCAATCTTATCTTTTCATGTTTTTGGTTCCTGGCTGTAGTAGCTTTAGTGCTCATATTGGTTTTTCTCTTTCAACTTTATTATATATATATATATATATATATATATATATATATATATATATATATATATATATATATATACATACATATATATATATATATATATATATATATATATATATATATATATATATATATATATATATATATATATATATATATATATATATATATATATATATATATATATATATATATATAAATTTTACTCTTGTATTACAAATGGGATTTGTAGCATAAAGCTACACAATTTTGAATTTTAATTATTTTATATAAGTTTGTCAACATTTCTTTCCAGCGCCTTTTGTGTAGTTAAAAGATTTAATCACTTGGCATATTTGGCGAAGTTATTTTGTCCATTTTATCACCGCAGACAAACTGTCGCCGCTAACCAATTGTATTGCGTTATTCTACCAGAACGGGTTTTATCCCCCTCTGGGAGTTATCATGTGGCGAGCGCCAAATTGCCGAGAGTTTTCCCCTTTCTTCTGGGCGCGAATTTCAATATTTTTTTTCTAAAGGGACGGACGTGCGATTTTTTTAAAAATCCTGATGCATTTACACTATGAAGTAACACGTGTCTGATATGCTGAAATAAATAGGCATAGTCTCCTTTACGAGACACTCCCCAACCCCACAAAGAAATGTGTTCTTTAATAAAATATAATAATATAAACAATTCAACACAAACAAAAAAATTATAAAGCGGGCATAGACTGCCATTAGGATTGTATGTGTACTTGCATATATGGTGCGTTGAGCCCTAAGTGCAAGTTGTCCGTGTCTATTCATTTTTTTTGACTATCTGTTTCAATGGGGATCTCGGGGTCTTGGGATGTCTTTTGGTTATACCTGCATCCCATCAAAAAGTTCCCCTTGAGGTAACTGATTTTGTTAGGCTCCCTGATGACGAGACCAGTCGGTTACCTCGATTTCTGGTTTAGTTCTAGCACTACTACAGAATTTTGCCTTTGGTGCATGGAGCCCTGAGTGCCTGATTTCTGTTTGTTTCTTGTCTGCATCCTTCCTACTAGTATCTAGCTCTGTTGGAATATTTATTTTTAGTTAAACCTCTCTATTCTAAAAAAAAGTAACTCCCGCTGCCGCTGTCAAAAGCTTGTCACGCTATCTCCTCCGAAACCGCTGGGGGTATGGGGTCGAGAGCTATACCAATGGATGCAGAAAAATGGGGGGAACCAAAGTAAGACATGCCTCATCTTCGTCGGACTTTAATTTTTTTTTTAATTTTACGTTTTGTGGGAAAATATTGACTTTTTCATCTTCAGATTACGATAACTCGCCAAAAAAATGATGGTAGAGTTTTGATCTTTTTACAATCTAAGACTACAGACATTTTTCTTTCAAACTAGACCTCATTTGTTTAAAAATATTTTAAAACAGACTGATATTTTCATCAAAAAATGAAACACAGTTTTTCAAGAAATATTGACTTTTTCATCTTCAGATTACGATAACTCGCCAAAAAATGATGGTAGAATTTTGATCTTTTTACAATCTAAGACTACAGACATTTTTCTTTCAAACTAGATCTCATTCGTATAAAAATATTTTAAAACAGACTAATATTTTCATCAAAAAATGAAACACAGTTTTTCAAGCAATATCGTCCCCTATGTGGATGTAATATCGATGCTCCTCGAGTTTTTATCTTACAAAGAAAATATTTACATCATCTGGAAGCTGAAAGCTTTCTTATTCATATAAACCTCATTTCAAGTCTATATCTTAAATTTTCGATTTTTAATTGAATTTTAAATCTGATAATTCAACAGTGATGAAACGCCCTTCGCATTAAGGGTGACAACAGTAAATGGATGGAAGCTGTTACATTGCCCGAGAATCACCCCTATGTAATCTCATTCTTAGCCATAACAGAGGAGCGAGCGTAGCGAGCCTAGGGGCGAAGCCCCTAGTTCTATAATAAAAGAAATTGTTACAGGTGTGTCTTTGCCTATAATTATGGTTGTTAACTGTACGATCATTACCCACTTCACAATAATATTAACTATATCTCTTTTTGCCAATGCTTTAACCAGTCGTTTTAAATAGTTTGTTATGTCTGGTATTGATATACGATTCCTTTTCCTTAAGAAAATTAAAACAATAAACGAATATAAGAAAAATTATGTAAATAACAGTTTATGTCATTTTATATGACTATTTACATAAGTAAATAATTTTTATTTCTAAGCTGTACTTTAAATTTGCAAAGAGACGTTTTATTAGATTACGTTTTATTATATAAATCTATCAGCTGCGCGTAAGATTTCGTCATCGTGTGATGAAACTCAAAAAGCGTGGTAAACAACTTTATGCACCCATGTAGGGTAGGCACAGGTGTGGTTGAAGTTTTGCATCAATTCACTCCGGCGAAAAATGTGGGCTTCTGCATTCCTAGAAATAACTGAGTGAAGAATAAGCCGTGTCGTATACATGCAGGAAAGTTTATCAAGGGGACAGCTCGGTCGAGGCTGCACCTATCCATCTGTAATCCCCCAAGGGAAGTAACAGATGTTTTAGAAATATATAAAACGGGTTTTGAACTATATTTCTTTCCATCTTTTTTTCCCCATATAATCCCATCATGACTTTTAAAAGAGGAAAATATTTGGCGATGTTGATAAATGCCAATTCATGGCCTCTTCTTATTATTTTTTTAAAGGATGAAAATCGCATAACGCACTCGTAATTTGTAAGATGAAAGGGCTCAAAAATTATTTACTTACTTACACACACACACACACACATCCATATATATATACAGTGACGCACCCAGGGGGGGGGGGGAAGGGGCCCTGCCCCTCCCAAATAAATAGAAATTGCATTATAAATATTGATTTTGCATTATAAATATTTTTATCCGTTCATCTCGCCCCCCCCCCCCAAGAAAAAACTCCTGGGTGCGCCACTGTATATATATACACTATCTGGCCAAAAGTATCCGGGAAACCCTCTAAAGAAGTGGATCTAGCAGGTGACGTAATTTGATGCGTGTCGTATTGCTCGTCCAAAAATTATTTATTAGGGCGTGATTTAGTTGGGGTAGTACATTAGTTATTTTAGAAAGGGGTAGTTGGGTGCGTTGTGTTTAAATTATTTGTTAATAACCCAAAGTTCTGGACGTAGTTAGCAATAACGAACAAGTAAACTGAAAACCAATGATAACAATTAAAACAGAGAACTAAATAAATTTAAATTATACTTGATTTATTTACAATTTGCACATTTATACATATTATTTTAATGATAACTTTCGTAAACACACCTAGCCATACAGAAAATCAGTTTCTCGTTCTTTAATATAAAAATTCAAAATTGCTTTTCAAAGGAAAAAAGGGAGCACACAATAACTACCCAAAATGTAGAATACCAATTATACCTCTTATTAACTATCTCTACACCTATTCGTAAACCAATAGCCAAATCAAATACAAACATCAACCAAAAAAAAGGACTGATCTAAACAAATGAAATATTGTGACTCACTCGTTGAGTTGCATTCCGGTATATTTGTAGGTCGACTTCCGTGGATATGCCGGAGGATTCTCTTGCTTCTATGTCGTTGAGGTTGCTGCTACCTTCTATCATCACACGCACACACAAAATATTTTATTTCACAATTATATTTGGGGAACTCAAATTTCGAGCCAACGCTGTAGAACACAAGGGGAACCACAGTTCTACCCTATCCACAAAATCTTATGAGGCAACGGGGAACCGTAGCTCGACCCGATACGCCAAACTCAAGAAAGACCGGGGAATTGAAACTCGACTTGACACCACCACAATCAGGAGTCTCTCCCTGAGAGATCTGAGAGCTTGCTATTTTAGAGAGAGGGGGAGAGGGCTTCTTAAATTTTTCAAACTCCCCAATTTATATCATTTCAAAACCCATTCTTCTTTCTTGACTCCTCCTTCTAATTTACTTTTTAACCATTCCCGATACTGCCAAAATTTCATTTGCCTACATCACTTCAACATTCTTTAATTGGCCGCCCCTGCTTCACACACCGAAACCGCACTCAAACCTCCCAAGTTGCTTGTGGTTTTCTCACGCCACTGTTGTAAATTCTAATACAAAGCCCTTTGTCGTATAACGTCACTTTTGGAGACAGCCCCGCTTATCTGCCTCCAGCGATCTAACTTCCCAAGCAGACCGCTTCGCTCTTCCACATCAAAACACCGGACCGCTTCGCTCTTTAATTAGAATGCCGCCTCTAGCCTTCGTTTCCAATTTTAACCATTTGAATGTAATGATGAAAGCCTTCGAATTGACTTATTCTTTTAATATTTTTATGATATCTTCACCTATTCGAAGGCGCATCATTACAATGCGTAACCGAACAGGCTCTGATTTTCCCTTAGGCCCGGGTCTAGGGGCCCCTGAATGTTGGGGGCCCCAAAAAATTTTAATTTTAAAAGGAAAAAAAGAAAAAATTCCAATTCAATTTTTAAAAAATTTTACCTTTTTTAATAGTAATTTTTTTATATATCCTTTCAAATTTGATTGATTGATTGGTTCATCATATGTATAGTTATATATACCGGGTGCGTCATAAATTCGTGCAAAGTTCAAAAATTCGTAATAAAAGAAGAAATGCTCAATAAATTTTTCTGTTTTGCGCCAATAGGATCAGAGGGACATTGGATTTTTTTCCACGTAAAAAAAAAGTTTCCAAAAGTAACCGAAAGAGGGCGCTCACACGTCATACTGAGACGTTTTATGCAAATCAGGCTATCAATAAAATACCTGGTTAGAAATGGATCCGTCATTCGAACCCGGCAGCATGCTTTCTTTAGCAGATCGAGCGTTGGTGGTTGAACTTTTCTACAAGATTGGTGAATCCACAAATGCTGAATTGCGAAAGTTTTGCTCGGAGAAATGATTGAAGGCGCAAAAAATCCCTATTTCATTCAATGGGATACTGAATTTAGTACGACGTTTTAAGGAAACGGGGAATTTGGAGGATCGTCCATGATGTGGCAGACCGTCCTTGAGCGCGGATCGCGTCCATGTTGCACAAATTGTCATGGAAGATTTGGCAGTCGAGACATCAACGGGGAGTAGCAGTACTTGTGAAGCTGGGAGAAGCACGGGGATTCCGGAACCGTCGATTCGACGTATTCTCACTGAATGCTGAATCTGTATTCGTACAAAATCCAGGCATTTCACCAGTTATTACCGGCAGATACAGATGCAAGAAAAAACTTTTCTACTTGGTCTACATTGGTTGTTGGGATACTTAAAGTCTTGTGTGTACCGGGGCTCCCCAACCACTTTGGTGGAACTGAAAAATGCCATTCGACAGACAGTCGCTGCCATCGATGGCGACGTGCTACACTTCGCTTTAATGGGCGCAGTAAAGCGCCTCACCTGCTTATTACCTTGTGCTGCTGGTAATGTTGAACATTTGTTACTTTAAAATAAATGCACAGTCTTATGTTATGGTGATCTGTTTCGTTTTTCGTTCGTATTTGCCTGATTTGCATAATACGCCTCAGTATCACGTGTGAGCGCCCTCTTTCGGTTACTTTTGGAAACTTTTTTTTTACATGGAAAAAAAAAAATTCAATGTCCCTCTGATCCTATTGGCGCAAACAGAAAAAAATTTCGAGCATTACTTCTTTTATTACGAATTTTTGAACTTTACACGAATTTATTAATCACCCGGTATATGTATAGTTCATTATATGTATGTTATAGTGTATACGTATAAGGGATTAATAAGTTTTTCTGGTTGCATGGTATTGGTGTTTTAATGATGAAGTTGTATCGGTTTTCGTTATTGGATAATGTTCTAGGCTTCTACGCTTCTGATAGCCAATTCTTGGTAAAATGGTACTTTCACAATGATTCACGATTATTTTGTTTGTTTGTCAATTTTGGAAATTTTACGCCCACATCAGTATTAGGGTCCCCTTCTCCCCCATCCCGAGTTGTGCCAATAGTCAAGAATGTTGTAAATCGGGCCCTGTAACCGAAAGCTATAAAAGTGTTGGTAGTGGTTTGTCAGGTCATATTTATGCGTTTGTGAGACAATGAGTAAGTCAAAAGAGCTTAGTGACTTTGATCGTGGCATTATAGTGGGATGCCACCTTTGGGGGAAATCAGTTCGTGAAATTTCGAACGTTCTACAGAAGCCAAAATCCACTGTGAGTGATGGAATTGTGAAGTGGAAACGTTGCGGCAGTGAAACTGCAGAAAAACGACGTGGCAGGCCGAAAAAAAATTAGTGAACGCAACCGTAGAACTCTGAAAAGGGTAGTGAAACAAAATCGCAAGTCCTCATTGATTGAAATCACTCAGGAGTTCCGAAGTTTACCAGGCGTTAGTGCTAGCAGCAAGACTGTTCGTTGAGAGTTAAAAAACCTGGGATTCCATGGTCGTTCAGCCGCTCACAAGCCGAACATCACTCCCCGGAATGCAAAGCGTCGATTGCAATGGTGCAAAGCTCACCGTCATTGGACTATGGATATGTGGAAAAATGTTCTTTGGAGTGATGAATCTCGCTTTACAATCTGGCAGTCTGGCGGCTAACAATTTGGCGGATGCCCGGCGAGCGCTTCTTACGTGACTGCATTGTGCCGAATGTTAAGTTTGGTGGTGGCAGCACATGCTGTGGGGGGTGTTTTTCATAGTTTGGTCTGGGTTCCGTAGTTCCTGTGGTTGGAAACATGAACTCTGAGATGTATGTGGACATTCTGGACAATGTTACTCTCCCAACTCTATGGCAATATTTTGGGAAGGCCCATTTCTCTTCCAGCAGGATAACTGCTCCATTCACACATCGAGACTTGCGCAGGCATTGTGTGACGAAATGGGTGTTCAAAAACTGTACTGGCCTTCTCAGAGCCCCAATCTAATTCCCACTGAACACCTTTGGGACGAATTAGAACGCAGATTACTTACCCAGCCAAATCGACCATCCTCACTGCCAACACTCACTTCAGATGTGATGGACGCCTGGAAGTCAATTCCTATGGACACTTATCAAAAACTGGTGTAAGTCTCCCCAGACGTGTGCAGGCTGTCGTCGAGGCAAAAGGAGAACCAACATCATATTAATATATGCCCCAAGACTCTTCGAGTCCGTACCACTGGGCGTCCGGATACTTTTGGCCAGATAGTGTGTATATATATATATATATATATATCTAATATATAAAAATGAATGTTTGTCTATCTGTAATTGTATAGAAATCCACAGTTTAGGAGCAACGATCGTGAAATTTTACATGCAGGCGTCTTTAAAAACAGCCGAGGGTCTGAAGAACTTCAAAAATCGAAATTAATTACCGTTGATTTTTAATTAATAAAAAACCAACAATTTTGAAACTAAATATAAGCTGTTCCACTTTGCGGAATCACCCCTCTGAATATGGCGTCCACGTTAGGGTTAGCTGGCAAACAGCGAGCGAAAAGATAAAAATAATTAAAATCAAAAAGTTTCAAGTTATATATTAAACCAGAATAATAAATAATAATAATAATATTTCAAGTCAGATTTTATACTCTAAAATAGATCAGATCCATCGGCATATTGACACTCTATACATGCGATGGAAAATTCAAATCAACCACGCTAAGTGTCACGAGATCTTTTTTAATCGCTACTGCAATCCCACTCGCTTATGTCTTTGTGTCTATTGAAGAGTTAAAGACGTAGCTTCTATCCTGCTAACTTATTTCTGACTTAAAACTCCTCTTACTCCATAAATACATATATATTCACCAACCCATAGCAACTTTCCAATAATTATTAACCGAATATTTTTACTTTACTCAAGAGAGCAGTGTGTCATCGTGGCGCATTCGGTAAAACCGCGTACTTGGTACGCTCTACGAAACGGGAACCGGGTTCGAATACGGGATCTTGAAAATTTTGCTAAACCTGTATTTTCAGCTTTTTTATGAAAGCTTTTTTATTTCAGCTTTTATTTATTATTTTTTTAATTATTATTATTATTTTATTTTATTTTTTTAATTATTATTTTTATTTATTTTTATTTTTTCAGTTTTTTTATTATCAAAGACCGAATATAGCTGTAATCTGTTTATTATACATTTATATATTTTTAATTGGGTTTTCATATTATTAATGTGTATAACATTTCGTATGCTTTTTTTCTATGTTATTTATACTGTGTTTAGTTTTTTAATGGATTTTGGTAGGTTTATTATAAATGTATATATTTTATGTTTTACTTTTCAGGGTTTTTTTGCTCCAATGATGAAACTTTAAATCTAGCTGAATTCTGAAAAAAAATATTGTAAATTTATGGTTTTTTATGTTGGGTTTTCTTTTCATTCATACGTATAACATTTCACATGCTTTTTTTCTGTTATTTTTACTGTGTTTAGTTTTAAAATTGATTTTGGTTAACAAACATTCTTAAAATCCCGGGCAACGCAGGATAAATTATCACCTGTGTAGGTTGATAATTTATAAATTTTAAAACTGTTCCCACATGTATATTTACCGATCCACAAGAACTTTCCAATATTTTTAATTAATAAATAACCAACAATTTTTGAAGGATGTGACACTCGATTCACAGACGTTCAGTAGATGGTGACACTATTTTAAACTTTTAGTATTCCAACCCATTTGTAATTTATCCTTGTAAGAAAGCTGAAAACCCACACTTCTATTCCGAAAGTTCTTATCTTTATTTTCATATGCTTTTTCATTTACGAATTATTCAAATGTTGGTTAAAAAACTTTTGTGTAATTTATACATTTGTGTGTGTTTAATTATTGTAATTAATAAATTTATATTTCTGGAGAGGATGTTTCAGATTTTAGTGGTACTATGATGAAAGGCTAAATCTACCAAAATTCTGAGGAGTTTATTATGGAGAGAAAAGGAATTTAATATGTAGAGGATGTTTATAGGAGTTGAATGGTTTGCAGCCCTCAATCAAACACTTCATTTTTTAAGAGGCAACGCTGGAGTCATATCATGGTTCTATTGGAAATTTCTACTAAACCTGTAATTTCAGCTTTTTGCCCCAATGATAAAAGGCTAAATCTAGCTCAATTCTGAGTAGTTTATTATAATTTTCTATATTTTTTCATTGGGTTTTCCTTTTATTCATGTGTATAAGATTTCACATGTTTTTTTTTTCTATGTTAATTATACTGTGTTTAGTTTTAAATTAATTTTGGTTAACAAACATTAAATAATTTGACATGTTTACTTTTCAGATTTTAGTGCTACAATGATGAAAGGCTGAAATTCCTAAATTCTGAGATGTGTATAATATTTCACATATATTTTTTCTATGTTATTTATACTGTGTTAATTTTTAAATTGATTTTGGTTAACAAACATTATTAAATTCCCGGGCAACGCCGGGTACTTCAGCTAATATATATATATATATATATATATATATATATATATATATATATATATATATATATATATAATATGTATACACTGAAGGCCATAAAAGTTGGGATACCTGTTAAATATGTTGTTAGGCATTGGCCATTACAGACGATGTCATGCAGTGGACATTGCACAGACTTCACGCCGATGATAGTAGAGGACCCAGCATTGAATTGCTTTGTTATTTGCTCTAATGTTCCACTCCTTTCGGTTGATATGATTGTCGACAGATGTCGCTGGTCACGATCATCGAGAGTCTTTCGATGGTCACACTATTGCAGTAGGTTCGATGTTTTTGCCCGAATACTTCTATTCGAGGTACACCCTTGAAATTGTTGAAGTTGAACATCAAAACTTTGCTTGTATGTCTGAAATGCCATGACACGAGCACTAACTATCATACCTCGTTGAAACTCACTTAAATCATGATTGCCGGCCATGATCACTACTCAGTCATGTTTTTACGCATCGACTAATGTCTATCTCTCTATACAAGCTGCTTGCAGACGGAAGCATTTACGAGAAAGTGAGTATTGCTACATATTTCGATTTATACTTAAAGTTATACACACATCTCAGAAATTCAGTTGTGTAACCTTCAAATCTGCAAAAAAAAAATATCCTATAAGATCTAACAAACTGACATATACAGTCAACTCTGATATAAAACTTTTCACCTAGGAACACAACACTCTCTATAATTTCTTTGTCTTTGAAAGACCCGTGTTCTTTATTATTGACAACATTTACTTACCATTCACGTCAGGGTTTCTTTGTTTCGTTCTCACTCAACCGGGCGAAATAGCGCGTTCCAAACAATCTGAAACGTTAACATTTTTTTTTTTTGGCTGTGAAAAATTTTATTATTCTTCCTCGAAAGCGATTGGAGAAGGCGGGAGGGGGGGAGTGCATTCAGAATTCTTCATGATTTACTGCAGGGTGCCGTTCGGAATTCAAAAAATGGTGGGAGACAACGAGTGAAAAATAGTATTTTATGTCAAAAGCAGGAAAAGATTTCACGTTTCTCCGGACGGGAAGAATTATTTTTTTCGATTACCGAGAAGGAGGAGTTTGTGATTTCTTCTAAAATGAGAGGTGTAACTGATTATTTTATAACGGGTTTTCCCAGGAATTTTTTAAAAAGATTTTTTAAATTGTGCTTAAAAAGACATTCTGCACTGCTCTGGCGCTTTGAGAGGGGAAGTTATACAAATCGAGCAGGCATAAATTTCTTGTAAGCCAATTTAGCCGTAGGCAAAACAGGCTGTCAATCCCCACCCCCTATATATGTCTGTGGCATTATGGCAGATGTTGATACGTATGTCCGAAAATTTCAATTTTAAGTTTTAAGTTGATATGCCACACTTAAAATTGGTTCTTTAATGTGGCAAAAGCTGATAGGGGAATTATGAAATAATACTACGTTATTCGTATTTGCAAATGCTGTTATGCATAAAAAATGTAATACTTGGTCCCTAATTGAGTATTTTAGTCCCTAATTGAAAATTTTCATTGAAGACCAGCCATATGCTTGAGGTTAAATATCAGTATTAACTAGAGAATATTTGGATTGAAAAACTTAATTTGAGCGATTTTATATTTCACAACAAAAGTTACTTTTTTAATTTTGCTGAAAACATGAAAAATGGCATATCAACATCTGCCATAATGCGAAAGATGTATATACACTCATGGACAAAAAATATTAGCGCACCAAGAAATAATTGCGGGATCGTAACGAAACTTGCAATGAAGGTACATGTCGGGGAGATATGCAAATGATTAGAAATGCAGCGTGATTGCGCATTACGTATAGCCGGTAGAGGGCGTTGAACATCGTACTCTGTGGAGTATAAAAAAGGTAACCAAAGCTTGTTTGAGTGTGCTGAATCACTTTCAAAGGAAGAGCTGAGATAGACATGCCATTACGCCGTGTTCAAAGACAATATAAGCAGTTGTCGCAGTTTGAGAGGGGGAGAATCGTCGGGATGATGGAAGCTGGGTGGTCAGCTAGGCGAGTAGCTCGTCAATTAGGCCGCTCTGATTGTGTCGTGAGGAGTTGTTGGGACCAGTGGACCCGAGAGATGTCATGTACACGAAGACCAGGCTCAGGACGCCCTCGACAGACCAGTCGTCGAGAAGACCGCCACATCGTAAGAAATGCACGCGTACAGCCCACTGCTTTGTCGGCCGCCATCCAGGCACAGGTAGAACCTTCACTAGGGGCCTCTGTGTCTTCTTGAACCATACGAAGGTGCCCGGCTGAAGGACAGTTGGTATCGCGGTGCCCATTACGTGTGCTGCCCTTGACGCCAACCCATCGACGCCTCCGTTTGGAGTTTTGCCGCGCATGATGAAACTGGACTGCAGCGGAATGGAACCAGGTCGTCTTTAGCGACGAATCCAGATTCAATCTCGGCAGTGATGACAATCGTGTTCGTGTGTGGAGAGCCCGTGGTGAACGCTTCAATGCTGCCTTTGCTGTGCAGCGACACATCGCTCCCACAGCTGGTGTGATGGTATGGGTTGCCATTGCCTACAATACACGGTCACCCCTAGTATTGATCCGTGGCACCATGACAGCCCAGCGGTATGTTCATGAAATCCTGCAACCACATGTGTTGCCACTCATGCAACGGCTCCCAGGAGCCATTTTTCAACAAGACAATGCTCGGCCTCATACGGCAAGGGTGTCACAAGACTGTCTCCGCACTGTTACTACCCTTCCTTGGCCTGCCCGATCCCCAGCTTTGTCTCCAATCGGGCATATCTGGGATCATTTGGGAAAACGAGTTGGGCATCCCACGAGTTTGAACGAACTAGAGGCAAGGTTACAGCAAATATGGAACGAAATGTCTCAAGACATCATGCAGAACTTGTATGACTCAATGCCCGATCGTATCGCATCGTGCATTCGCGCTAGAGGGGGTCCAACGGAGTATTAACTCCTCCGTTCTTTTGCCCTTTTCTCTGAAATAAATGATCCTTTTTCTTTGATTTTTCTTATTATTTACTTATATCAAAGTAGTCATCACGTATGTAAAATTTCGTTTCATTTTGACGACTCCTTCTTGGTGCCCTAATTTTTTTGTCCATGAGTGTATATATATATATATATATATATATATATATATATATATATATATATATATATATATATATATATATATATATATATATATATATATATATATATGTATATATATATGATAGATATAATAATGATGATGATGATGATGATGATAGATGTTTGCACATTTTATCGAATACATGGAAAACTAATAGGCACTTGATAATGAAATTTGGTATGGATACACAGTTATATTAGAGAAAAAAATTGTACTATACAAAAGGGGGCTTGGGGTGCCTTGAGTGGATGACAGATCTGTACTTCTTGTCCGGCATCCTCGGGCCCTACATGAATGAAAAATGTCACCGAACTTGGGAAATTAAACCTCGGCTGCGTGTTCAGGTATTGCTCCGTAGCTTCCGGTCGTCAGTTTGAACAAGGCGTATTAGCTAAAGCCGAGGTCGCTGTAAATTATGTACTATACGAAAAAAATTGTACTATACAACAGTCATGATACGCCCTCATGATCGTCAGTTAGGGTCATCAACGCAGGAATGTCTAAAACTCACGTTGCAACATCGAACATAAAAATGACTCTAATATGGGGTTTAGATCCCTTTCAAAGTCCTACAGCTCTCACTAGTCCAGTCAATTTGTGCTCAAAAAGGGCCCTCGGGGGAAAATTTTGAGGTAGTTTTGATTTCTTCCATTTTATATGTTTTTTGGGGTGCTGAATCCGAATCTAAGGTTTGTTAACAAAATTTCGTGACGCAACATTGAAAAAAATGCAAAAAAAGGTGAAAATTTTCATTTTTGGCGGTTTCTTGCTTATAACTCGGAAACTATCAACTTTTCGTATATAACTTTATTTATCAAAATTAAAGTACATAAAATTTCCTACAAATTTCACTATTTAGGTTTGTTTCTCCGACGGACCGTTTGGGCTCAAGCGCTATTTGAAAATTGGCGTATTTCGGCTGGCTCCGCAAAAACCCACTTTTTACACTCCAAAACTTACCATTAAAGGCTGTCATTTAATTCCTCCTTCCAATACAATGTAGGATTTTCAAAATCACATTGTATTTAAATTCTGTGCAAATATAATTCCGTCTTGTACGTCTTTTCATGTTATTTATTCTCGGCGAGCCTCACCAAATGATTTTATAACTGCCCCGTTTGGTTTAAAAGCTCTCTTCCATTCGATTACTTCACAGACGATTCAAGGCCAACTACGTCACCGTGTACATGCGTACCCAATCAACACTCCCTATATCCGATACAGGGGGTGTTGACCCAGTCTCAAGTCCCTTGATATTGTTCACGAGGTTTCCTCCCCCCCCCCCCCCCCCCCCCCAAAAAAAAAAAAAAAAAAAAAAAAAACACCGGCCATCCGATTCCTACCAGTGGCAGTGCGAAGGAAGTAAGTAGTTCAGTGTTAGAATCCAACGACAACACGATTCAAAAGTTATATTTACGCGTAGTGTTAAAAATGGCTTCAAATGTGTGTTTTATTTGTGATGAAGTGCTGGATAATAACGTAGAGAAGGTGATAACGGTGCGGCAAAGAGGTTTGAAAACGTTTATCGAGTCAAGCAAGAAGAGGAAGGATGGTGAGCAAGTTCAGCTACGTGAAAAATCTGCAGTTGATGTTCATGAGCGATGTCGTACAAAGTACATTAATAAAAGAATGATTGCAGCTCATTTGAAGAAAGCGGAGCAGGGTAGAGAGCAAGTCAAAAGACGTTCTACTGAAGCGCATTTCAATTTCAAAACTCATTATTTTATATCTGGCCTCGTCATAACACCTGACTTTATAGAACAACAAAGAAAAAAGAAAACCAATCGTAATATTGTGTATCAGGTTCGAATTTTGAAAGTCAAGGAAACTATCATAAAAAGGGCAGAAGAACGTGGTGATGAGTATGGAAAAGCCATAATCAAACGTCTTTTGCCTGTCTCATACTTGTTGGTTTCTGATTGTCAGTATCATAGTTTATGCATGAGAAAATTGTACAATCGCCCAAAAATTCAATAGAAGAGAAAAAGGGATCCATTCGCCAATCATGTTGAAGCAGCAATGGAATATGTCTACACTTATCTTGAGAATAGTGATGGAGAATGTCAGTTTACGCTAGACGAGTTGGTGGACCAAATCAAGGGTGATTATCGTCCTGACATAAAGACAGTTAAAGCTCATCTACTCAAAAAATATGGAAGCGATATAATAATGACCTTTTCTCCAAACAAGAAACTTGTAGTGTGTTTCGAAAACACAGGGTATAAAATTTTAAATGATGCTTGGTACCAGCAGGCGTTAAAAAAAGAACAAGAGGAAAGACTCCGGATTATTAAGACGGCTGCTGCAATTGTTGTTGAGGATATCCGGAGCCAGGTTTATGAGACAGAACAGTACCCCTCACCTGATAAATTTTTGGAAGGAAATGAGGAACTCATTCCTGAAAGTCTCCGTACATTTATGGAAACAGTTGTACTGAACAAAAAACGTGGAAGAAGAAGAACACAGCACTGGCTCATAGTCTTGTAGCAGCAGTGAGGCCCAGATCATTCGTTTCACCAGTCCTCGTAGGGTTGGCAGTGTTTCTGTACAAGAAGTACGGCTCAAGGAAATTTGCCGATGTGGTTTCCTCATTGGGATTTTGTTCGACTTACACAGAGGCTGTCCGCCTGGAAGCATCAGCTGTCAGCAGCGATCCGCTGAAAGTCAACCAGCCATGCTTTTCACAGCAGGTGTACGATAATGCTGATTTTAATGTACATACAATCGACGGATACAGCACCTTTCACGTCATGGGTACAGACTGAAGAACAGACTGAAGAAATAAGCTTACATGATGCGGAAGGTATGTCTAATCTCACAATCTATTTCGTAATCACTCATCTCTCCTTAAGATATGATCACAAGTTGTTGTTTTCTCACCACCTCTTTCATTTTCCAGATGAACAAGCTCTGACTCTGACGACAGAACAACCCGAACCTGTGCCAGGACTCGCCGCCTTCGAAGAACCTCAGCCAGGACCCTCTAAACGACAACGGCTCATATAATAATGTAATATATGATCATATGTATTGTAATACAATATAATAAAATGTAATAATTTTTCAAGATTTTTCTTTGGAATTTCAACTTTTTTGTAACAATTACAACTAATTTGTACAATTTCGGACTTCTTTAAATAACTTGAACATTATTTTATTTTTGAAAAAATTACCTGTGCCTCTACATATACGATCTAAATAATGTATGTGCAGAGAACTGGGAGGAATTCACTAATTGACAGCCATTAATAATAAATTAGAATTTTGGAGTGGAAAAGTGGATTTTTGTGGAGACAGCCGAAATACGCCAATTTTCAAATAGCGCTTGAGCCCAAACGGTCCGTCGGAGAAAAAAACCTAAATAGTGAAATTTGTAGGAAATTTTATGTACTTTAATTTTGATAAATAGGGTTATGTACGAAAAGTTGATAGTTTCCGAGTTATAAGCAAAAAACCGCCAAAAAATGAAAATTTTTACCTTTTTTTGCATTTTCTTCAATGTTGCGTCACGAAATTTTGTTAACAAACCTCAGATTCGGATTCAGCACCCCAAAAAACATATAAAATGGAAGAAATTAAAACTACCCCAAAATTTTCCTCCGAAAAACACAATTTGACTGGACTACACAGCACATTGCTATATTGAGAGTGAGGCAGTCTAATGATTCCCTGTGGCAGTCGGTCCCACTCCTGCAACAACGCAGTTTTCAGCTCCTGAATGGGTCTCAGAGGGGGAGGGCAAGCTGCAGTTGAGAGTTCCAGACATGCTTAATAGGGTTTTAGATCTGGATATTTGGCTGGCCAAAACATCTGGCGATTATCCTAACTTTCAACATAGTCATCGACTAGGTGAAGCTTATGCGGTCAAGCGTTGTCGTCCAGGATAATGAACCGAAGGCCAGGATAATGAACCAACTGCGCTCCTGAAAAGCGCACACACACACACAGTGCTAGATTACTAGTTTCTTATATAAAATAATTACAAGATAAAAAGAACTTTTTATATACCACGTTTTTAAATTTTCTGTTGAATCATATAAACTTGACAATTCTATGTATTAATACTTAAAAAAATTGTTTTTGATAAATTATCCCATCAACTTGAAAAAAAAATGAAGTTAATTGGAAGTTAACTTGCATTTAACTTTTCGTTCCCGTTCCGGCCAATAGATGGCTGCACTAGTTTACATAACAAAATTAACTGAAAAAACTGAAAATTAATTTAATTCTGGTTGAAGATGGCTAAAAGTATTGAAAAAATGCATTGTCATCGTGTTCTGAGCTATTCTAAAAGTTTCAAATGTCTAGCTAGTCGGGAAGTTAGTTAAAAATCGATTGCAAGATTTGTACTGGACAAACACACACACAAACACACAAGAAAGCAAGTTAATAAAAACATGGTAAAAAGGTGCAAGCAATCGGTTGTTCTCGAATGTCCAATTCAATAATTATAGGACTGATTCTCAAAAAGACTAACACTTTATAAAAGCAAGAACATTTATTGCAAATTAAAAAAAGAAATCGAATTCAAATCGAAACAGCTAATCCAGATTCGACATCCTCTCGAATAGCACACAGACGTTCTTCTTATACAAGCGTGGATGCCACGGGCGAAGGAGTGCGCCACCTAGATTTCACTACGAGAAATAATTTGCATATACAGTGAAACCCCGATTTAACGTTATTCAAGGGACCATAAAGAAATGACGTTATATGCGGGAAAACATTAAATCGGGGTAAGACAAAAAACGAAACACTGAGCATAAAATAAAGACTAATTTAGGTAACATACCTTTTATTTCTTCATTTACAATGGTTTAGACTTCAGTTTTCTAAATTATGCTTTAAATAAATCAGTTATTTTGCACAATTGGCATTCTCAACAGGAGTTTTGTAAGCTTTTTTCTTGGCCTTCAATATTTGAAAGGAATTATTCCACTGTTTTCAAAGCTTCAATGCAGAAGGAATTCCATGTTCCTCATCTTCATCATTAACCGAACTATTCACTTTTTGCAAAAAGACTTGAGATACATTTTCCCATGATGAAAAAATCACGCGAAGAGATTCTAGGACGTTTATCAATTTTTTCCTGCTTCCAAATCCTATACTAAGAAGAGATTTTTCCAAATCTTGGTTTCTATACTTTACTTTGAACGATTGTATGATCCCCAAATCACAAGGTGGAACTTTGCTTGTACAATTGGCAGGGGAAAATTCCATTCGCATATTTTGTAATTTTAAATGTACAACATGGGTTGTACATTGATCAAACAAACAATATAATCTTACGTTTCTGTAAGAGGATTTGTCTGCCCAATTTGCTAAGAATCGACCCCAGAAGACTCGCCACAAATAGACTTGTAGGATAAATTGTGCCTTTTTCTAAGGCGGTCTATCCAACCATTTGAAGCTGTGAATTCTTAAATTCCCAGCTTAGAAGCAATTTCTATTTCAAAACGGGGCCATTTATGGGAATGCTTGTCGCACGAACTTAGTTGAACTTTGGTAAGAAAGGGCAAAGAGAAGGGATATTCTGAGTATTTCCCGTTTTGATAAGATATATTTCTTTTTTTTTCATCACAACTAGGGGCTTCGCCCCTAGGCTCGCTACGCTCGCTCCTCTGTTATGCCTAATAGCGAGATACATAGGGGTGATTCTCGGGCAATGTAACAGCTTCCATCCATTTACTGTTGTCACCCTTAATGCGAAGGGCGTTTCATCACTGTTGAATTATCAGCTTTAAAATTCAATTAAAAAATCGAAAACTTAAGATATAGACTTGAAATGAGGTTTATATGAATAAGAAAGCTTTCAGCTTCCAGGTCATGTAAATATTTTCTTTGTAAGATAAAAACTCGAGGAGCATCGATATTACATCCACATAGGGGGTGATATTGCTTGAAAAACTGTGTTTCATTTTTTGATGAAAATATTAGTCTGTTATAAAATATTTTAAACAAATGACATCTAGTTTGAAAGAGAAATGTCTGTAGTCTTAGATTGTAAAAAGATCAAAATTCTACGATCATTTTTTGGCGAGTTCTCGTAATCTGAAGATGAAAAAGTCAATATTTCTTGAAAAACTGTGTCTCATTCTTTGATGAAAATATTAGTCTGTTTCAAAATATTATTAAACAAATGAGGTTTATTTTGAAAGAGAAATGTCTGTAGTCTTAGATTGTAAAAAGATTAAAATTCTGCGATCAGTTTTTGGCGAGTTATCGTAATCTGAAGATGAAAAAGTCAATATTTTCCCACAAAACATAAAATAAAAATAAAACAACTTAAAGTCCGACGAAGATGAGACATGTCTTACTTTGGTCCCCCCATTTTCTGCATCCATTGATATCGTTCTCGACCCCAAACCCCCAGCGGTTTCGGAGGAGATAGCGTGATAAGCTTTTGACAGCGGCAGCGGGAGTTACTTTTTTTAGAATAGAGAGATTTTAAAACTATTTTAGGAAAATTTCATCGTCTTTTTTCCTCTGAAAAAACGTTAAATTCAGGAAATATTTTAAAATGACAACGTTAAATCTGGGATTTTTTAACATTACAAGTTTAGGAAATAAATTGGGACTAATGAAAAATGACGTTATATACGAGAAATCGTTAAATACGGGTTACGTTAAATCGGGATTTCACTGTATCTTGCGAGAAATATATTTGCAACACTCATTACCATATTTTCTCTGGTGGTAGAAAATTTTTACGAGTTTTTATTGACCACTGCACCCTGCACCTACACATTACTAAAAATCCCATACCTTCAACGAGTAAGAAACTTAAGAGACATATGAACCTTCTATAGTGTGAAAAATACCTCAGCTGCTTTGAGCTATATATCTCCAACTGAACAATACGTACAGCAACAATTTTATCAGTAATCCAACACATTTCTTATTCACTGACGTCAGGATCTTAATCAGTTGTTATTTATGAATTCTTTGCCTTTACCGACCGTTGGCAAAACAAACTTTGTCGGAAGGATTTAAAACATCTTCAGATAAAATTGCGTGCGCTCGTGTGTGTGAGTATTAGCAAATATGACATCATCATCGATTTTAGATAACAGCTTTGTCCAGCTGTTAAGCATAGATTGACAGATTTGTTATTATTTTTGAAGTTTGGCAAAAATTGGGAAATAAGTTACTTAATTTATAGTCCGACTAGCTGAAAACCCGCGCTTCGCTACGGAGTACATTCAAATTAAATACAACGGTCAACGTATGCAATTTATGCCAAAAAATAAATATATATATTTATAATAAATGCGATGATCAATGTATACAATTGATGTAAAATATATATCTATCTATATATATATATTTATAAAAAATCGTAAGGGATATGCATTTTTTTGGATAATATCCAATCGTCTGCTGCATTAGAAAGAGAAAAACATATTTTTTTTTGTCTATTTAGTTGTTACGCACGTGACGATAAATTTATTGAAAGTACCAGAAAAAGAAATCATGTGATCAGCATTTAATAAATTAAATTCTAAAAATTAATCTTTAAAAATTCACCAAAAATCAGGAAATGGAGGTAAAAATTCGAAAAAAATTTCATTTTGAAGGAATTTTTATGATCTTTCTCGTGATATAAATTTTATAACCCTCAATGTATTATTTTAAATGCAAACGTAAAAAAAGTTTAAAAAACAGCTTAAAAATTTAATTTAAAAAAATCTAAGAAGAATTTTTAAAAAATCTTTCTTAGTGCACCCCTACACTATTAGAAGAATCGCCATGCAAAATTTCAGCCCTTTAGGTCCAGCGGTTTGGTCTGTGCGTTGTATGTCAGTCAGTCAGTCAGTCAGTGAATGAATGAGTTAGTTACGGAACTGTTTTATATATATAGATTACTAGCATTATTGCCCGGCGATGCCCGGGTAGATATATAGATATAAAAATTTTTATGTATTCCATCAAAAAGTACTGGGCTGCACTCCCCGCTCTTCAGGTTCATCTGGCTAGACAAATTGCGCTTAGCACGTTTCTACTGAAATGATATACAAATAATAAGAAAGAAAGAAACTTTGAGTTTGCGGACCTTCGTCTGATTATACGTCTGATTTTATTGAGAATTAATAACACAGTGTTGCGTGATTCGCACGTTTGGATTGAATAAGTTTACTGCCTAATTATATTTGTTAGATACTGGTTAATTAGATTTAATTAGATTTGTTTGATCCACTGTTTAATTAGAAATTTGTTTTATAATTTACATTTGCCTTTATTATTTATTTTTCCCTTAAAAGCTCAGTTTGTTCCACAACACCCAAGAGACGCACTTTTTTCCACATCACCCAAGAGGTAAAGTGCAAGATGCATTATCCCCTTTATTTATTCAAAGTAAGGCGCGATTTCACATGAAGCCTATTTTCCTTACTTTGGTGATTCGGTTTTTTAGTGTCGACAGGCCAAAAACCCTATCGGTGTTTAATTTTCCCAAGGCCAAAAACCGTTGAAAAAGCGAATTGTAATTCGATTTTTAATTTTCCTAAGGCCAAAAACCGTAGAAAAAGCAAATTGTAAATCGGTTCAAGCGATGAGAAAAACTGCAAATAAAAAAGGTCAAAAAGCAGAGCCGGGAAAGTTGTGTTAAAACATATTAATTTGAACTGCATTCTTAAAAAACTCTCATCTCAGTTAGTCTAGTGGTTAAATTTTATCTTTTACCGTATTTTAATATTTCTTTTGTCAATTTATTTCGTTGTTATGCACGTAATGCAAAATTAATTTAAAGTATCACAAAAAGAAAAGAAACCACGTGATCAGCATTTCCTAAATTACATTCTAAAAATTAATCTTTAAAAATTCACCAAAAATCAGAAATGGGAGGTAGGTAAAGATTCGAAAAAGATTTCGTTTTAAAGGAATTTTTATGATATTTCTCGTGATATAAATTTTATAACCCTCGGATTATCATTTTAAATGCAAACTGAAAAAAATTAGAAAAACAGCTTAAAAATTAATTTTTAAAAATCGAAGAAGAATTTTTCAAAAATCTTTCTCAGTTCACCCCTCCACTATAAACTTCACTATAGAAGAATCACCATGCAAAATTTCAGCTCTTTATGTCCAACGGTTTGGACTGAGCGTTATCTGCCAGTTAGTCAGTTGGGGAAGGCCAAAGTTATTACCATGAAGCTCTCCCCCCCTCCCCCCGCGCACCCCTCTTCTCCCTCGCGGGGGAAGAAGGATAGGTTCGGATTTCACTGAACGGTCTCCACAGGGGGTACCTCGCACCTCTTACGGGCACCAAAAATCATTAAAATATTAATTTAAAAAAAACTAATTGAGACCCAAATTTCGTTTTTGCTGATTTAAGTTTCTCGGGTCCTAAACATTAACTGTGCCGAATTTGGTACCTGTGAGTGAAACAGTCTATGATTCTATAGCGGACAAACAAACAGACAAGCTCTTTTATATATATAGATAATAATTCCTTGCTATCGTATTTCAAATCTTATTTTTAAGCTGTTGTTACAGGATATTAACTAGACCTTTAAGTTGCCTCTTTTTAATTAAATAATTTGATATACCCTCTCTATGGACTTGCGTTTTAACCGAGCAAAAAATATCGATGCAAAAACAAAGTTTAAAAAACAAACATTTTTTCTTTACTTAGCTTAGGTTGGTAGTATAACTTTTTCATTTAACCTTTCAGTGGTCGAGTACGGGTATAGAGTGCAACATTTTCGTAATTTTGAATGGTTTGTTTTTACATTTAAGGGTTGAATGTTCTAAGCAGTTTCGATTATACTGGATTACAATACGGCAAAAACAGGAGTTGATGTAGTCGATCAAATGTGCAGCTATCACAGGGTATCCTGCATATCACGGAGATGGATTCTCTCATTGTTTTTTAGGTTTCTGGACATAATAGGAATCGATTCGCAAGTTGTCCTTAGATCCAATAAACCGGACAGTTTTGAAATAAGGCGATTATATCTGCATTCTTTGGCCTTTAATTATAAATATTTCTCAATATTATCAACATTTTATATCTTGTCATAAAACGAAGAATTATCATTTTCAATTTGAAAAAAGAAGTTTTTTGCAAAAGGAATAATCAAGGTTGAAAGAGACGTTGCACTTTGTGCCACATGCTCCTGCTGGTGTTAAAAAAATTGGTGCGTCCGCAGTAAGGTTAAGCAAGTGATCAAGTCTATAAACTAAGGGCCTGTTCACATAGGAGTCCGTTGCGTTGCGTTAAGGAAAAGATGACGTTGAGAGGAAAATAAACCAATCATAGGCGTTAAAAATTTCATTGCTAATCGTTTGGAGGCATATGATTGGTTTATTTTCGTCTCAACGTCATCTTTTCCTTAACGCAACGCAACGGACTCCTATGTGAACAGGCCCTAACACTGCGGGAATATCAGCAAATAGAACGAGTACCTCTGTAGTACCAAGAATATGCACAATTCGAAATTTCCGCAGTAGAATGTAAAAAAGGCCCTGTGTTTTTAAGGTGTACAAGATATTTTACTGAAATTTAAATACAGTATGGTCGAATTCGTTTCCATTCATTCAAAAGTAACAACGAAAAAAATTATGTTTCACTGAATTCAATGACAACATTTTGTATATTGTAATTATACTCATAAGTTTACCGCTGTTGAAATTTTACACGGAGTTTTTAAAATAAATATTGTATTGCGATAAGTTAGATGGGAGAATTGTTTCGGATCACTATTATTGCCATCTCCTTTATTGTATCCATATTTACTATTTTTATAGAGAAATAGCAAACATATAATCAAGATCTTTTTTCAAAGGAAATAGATTTTTCAGTACATAGCACCACTCTGTTGAGAGACTCAAGACAAGGAGCTTCACCGTTCGCTCCTAGGTGGCGGAGCTGTTTGCACTTAGGGCGAGAAGAATGTTTAGGATTCTGGCTGATAATGGATTGTTTAATTGTTTTGGTTGGTTCTTGTGTTACATACAAAGACAGTTAATGCTCTTTAATAAATTGCCGAAAGGAAGTTCAATGTTTAAGGATTATTTTCGATCTATCCCAGATAAGAAATCGTCGTTTTGAAGACACAATGGCAGTTCCAGATTTGAAGTAGCATGTAAGTACAATTATGACATGAATGATAATTATTTCAAATATCAGACTTTTTAGTACTAGTGTTGTCAATAGGGATATCTTATCAGTTAACAATGTAAGATATTAAAATGTCTTTAACCTATAACTAGAAATATTTGGATATGTAGTCACTACCTTGAAACGCATTTCTTTGAATATGTCTATTCATTTCAAATTAAGTTTATTAATTGAAAATCATGTTACTACTTTAATATTATAACATGTTCATACATATAGAATTCATACGACGGACGTATAAAATGCTAATTCAACGCTTATTATATTGAGAAAACATATGCCTCAATTATCATAATGTTAAGAGGGTCGTCCTCTGGAACGCTAAAGAAATAAGTTGATAAGATATGTCTTTAACATATTAATGTGACTGGATGATACTATTGTACACATATGCACTATTTTTCCTGATTTTTTAAAGACAATAATTATTCTAAGTTCTTTAAAGATTTGAATAATAAACGTTGAATTTGTTTTTTGAAAAAGTCAAACTGCGTACTGGCATTATAATAACGTCTGTAAAAATTATATTAGATTAACGATGTACATCTTATGCAATGTATTCTCGAGTGTGTGGGGATAATTTAGAAAATCGCATTTCAAGGATTTAGAACAAATAAAGCATTTAAAATTAGCCTTGGTCTTAATTCTATATTATACTGAGCTACTTGCTTATATTTCTTTGCACGCTTGCATATTTTACTAACACTGGCCGGTTTTGTTATATTCTGGTCATTTTTTTCTGTCTTTAAATATTTTTATAAAGATTCTAATAGCATTTCATTTATGCCAGGCCTTATTTGAAAGTCCTTCAGAAATTATAATATCTGTACTTCCCTTTATAAGTGCCTCTAAATTTCTATAGCAATTTGCAACTCTTCTTACTATCTATTTTTTCTAAATTAAGCCAGAATTAAGCATAAACTTGAGTGTTGTAAATTGAAAATTCAGATATTTTAAAATATCTCGTATTCGGAGGTACCCTGCTTGCTACGCCTCGCAGAAAAGGAAGCGGTCAGAATCCACTGTGCCGATATCACCATGTAGTTAACATATGGGGAAGACATGACGTCTTAATAAGGATGATTGTAACGACACACCCATCTGGGGGCATTTAGGAATCGATATCAGTTGTAGTAGATTAATTATGGGTGTCTTATGAATAACTGGATCTCTTGAAAGGGAATTTGATCGCATTTTAATCGACTGGCGGTTTCTTAGGCATAGATAAAATTGTTGCGCCCTTCAGCAAAACGTCAATTAAGTCTACCCTTTATGTTTTACATTATAAATAGAATGAACTAAAATACAGGGTGTCCGGGCTAAAGGTATCCAAAAGTCATGACTTATTTTTACGGAACTATCCATTAAAATTTAAAATTTTTCTATTGAAATCGAAGGAAAATCGCGTCAAGTTTTAATATAAATCATAGATTTCTATCATAGTATCGTCGATTTCGATGTGTGCACCTTTTTTAGCACGAACAACATCTAAATGGTAAACCAGATCTCTCCAAGTGTTTCGTAGCATATCAGGCGTTATTAGACTTTTTTGCTTGGGGATTCATTAAATCCGTTGTTTATAAACAAAAAATTGAAACTGTGGATGAGTTGAAGAAGCGTATCATTCAAGCAATTCGTGTAATAACTCCTGACAGGGTACTAAACACTTGAAATAACTGGATTACCGTTTGGACCAGGGGTCCCCAACCCTATGCCCGCGGGCAGCATGGCGCCCGCCGATCGTTTTACGTGTGCCCGATTTGTGCCCTAGATTTGTAGATTTTATTGAAGAAAAAAATTATCTCTGTAAAAAATCAAAAATTTTTTGAACTAACAGACCCTCGTTGGCTAGCGGATTTGGCTTTTTTAACAGATATAATGGAAAATCTGAATTATTTAAGGTGACTGCCTATGTTCAAAATGCCATTTTTTGCCTTTTTTGGTCAATTTTATTTTTTGCAAGAATCGTGTAATTCGATCTTTTCTCTTCTCAAAACCGTTTTGATTTTCATTCTACATTAATTAGAAGCAGAGTTATAGCTATTTTTAAAAACATCGTCTGATACAAAATTGAAGTGACACACAACTTTAAATTCGTTTTTCTCAGAATTATGTTTTTAAGCACAAATCTCTACCGTTATCATGATATCTCACATAATAATGCACATAATTTGATAAAATTTGCAGGAAATGTTTTAGATGCTATTGTTAATGAGATGACGCACAATAATTGATGTATAATAAGTAGTTTTTTGTTTGGGGCTGTTTTTATAAGGAAAAGAATGGGAAAATTTTCATATTGGAACATAAAATTGTCTGTATTATTTTTGCATTTTAAAATTTCTCTTAGATTGAGGGTCATTTTGAAGATAACTGTTATATGTATCATGTGTGAGAATGAAATTAAAATAGTAGCACTAGAATTTTGTGCAGAGTGATAGGCGTTTTAGCTAAATTTCATTAAAAATTACTTCAAATTGACCAATTTATAAAAAAGTATGGTATTTACAGGCAAGTTTTTTTTTTTATTTTTAAATGCTATTTTACCATAAAAGACCAAAAAAACCTTAAAAACAATTTAAACAAAAATAGACTCCAAACGTATCACCATAAACTTAGACCTGCAGGGAAAGGACAAACATATATTTACAATGATAGTGTCTGTAAACTCGTTTAAAGCTGAATTGTGACCAAGTAAACAAGATGAAGTCCCTTGTGCATTTTCCAAATATGAAAAAAAATTATAAGAGACGGGGAAAATGACTTATCAACATTTGTTATCAAACTTCAATTACTTCAAGACCAGTTTGAAAAGCGCTTTCAACAGTTTAATATCATCAAACCAATGGTCACCTTTTTTGTTAATCCTTTTACTTAATAAGTAAATGTAACCGAACTAGCTACATACATTTCAGAGCTTGTTCAAGTAAGGACAGAAGAACTGGAGATACAAATTTTGGATCTTCAGAACGACATTGCCCTAAAATCCATTGTATCCGATGTGAACTTCTGGAATATACTCGTAGTTGACAGAAACAAATTTCCATTCTTGAAAAGTGCAGCATATAAAATAAAATCGTTTTTCGGTTCCACATATTTGTGTGAATAATTATTTTTGACAGTGAATATCACAAAATCAAAGTACAGATCACGACTTACAGATGAACATTTTGACGATTGCTTACGCGCGCGCGAGCAGGAATATCACCATACTCTCCTCATTACGAAGCAATGGCCAATGGAATGCAATGCCAAAAATCACATTAATTTTGATATTTATATTTTTATAAAGAATTTTTATACTTTGTAGATTTTGTATGCATTATTTAGTAATCATTTATTTTACACAAGAATATTAACAATAATTTTTATATGTTAAATTATATTTTTGGGATTAAATTTTTTTTGTACATTATGTGTATATATTATTAACTATGTCCAACTATAAATTCCCCTTGAAAAAATGAATGGTGCCCGCTGTCCTACCGGTATTTTAGAATGTGCTCATAGGTACAAAAATGTTGGGGACCCCTGGTTTAGACGTTTGTCGTGCTACAAAAGATTCCCACATCGAAATCTATGATACTATGATCGAAGTCTATGATTGATATTAAAACTTGGTGAGATTTTCTTTCTATTTAAATATATATTTTTTAAAATTCTAATGAGTAGTTCCGTAAAAATAAGTCCTGACTTTTGGATAACTTTAGCCCGGACACCCTGTATTACGTAAACTTAATGCTATCAGGGGTCTGATATCGTCCTCCCTCCCCCAACTTTTTACTGGATCCTTGTGCCACGTTTTAATCATACTTATTAAATTGCACAAATACTCAGTAGAATATCTATGCAGTTGAATGCAATTTTATTCTGTTAGCCACAGCTGATAGAGGCTATGGCATGGGTGAACATCTCGTCCGATAACCACTTGCTTTATCGCAGGTTTTTGCACTCGAACTCTCGGAAAGATTTTGATCAAGCAGAACAATATATCGGTTTTCAAATACATATCCGACATAGCTGACCAATATATTCTATGTGTTGTTTCTAATATTTATGTGTATGCTTGGGTGTAACTATTGAAAGGAGAGGACGGATATCTCTGGGCCCGATGTTTACTTCGATAATCTGACCCTGTGGAGTTACGGAACTAAGTTCAACCTCAAACAGTTGTACCTTTGGCAGTTTTTAATAGGAGTGAGATCAGACGAAGGGGAATAGGCTCCCCAGTCCTGGTAATTTGCCGAGGAACCGGAGTTTGATCTGTAATAGAGGGATTTGATCAAAATGTTATTGGGTAAGGTAATTAGATTTCCATTTTTAGGGGGAAATGAGTTTATTGTTAGTAACCTGACACTGAGAGAATAAGACTATTGCCGTATGAATAAAAAATGTGTTCAGCTATGAAGTTTTCTTTGTGTATTTAGCTACTGTTTCCATTTTTTTTGTATTTTCAGTCAAAAGAACATTATCAAGGTACATTTGTTTTTTTTTCTATAGAACTGAATTTCCTTTATTTCGGAAAATTTTAGGCTTAACGAATCAGGGCTTAAAAATAAATGTACGTAGATTTTACTCTTAAAGGCTAACATCGAAGAAAACCACATTAAAACATAATTCCCATAGGGTTAAATTTCATCCAGTGGTATCCTCTAAAATGTAAAAAAAAACTTTTTAAAATGCTTAATTCAGAAATGTTTTAAAATAATAAAGCCTTCCGTGAAATTCTGCAGACGTTCTTTTATTTATACATTGAGTTAAAAATTAAGGTTTTAGATAACACAAATGATTCTCTTTTATCTCAATGATTACCCTTGTTTTCCTCAATGGATCCATTTTTTTTCATCATCATCATTTGAATACATAACCAAATGAGGTTCTAGATATTTTCCACTTTTGTGACACAATAGAACAGATGGAAATTCCAGAGTCTCAACATTGCGTATGTTCTGAAATGGTTGTCATGTCTAATAGCGTCGTTTTCTGGTTTCTCGTATGTTCTACAGTCCCACAACAAATTTAAAACTCGAAGCGTTTAAGACAAAATTTTCTGTTTCTTAGTTTCAGTACCAAATTAACGAATTTTTCCATTTTCTAGTTTGGTACTTAAGGGGACAAAAGAGACCTGCAACCTCGTATTTAAAAATTTTTAATTTTTGTCCCTAAAATACAAAATGAGAATAATTAATATTTTTTACTGCGTCGAAAACACTTAGAATTCCCAAACAAGTATTTTTGGGTAGAATAAGGCTTTTTTATTTTTTTTTCTAAATGACAGCATTTTTCAAAATGCTCCAAGTACATTAATTACTTTCTAATTTCTTCAAAATTTAACAGAGTGGTTAATTGAAGTGTTTCTCACAAAACTGTGCATAATTTTTTGAAACCACAAATGTTTTCCAAATTTATAGGCCATGAAATGAAGTAAAAAGACGCTAAAACATAAAAAATGCAACATGTAGATTAAAAAAAAAATGATTTATGGCATCTGATTCATGCAAAAAAAAAAAATTCAATGCGCAGTTATGCTTATATTTAAAAGGTATACTTATTTAAAAAAAATAGTCTTCAAATGATGTGGAATGAGCATGGAACATTCTGAAAAATGCTAGAAACTTTTTGAATTTTTTTGAAAATCATGCCACAAAATACGTATTTGGGAATTTCCAGGCGTCTTCTAAGTAGTGAAACAGAATATTACTTTTTTGTAGAAACAGTTAAAAAGTGAAAAAAAAAAAAAAAAAATGAGGTTGAAGGTCCCTTGTCCCCTTAAAGCGTCAAAAACGAACCATCTCAGATGCTTTTGAAAACAAAGCTAGATGAAGGAATAATCAGCCACAAACGCACTTTCCAACTGAAAGTAGCCGGCCGATGGCCGAATGACTAGGGCGCTGTCTTTCGGTACCGGAGTCTGTGGGTTCAAATCCCGCTATTGGCATAGATGTTTGTAGCCGTTCGGAATCGGCTTTAAGCTGCAGGTCCCAGTCTAATTAGCCCTCGTGTAGTAAAAAAAATGACCGTAGTGCTCTCAACCAAACCAAACCAAACCAACTGAAAGGAAGAAATTAAAAAATCAGCCTCAAAAGCTTAGAGCAGCGGTTCCCAACCGGTGGGTCGCGGAAGGGTTACAGGTGGGTCGCGACTCACGGAAAACTATTAAAATGCTCTTTGTGTACTTTTATAATTGTAGTTTTTATCTTCACCTAGGAACACTTGTTAGTGAGTATGAAACCACTTGTTGCATATATTGCAAACATATGACTATTGTTAAATAAATAACTGTTTTGCTACAAAGTGATTATATTTTGTCAATCATTTTCAAATCAGAACGCAAATTGTTTATCAATAATCAATCTGTATCTTCAATAAAGCATATATATATATACACTGAAGTGCCACTGAATTAGGGATAGCAAAGCCTATACAAATTGTGTAGCGCTGCGCATCATGTATGCGCAAGTGAGGGCGCTGTGGTAACTGCATATATAGCGCGTACTGTGGTTGTTCTGAATTAGCTGTTGGAATTGCCAGTATGGGTAAACTGCCTGATTTAGACACCTTCGAACGCGGACAAATCGTAGGTGCGCGACGCATGGGCCATTCAATTTCCGAAATCGTCAGACAGCTAGGATTTTCAAGGTCGACAGTGTCAAGAGTATACCAAGAATACATGGATGGTGGAAAAAAAACGCGATCGGGCAAACTGCAAAGGACAATTAGCCTTGACAGTGCGTGGTGAGAGACGGCTCAGACGTATTGTACGTAGCCAGCGAAGCCAAACATTAGCTCAAATTACCACCCAGTTTAATGACGGTGCCAGTCGTACAGTCAGTAAACGGACTGTGCAACGCTCGCTTCACCGTATGGGTTTCGGGAGCCATCGACCTACGAGAGTACCATTGCTCTATACTCGCCATCGGGCTGCACGTCTTGCCTGGGCTAGAGAGCACAGAGACTAGAGTGTAAAGGACTGGAAACGAGTAGCATGGAGTGATGAGTCTCGATTCCGACTACTTAACGCCGACGGGAGGCTGAGAATATGGCGTCAGGCTCATGAAGCCGTGGATCCTGCATGCCTGGCTGGAACTGTACAAGGACATGGTGGTTCAATCATGGTCTGGGGTGTTTTTTCGTGGCACAGTTTGGGATCTTTGGTGCGTTTACCAACCTCCCTCAATGCAATTCGGTACGTAGAGTTGCTGGGTAATCACCTCCATCCGTTTATGCTGTTCTGTTATCCTCACGGTAATGGAGTTTTCCAGCAAGACAACTGTACCTCTCACAAGTCTCGGTTGGCTACTGGCTGGTTGGATGAGCATTCCTCTGACTTCTCTGTCATGAATTGACCACCTAGAAGCCCAGACTTAAATCCTATTGAGCATCTTTGGGATGTTTTGGAACAAGGCGTGAAAGGCCATCACACAGCACCAAAGAACCTTACTGAATTATGGACAGCTTAAGCCAATATTTGGTAAGCCTTTCCCATGGAACGTTTCCAGAAACTTGTTGAATCTATGCCTCGTCGTGTGGCAGCCGTTACCAAGGCCAGAGGAGGCCCAACTCGTTACTAGGTAGGTATCCCTAATTCAGTGGCACTTCAATGTATATATATATATATACACACATACACACACACACATATATATATATATTATATATTTGCAATATTTGATGGTAAATTATATATACATAAGGAAGGGATACGATACAAATGAGGTTTTTTACTCCACCATGGACCGATGGACCGTGGAGGTATTCCGATAAGGAAAGGTGAGTCGCCAGCTGAAAAAGGTTGGGAACCACTGGCTTAGAGTGTTATTATTTGTGTAGTTTTAGCGTGAATAGGACGATTATATTTGTAAAAAATTCAAAAGAAAGTTACGATAGGCATGATAAACATCGTACGCAAAACATACTCAAAATTTCTGCTTTTCACAGGTTTACCTTTCTCCCTCTTGAGTGGATGTAGTCATTCTTAGCAGAGTGCAAACTGCACTTTGTGACAAGAGTAGGAACGTAGGTGTACTATTTGTACATGGAGAATATTACAATAAAATGTAAAAAAATATGAGCAAATTTAATTGCATGTTCACACACTTTCTGTACCATATGTAAAAAGAAGTAATTTTTTGACGCTCAACCCCCTTGCTTCGATTGGTGTTACCCTGACACTTACATATCTTTTATTTAAAATTATACTTAGCTAAGCTAACTAATTTTAAAGTTTTATCGCTTATTTTAAACTAGCTAAAATATAAATGTGAAAAATATAAACTTTGCATCAGTATTACTGCTTGACTAAAATGTAGATCAGTTCATTAGTATATACATAAAAAAATATTTAATTGAATCGGCATTGACAACTTATACATCAGATTTTAATATAATCGTATTTCTCTTGGTAAACATTAGGCATGTCAGAAGTTGCAGTTATTTTCACTGCAAAACAAACAACGAAGTAGGCTATAGCGATGATTTATTTAGTAAAATTTCCAAAACCCTCTTTCAGTGTTTGATTTGCTGAAGCGGTACATTATTTCAAATAAATATATATATTACTGATGAGACCTCCAGCTTTACAGCCTTCCCTCCTGTAACACCCTTCCACAACAGTAATAATCTTCCTTTATTAGGAATATTTATTGATAAATTCATTGTTACGCTCACTCGTGACGGTTGGGAGACAAATCCTTTCAGGCTGGGAACATAATGAGATGATCAGGAGCGATAACGTAAACAAGGAGTGCTTATAGATTTCGGATAGTGATTGGGTTAGCCTTGTTGTGGCCGAATCCATCAGAGAAGATATCTGTATTGAATTTGTAGCTGTGAAAATCAATGCTGATATAACGGCACGATATTTCCGCATATGAGTAGTGTAGGATCAAAGCTAGTAATTTCTCTCTCTCTCTCTCTCTCTCTTTTAAATTGAGTTAAGGCTGCTGTGTACTAACCCTATTGGATTCGCCCACTTCAATGTTAACCTATGGAGGAAATGTGTCCAAGGATTGCCGACTTAGGTTTAAAGATTTTTTTTAAATATTGTACTCCGTAATACAGAAGGAAATTTTACATTTTGGGGCATTTTTCGGTATATAAAAATAAAATTTTAAAATTTAAATTATTCGGGAAAAATATCTGGTCTGGTGTGTTTTAAACGCTTATAAGTTCCATTAACTAACTCATAGCCCAACAGTCCGGATTGCTTTTCAACACTGTGGACCAAGGCCTGCGGTCCCCATCTCCGCTTTCATGACCGTGGGCTTGGGGTGCCATACAACGTATGTCTCGGTCAGGTGGTCAACCTGACTAGGGACCCCCAGAGTTAGTTCCCAAGCATGCTTGGTCCTCATTTTATTGACCCTGTAGCGTAATGGAAGTATGGGGTTATTTTTCCCAAGACCTCACAGGGTGCACGACACACAGCTGTGTGTTTATCGGGGTAGTTTTTGCCAGTTACCACCGTTTTTGAACACGTGGGGGGATTAAAAAACGTTTCCAACAAATGCCGCGAGAGTTTTGGTCTGAAAGTTAAGCCCATGCATATCGGGTTTACAAGAAAACGTCTCCCACCATAGTTATAAAGCTGTCTTTTCCTAGCGATAGTGTATGAGATTTTGACTGGAATCTAATAAAGTTTCGGCGTTAAGAAGAGCTGTCAGCCGATAATCTGCCGGCCCTCCCGGTTTTGTGAGAAAACGAATTCTAAGAAGACGGACCCCGAGTGTCAAGCAGAGAGGGAGAGAATGTGTGTTTTCGAAGAGATCGGCCTATAACATCCAGCCGACCAGACGTGTTTTTTAGGAGCTCCTGATTTTGGGCCGAGCTGGGTCCTGGAGTCTGTCTTTGTGTAGCTGCACTTAAATTAACTAATTATGTTGTACCTTTTAAAGTTAATTTTTTTTTGTAAATAAATTGTTAAGATTTTGTTCTAAAAAATTGGCCTTTGCATTTTAATTAGGACTCTGTTTTCTTAGTTATGGATCCAATAGTAGTAATTTTAGCAACGCCTCAGAGTTTAGTCTTATCGTGACGCCACAACCCACTCAAGGATGAAAGGCATGAGTCGACTTTGCCCAGTCGCAGGCTCAATCACTGGACCTGTGGTAAGGCAGCTTGACTCTTAACCACTACGCCACTGGGTGTCTATTTGGTAGATGAAATTTATAAAATGAATCCTGTTGAAAGGTTCAGAAAAGTTTAAGCTATCTGAAAATACCATTTTTTTTTTTTATTATCAGCATTTAATGCCGCTGTAAATAGTAGGCACATTTTTTCCATAGGTTAACATTGAGGTGAGCGAATCCAATAGGATTAGTACACAGCAGCTTTAGGTTACTTTATTATAGTATTTCAAGCTGTAAAATCTGAAAGTTTTTGGAAAATGGCCTACTCATGAAACATAATGTGGAATTTTCTAAAGGTAATTTTAAATTTATATCTTCAAAAATATATAAGAAATTGTTCTTTACCCTTAACCGAAATAAAAAAAAAGTATTCTGAAAAGAAGGACAGTATAGCATTCATAGATGCATCTATAATTCCTTCTATTTCCTCTCATATTATCCAAACTGACGAACAGACTGTTATTCGACTACAGATTTATGAATGACATTCCATGACACTAGTTGATAACTATCACCTAATATGTGCAGAGTGGACTCCGAAAGAGCTTTCCCAATACCTTCCCGGCCCACTTGTCGAGAATTGTTAAATATCAATTAACATTGGTAGTAGAAGGGAATAATTTTCCGCGAAAACTTATGAGATTCATGATAAATGTGAGCAACTAGAACCCGAATGTTTTATGGTAATGTTAAAGAGAATAGAGTAAACGTGATTTAAACGGACATAAAACATTTTTTCTACCTACAAATAAGAGATTTTTTGGGGGATCTCCCCCTACTCTCTGTCGCAGGTGTTCGTTCATGGGGCATGGAGGCGAGCATCGAGGATGTAACGAATAAATCGTTTGTCCGGCTAACAAGGGGTTCTCAATCTTGAGTCCTGTGTTGGGCAGTGCTTAAAAAAAGATGCGTAGAGGAAAAAATGTCATACATTTGATTAATTATAAAAAGGAACGACAATTGTTAATTTTTTATTAATTATAGAAGGAACGAAAGGAGAACGTTTGTTAAAAATTATTCCCCAGAATTTTTTTTCTTTTTTCTAATGTCCCTGGGGGCTGACGACATTACATCCCAGTCCTGTGTACACATGAATACAAGGAAAAAGAAACAAACAAATCACACGATCACAGAAGAATTTTTATTAACAATCGATGGCACCGGCGATAGACGATGGGTTGCAGCTCCCCTTTCTAGACGGGGCTCCTTTTGCAGGCGAAAGACTGACCGGTTCCCCAGGATACAACCAAGTTTTATGCAGGAATCGAACCCGCACCCCCGGCGTGGCAGGCTGATGCCTTAACCACTTAGCTACTGGGCGACATTCCCCAGAAATAACAGCGGGGAGTAATTTGTGCGGTACCGCAGAGCATTATATAGTGTGTACATAAATGAACATCCCAACTTTGCAGGGCTATTGAAAGAAAACTAAACTAAGTACATTTTTTAAAAATCTGGGCTACATGAAACATGAGGTGTTTGTTCCACCGCTACCAAATGACGTTGACGAACTTAAGACACGCATATCTGCAGCTTTTAAATGCTGAAAAGAGTGTGGGATGAGTTATCGTACCACCTTCGATATCCTTCGTGTTACTAAAGGGGCTCACACTGAACACTTATAACTGTGTCGAATTTAAACTTTCAACTCTTATTTTTGATTTCCGATGAACAGCAAGTTTGTACTTTGTTTAGATTTTTTACAATAGCCCTGCAAAGTTGGGATATTCATTTATGTACACACTGTATTATAAAGATCTGGGATTACTGATGAAGGGGTATCACTGTTAGCCCGAAAATTACTCTCGTCCGTTTGTCTAACGAGGATTTAAGATGCGTTTACTATCTAGTTACTTATTATTCAAAAGTAACTGCAGTAAGAATGTTATTCATACAATCCATGGTTAGAAATAGCTGGTTTACAGAATAAGCTATTATGTTTCTTTAACTTTCTGTTTGCCAATCTTTTATTAGTTCGTGTATTTAAAATTATTTTGATGTTAATAAAACAAGCAGCCACACATAAAAAAGGGATACAAAATCAAGGCACATCCTGAACTCTTTCAGAGGGTAATGACTGTATAAAGCTATTCATCTCACCTTTCGAGGAAAGTTTTCTCAAACATCAGCATAAAATACAACTATAATACAGGGTTGTCACAAAAAACTTTGCTGATATAGGGACCTCTAGCGGCTGTTCCGTTCAACCGATTGAGATGAGATTTCAGGTATAGTTATTCAGAGGTATGATCTCGGGAATCTGTGAACGGCAACAAAGTGGCGATCACGGTTACGGTTATAGGTACAGAAACTCGAAATTTTCGAATGGCAACGCCCACTTTTTCCCGTCGCAAAATGCTCAGCGTATGCGAAAGCCCTAAAGAGCGTTGGAACGGTACGTGTATCACAAAAAACGGACGCGTTATGCACGCACAAAAAACAGCTCTGCGAACGGCCAACAAAAACACGATCGGGGCGCACAGAGGAAATTTGCATATGACAGAGACAAGACACCAATAACTGATGACAACTCAGATCGGACAAAAGAAAACTGTTATTTGGATTACACATTTTTCACATGGGGGCCATCAAAGGCCGTTCGCAGAGCTTTTTTTTTGTTCGTGCATAACGTGTCCGTTTTTTTGTGATACGCGTACCGTTCCAACGCTCTTTAGGGTTTTCGCATGCGCTGAGCATTTTGCGACGGTAAAAAGTGGGCGTTGCTATTTGAAAATTTCGAGTTTCTGTACCTATAACCGTAACCGCGAGCGCCACTTGCTTGCCGTTCTCAGAATCCTGAGCTCATACCTCTGAACATCTATATCTGAAACCTCATCTAGTTCGGTTGAACGGAACAGCCACTAGAGGTTCATATGTAGGCAAAGTATTTTTATGACCACCCTGTATAATGGTAGTTCATGAGTTAGATTTTTCCTTAATAATGATAGCAATTTGCTCAAAGTAAGAAGTCTTGTTGTCGTATGCATGACATCGAGACTGACACTTGTAATTACATGTCATATAGACTTCGAAAAGGGTTTAAAGTCTCTGTATTGTTACCCGACTTCCAGAGAACATTGCATATTGATGTGGTTGAGCATGTCACACTTTTTGCTCCACTCAAAATAAATAAATCCAACCAGCCTTACCTGTTGGGAAAGTGCTGAAATTTTAGTTGAATGAATAATGCTAAGATTGTAACACTATTTGGAAGGCTGAGAAAAGATTATAGAGTTCCTAGGAACTCACCAGCACATTCATGAAGTGGTTAGTCTGAGAAACTAAATGAAAAGTAAACTTAAATAGTGGATTCTCACGTAAACTGACCAGTTGATTTTGTTTCTAATCCCTCAGGTCCACGAGCCCATAAATCCTCATGCGGTCCATTAATAGGTAAGGATCGGTAAGAAAGTCCTCGCTAGATAAAATTAAGCATGTTAGGATGTGGCCAGGGGTGGCCTGCTTAGCATTGCACTTTTCCTAAGTGGGAAAAGTTTTGTTTTGCCGATCAAATTTTAGACACTTCCAGTGGTCACTGGCAAACCTAGAGATCCAGTCTGCGCTCAGCTCTATCATCCTTGAAGATAAGAGTTCTTCCAGGGCAGACACCAAAATACCAGTTATGGACCAGGGGGAGATTTCTAAGTACTCTGGATAAGATTTCCATACGGAATTAATCTCTAGATAAGTAAGAGCCGAAACAGTTGGGGAACGTTCAGCGGTACCCATCTTTGCTATAACGTCAGCCATCTCATTGCCAAATATGCAAAAAATGATGACTGATGTTAGGGTTTAGGACCACACGAATCGAGACAATTTCCTCAAAATAACTTGATTAAAAATATTCTGGAACTTTCGGTCGAAAATCACATGTACTTAGATTTCTATCCTTTGTAATGCCAACACTACAAAAGGCTATTTATGGGGCGAACATCGTAGAGGATGCAAGCACGATTCCTGGGAGAACGTTTGTTAATGATCATTCCATAGATATAACAGCGGGAAGTAATTTGTGCTGCGTGACTGTCTCACCGCAGAGCATTATATTATAATGATGTGGATTCTCGATGAAAGGGTATCACCGTTAGCCCAAAAATTACTCGCATCTGTGACGATATGGGCAGTTTCTCCCAGATAGCTGAACATAGATTAATTCAAAAACATGGAGTTTATGATTTTAAATAAAGTATTTAATTATGTACAGTATTTACACCATTCAATTACATGAAATATTACAGTCATAACCGCCCTAAGGCACCGGGGAGTTAGGATTCTTCCCCAAACAGTCAGAGTCCACCGAATACGTAAAGCCCCGGGATTCAAGTCCCCCAAAATATGTAATCTAGCCCAAGGCCGCAGGTATCAATCACCTTTCTGAGAGTAGATCTCAAGTCTCTCTGACTCTTTTTCTGCCCGAGGTTCACCACAAAATTTCTAAGCACCTCCCTCTCAAACATATTCCGTCCGATCATGCGTTGGCTCATTTATTTGGACGCTGATTTGTTGAAACTAGTGACATCAGCTATTTCCAACGTTCAAGAATTTCCCACGCAGAGGGACGAACAGACGTACGTGATGAATGTCCGATTCTCGGTGTATGGCCTTTGTCGCAAGGTGACACCCTCTTGCCAGTGGACAAGGAGAGGAGCTCCGCCCTTCAGCCCGGCGATGACCATCACTCACTTAGTTCGACACCAGAGGTCAACCCTCTTCACGCATCCCCCCCTCTGTTGCCAAGGACAGGCAGCTCTCAGGTGACAAAGACACATCACATATGTTCACATGGCTGACTGCTTGAAGAATTTCCTATTCATCACACATCGCTCAATAATGATTAGGATTTAAGATGCTTTTACTATCAAGTTACTTATTCTTTAAAAGTAACTGCAGTACGAATGGCTGTTATTCACACAGTTGACGGTTAGAAATAGATGGTTTATAGAATAAGATTTTAACTTTCTTTAACTTTGTCAATCTTTTATTTCTTCTTGTATTTAAAATTATTTTGATATTAATAAAACAAGCAGCCACACATAACTGACATATAATTGGGGTGGTGACAGTGATATATAACCAATGACACGAAGAGATTACATATATCATGATGAAAAATTACTCGCATCCTGTTATTCACTAAATACCAGGAAAAGACAACACATTTTTAATCATGAAAACTCCTTAAGTAACATCTTAAAACCGATAAACCTGAACCATTAGAGACCCATCAGCCATGTTCACAATTTGCAGCAAATCTATCACAAAGAAGTTAAGACACACTTCGATATTACAGACTTTTCCTTAGCAAATTTAACACCACCTTTCAATATCTAATGTAATTGACAAGTTCCATCCTGGGTATAAAACTCTCCTATTTACTCAAAAATCATTAGGCAAGATGCCCCAATGGAAAATTAAGACATACAGCCTTATATACTAGACGTCATCTTCCTTCGTAATGAGTGTAAACATTCATAAGTAGATTCCCTGTTGGTGCTCTGATGGAGAGGCATATTTATAGAACCAATATATAGAGAAGTGCACCTGGGATAATACTTAAACCAAGGAAATTGATTTCGGATGCTAATGTGGTCTGCCTTGTTGGGAGCTGTTTCGTGTTGTAACTTTTAATTTTGTAATTCATGACATACGGTAATCCGTGATAAGAGCTCTTGGATTTTAATGCGCTTTAATAATGTAAAAATATAAATCTTGCTCGACCACAGATGATATATATGTTTACGTTAACATGGAACAGATTAAAAACTTTTCTTTATTCTGGGAAGGAGGATGTCTGTTCAAATACTGAAATCGCAGAATCTCCAAATGAAGTGCGCAGAGAACATTTACATATCCCTTGGTATTTAGCTTACAAATTTATAGTTTTTCCTCTATTTAATATAGCATGCGCCTTACTATTGCTAGATAAATAATTTTGATACTTCTATAGGAATTAAATTCCGTGAAAAGGGATTCTGGATGCCGGCCATTATAATTTAAGGATCGAATCCTTTGATATCGAAATCAGTCTTGCTCGTAACATAATGACGTAAAGTGACGAGGTGCTTGTTCTCTTCATAACATCTGAGGTATTGCAGGCCTTGGTAAAAAATATTTAGAATGAGTGCCAAAGAATTATGAGCACTTTGCAATGCTTGAATCAACGCTTGTCTGGAAAACAAATCTTTTAATACATTGGAGTATTAAGTTGTATTTATATTACATGCATCTGTAAAATATTTCGATAGCAAACAAGGATATTCCCAGAGCCTGAGACATCGGCTTGTGTGATATAAATATAACCTTTGGATGCTAACAACGAGTCTGGTTCTTCATAATAACGTCATGTCTGGGGAGCATGATAGACCTACCTGCACGTGGAACTCCTGGGAAACAGTTATTTATAAACGGCAAAATGGTCTATTATTCTGTCATGGATTACATCTGAGCCGCTTGAAAATTCTAGAGACCTTTCTTCATTATTTGGGATAAACCACAAGTTAAGGACCTTTCTCACCCTCAGACCTGTGAGGCACTGTCAGCTCGAGATCTCTGTAACCCATATTGGGAGGCAAGAGCATTGAGCAATTGATACGTTCCTGTTTCCTTCTTCGTTTTACTTTTTTACCATGATTTTATTAACTCGCTTTCTTGTTTGTTTGTGCGTGTGTTTGTCCAGTACAAATCTTGCAATCGATTTTTAACTAACTTCCCGACTATCTAGACATTTGAAACTATTAGAATAGCTCAGAACACGATGACAATGCATTCTTTTAATACTTTTAGCGGAAAAAATCCGCAAGGTGGCACTTAGATCGAATTCAATGCTTGCACTTTTGCATAACGGCGTTTGACGATTTTGAAAACAGAATACTTGTGAATTTAGTTTGTTTACAAAAATATTGGGCGAAAAATTAAAAAAAAATTATAAAAATTAAAGTTTATAAAGTCTGTGGATAGGGGAAACGGCTAAAAAGTGATTAAAATTGAATAAAAGATAGTGAAAAAGAATAATTAAGTGAAGGTTTGTGCAATTAAGAGAGAATTGTCAAGTTTATATGATTCAACAGAAAATTTAAAAACGTGGCGTATAAAAAGTTCTTTTTATCTTGTAATTATTTTCTTGTAACTTTTATCTCGTTATTTTTGTTTATTGCTTGCCATTAGAAATAAATTAAAAAAAAAAGTCATGTCTCAGTGTACAATTACAAGCTATTTTCGTCATAGCGTTTCAGACACTACCGGAACGTGGTAAAAATATTTAAAAGGAACGCTAAGGAATCGTCAATACTTTTTTCATGAAAAAAAGACTAAACTCTGAAAATATTTTAAGTTGTGCTGATATTACCAGTATGTGTAACTAAAAAGGATATTAACAAAACTTGATGCCTGCTAGTATGATAATGATTTAACCCTTTGGCCTCAAACAACAAGTCTGGCCCGTCATAGTAACGCCATTTCTAAGTATACAATGACAATATGCTCCTTTCATAATAACGATTTAGGTATTCGGAAAAAATAGTATGTAAAATAGTACGTCACAAGTGGTAAAAGGTCCCTTGTGACGCTTGAATAAATGTCTTTATGAAAAAAATAATTTAGAGCCGCAAAATATTTAAAAATTAATTTGTTTATTTGCTTGCATTTGTATTATATCTGCATACAAAAAAAAAGATATTCTAGGAACACCTCCTGTAGTTTGAAAGAATAAATTTCAAATTAAGAGGACTTTTGATTATATGATTGCAATACAACAAAATGGTTTCAAAATTGACACCAAAGCCGAAATCAGAAAAGGAATACAACTTACCCCTTAAAAGCCTTTTGAGTTCCTATGAGACAGTTCAAAATACAAAATACACGAAAGGAAGAAACTAGAAGTTTTAAGATAAAATTTCAGACCCTCTTTTGTAATCAAATACTCTTTGCCGGTGAAAGCAAGGGCTCCCTTCTTAAATTTTTAATTAAAAAATCGCAACCATTTCTTGCTTGAAAATTGTTATTAATAGAGTTTTTGATTTGTTTTTTAAAAAATTTCAACTTTGAAAAATCTTAGTACTTTTAACTGATTGCAACTGTTTGTTATTAAAACAGTTCTTTTATCACAACGATTAGTGTTTATAACCCGCAGGAATTCTCTAATCGTTTACCACCTCTGTTTATTAGGTAATTGTTAATCTGATCACATTCCCTTTAAGAGACCCACTCCTGGCATCTTTGGTTTGCCTCTGCCCAGACCGGCATATGCCATAATTATTCACTCTTATTTTCTTTTAAAACAACATGTAAAGCATTTAAACAATAGGTTAACAATGTTTAAAACATTAGGCAATATGAAAATAAGACATTCAATTGTATGCTACTCGTAGTATCTCCTCAAAAAAGAAAATACTTTTCCTCCTAGACACTTCATTAATAAACAATATTTAAATTCGATAACGTTGTAGCAGCGATTTTCAGATATTCAGATATTTACCATCACAAAACACGAAATCAGATGCCGTAATATTTCCCTTGAAAACTGCACACAATTTTCCAATATCCGATAGATTTGAACAACCATATGGCGTCTAAAATCCCCGGTTTTAAATTTAGAGTCCTCAGGCAAGACGTTAGCCGGAAAAATACATGAATACACCCTAATATGAAGCGACAAAGAGCGTTTATTAATAAATCCTCTGTCGATTGTCTGGTGGAAAGACAGATCTTTACGGAGTGAAGACATAGAAATGCTATGTAAACAAGGAGAGTTATTGATTTCAGATAACAGTTTTGATGAACCTCGCTGCTAGCGATTCCATGGCAGAAGTTACCTTTCATAATTGTGAGGGATTCTGTTTATTAAGTTGATATTTAATTCGTCAGATTGCTGTAAATTTGAAAAATATAAAATTTCAGCTTAGTATTTATCATTTACCCGATAATCAATTGAATATATTGATGGATACTTACCAAATTCCTGTTGGCGCTGTCAGGGCCGTTCCTAGGGTGCGAGAATAATCCTCCCCTTATAACGTATGGATTAATTGAAATTTCTCTGGAATATTTTTACCTTAAATGAAACAACGAATTACAGAAAATATTATACATTCAGTTTTTTTAATTTTACAACCTAGCATAATAATTAATGTATTGATATAATAACTAAATGAATGTGTTATATTAAATACATACTACACATATATATTAATAAATATACTTAATAAGTTAGTCAAAAAGCTTAAATAATCTTTGCTTTTCTTGCCTTTTATTAGTGCAAATTCTGTTATAATATCCTGATACATCTATATCTTCCGGAATGTCCTTTTCGATACGAATAATAAATATGTCTGAAAGCCTTTCTTGTCCCATTGTTGATCTCAAACAATTTTTTATTATTTTAAGTTTTGAAAAGCTTCTTTCCCTGATAGCCACAGTCACTGGTAATGTTAAAAAAATTCGTATGGCAATCACTAAATTTGGAAACAGATAGATGAGGTTATTTGTAAATAGGTATTGAATCACATTTAACGCGTTACTGCAGGGGAAAATAGGGCGCAACGTTGTCAATTTCATCGCATAAATCTTCAGCTATAATATCTTTTTAATTTTTAAATGGATCATGTAACATACTTTCCACAGATTTACATTTTGTAGACCTATTTGATTTATCTGTTTTAAGGAAATTATTTAGGTCGTTGAGAAAATTGAAAACTGTATGATGTTGTTTTATTTGTTCAAACTTTTCTTCTATTTTTGATAATAGTGTCCAATATTACAAAGTAAAAATTAATTTTGAATTGGTCTTCTGGATTTTTTGGAGCTTCATCTTTACATTCGTAGTCAAATAAACGTTTTTTTGTTCGGGGTCTAACAATATTAACCAGAGAAAATGAAGGGTCGCAATCGATACCTTCTGCAATATTTTTTACCTCTTCTAAAATATCACTAAAACCTTTATCTGACTTAATATTATACAAATATGTTTTGGTTTGCACTAACATTAAAATAATATTTTGTAGTATAGCATCCGATTCCTGCATAGCTTTACTTGCGATATTAATTTTTGTTAACACATTATACCATGTAATAATGGAACAAATAAATTTAAACGACTTCATTTTCAAAAGTAATGAATTTGCCATGTTTCTAGTTTCAGAGTCTCTAGTATTATCAGAATAGAGGGTATATAAAGTATCATATATTTTTGTTAGATTGTATCTAAGAACTTTTCTGCTTTCCCATCTAGTATATGAAAGGGGTTTAAGTGTTAAATGTGGGATTTCATTTTTTAAGACCTTCCAACGTTTAGTCGATGCGGAGAAGAAAACGTATAACTCCTGTACAATTACAAAAATGCTTGTAATTTCTAAAGGCGCTTTTGCAGCGTCATTAACAACTAAATTTAAACTATGGGCCGCACAAAAAAGCTCTAGGGTTTAAGTCAAGAACTTTTTTTTGTAAACCATTATTGCTACCCTTCATATTCGCACCATTATCATAACCCTGCCCTCTTAAATCCCCCAAACAAATGTTGTGAGTCTCCAAAAAATCTAATAAAAAAATTAGTTAAACCCTATCCTGTCGAATCTGATATTGAAATAAATACCAAAATATGGTCCCTAATTTCTATTTGCTTTGATTTATTATTTAATAGAACAAATACTACAACAGTACGTTGGTCTTGGTGACTTAGATCAGGGGTGGAATCTAAAATAATAGAATAATATTTACTAACTTTAAAGAGCGATATTATTTCATGTCTTTTTTTTTGTTCCAAAGGGGAAATAAGTTCATTTTGAATATGAACACCTAAATAATGAGGCATATTTGATGAATTTCTGTTAATTCTAGTGAGGTGGTCTGATATGGTATCACTAAACTTTGCAATAGTTTCAATTAATTTTAAAAAGTTTCCATTTTGTTGCTCGTATAACTTATTATTTTTGCTTCTAAAGCTCAAATTTTGACCGGCTAAGAATTTAACGGTATCAATTATAATTTTTAACACGGAAACCCATCTATCTTTATCCATATTTATTAATTTCTCATTTAGAGAATCAATAGTTGTTTTAGAAGAAATTGATTTATTTAAATGAATCCAAGATTTTGTATTATAAATGTGATTTTTTGATGTTTCACGACGTTCTAAAATCTGAGTTAAATGTCTCCAATCGTTATATTCCTCAACAAAGGCACTAGAAAAAGTTTTAAATAATTTGCAAGGAAAACAAAATACACAATCTTTTAATTTATAATACACTAGCCAAAGAATTTGAATTATTTCCCCGTTACTTAATTTTTTTATAATAAATAGCTGAGAAACCTCTGTTATCTTTATTTAAAGGAAAGTTTACATCCGCTTCTGTAAGTTGGGTAGGGCCTAACTCTACTAAAGTTAATTTAATTTTGTCAGATAGTACGGAAGACCAACAGCTAGGATCCTTATAAACATCATCTTTATAAGAAACATGAAGAATATCTTCATGGTCTTTGGTCTCGGTTTCCCTGGTTTCAGGACTTGGTTCTGCAATTAAAACATCTTCCTTAGGGTTTGTGATTTCGGTCTCCGTCTCATTTGTATCTCTGGAACTTGGTGGCGCTTCATGCTATCTTGCTGGGATTAAAAATGTTTTTAGTGAACCACAAGTCTTCTTTACTAATTCTTCTTTTTCAAGTATTCTTTTTCTGTATTGGGCCTCAGAAAGTTTTTTTCGATTATCAGATATCTGTAAAAAAGGAGGTTCTTTTCGTAAAGAACTTGCATTGCTCCTTTTTTATAAGTTCTTTACGAAAGGAACCTCATTTTTTTCTAGATGTCTGATAATCGAAAAAAACTTTCTGGGGTACAGCTGTTGGCCTTCCGTACTATCTGACAAAATTAAATTAACTTTAATAGAGTTAGGCCCTACCCAACTTACAGAAGCGGATGTAAACTTTCCTTTAAATAAAGATAACAGAGGTTTCTCAGCTATTTATCTCTCTCTCTCTATTCTAAAAAAAAAGTAACTGGTGGCGCCGCCGCCGCTGTCAAAAGCTTGTCACGCTTTTGACATCTTCTCCGAAACCGCTGGGGGTATGGGGTCGAGACCGATACCAATAGATGCAGAAAAATGCGGGAAAGAAAGTAAGACATGTCTCATCTTCGTCGGACTTTAAGTTTTTTTTTTTTAAATTTTGTTTTGTGGGAAAATATTGACTTTTTCAACTTCAGATTACGATAACTCGCCAAAAAATGATCGTAGAATTTTGATTTTTTACAGTCTAAGACTACAGACATTTCTCTTTCAAACTAGACCTCATTTGTTTAAAAATATTTTAAAACAGACTAATATTTTCATCAAAAAATGAAACACACTTTTTCAAGAAATATTGACTTTTTCATCTTCAGATTACGATAACTCGCCAATAAATGATCATAGAATTTTGATCTTTTACATAGGGGTGATTATCGGGAGATGTAACAGCTTCCATCCATTTACTGTTGTCACTCTTGAAGCGAAGGGCGTTTCAACACTGTTGAATTATCAGCTTTAAAATACAATTAAAAATCGAAAATTTAAGATATATACTTGAAATGAGGTTTATATGAATAAGAAAGCTTTCAGATGATGTAAATATTTTCTTTGTAAGATAAAAACTCGAGGAGCATCGATATTGTATCCACATAGGGGACGATATTGCTTGAAAAACTGTTTCATTTTTTGATGAAAATATTAGTCTGAACATATTAGTCTGTGCTCGATTGCTTTGTTTGAAGCTTTGTTCTTCAGTTGTTGAGATGGACACGTTCAAAATTAATATAGTGCAAATTGTCCCGGTCCGTGTATTTATAGGCTCAGGACATAAACGAGTATTTTCCTGCAACTTGAGAAAAACCGCCTGCACTGACGCGATGCCGGCGATGCGACGCGATTTGATTCGATGATGGGTTAAAATGTGTTAAAACAAAAATTAACAATGTATTTCCCAACTAGTTGCGACGTGGAGTAGCGTTTTTAAAACCAATCTGGCTTTGTTTATTTCCAGTTTTACTTGTAAAATGCATTTTAAGTCTAAGTAGTTACCTATCATAATGATAATATTTTTATATTGATTATTTTACTAATAAATTAGTTTATTTTTTTTATATAAGCTGGTTTCATCGATTAATGAATTAGCTGTGGTATTTTCGTACATGCATTCTCAGCTAGATGAGAAAATAATCGCATTCCCATTCTTAACCACCACATTATCGGGAATATAAAAAAGGTTAAGGGGAGAAAACCCACTTATTTTAAATTGCACTTCTTAAAAAAAATTTAGGCTTTCATTTAAGAACCCTTTTTTTAAAATTACCAGGCCATCGGAAACGTGATAACTTAACATCCTTGTCAAAAATCATCTCTGGTTTTTTTAAAATTTAAAATAAAGTATAGTACACATACTAAGAATGCTAAAAACTAAATCACATGAACATTTAATCACAGGACATAACAGAACACTCTACATGCTGATACAAAAGTAACGAATTAATACACAGAACGAACACCGGATGCATGGTCACATGACATAGTAGGTGCTGAAAAGGGGTGTTTTTAGGGGCCCCATTTTTTTAGGGGCATTTTGTGGGGGGAACATTTTTTAATATTTTGTACAATCGAGACCCGTTTTTTTATTAGATTATAAGTTCCATGCACATTTCAAATGTAAATAAACCTCCATTTCATTATGTAAGTGTGTATTTTCTATTTATTTCAATTTATCTCTCAAACAGGATGCCTATTTGGAACCAGAATTTCTTTTAAGAAAGTCTAGGGTGATCTCAAGTTGGTGTTAGGGGGAAACAGGGGGATTTCGAGATGGCGCTAGGGGGAGGCGCTTCGTAGAGGTTGGCAACACTGTGAAAAGAAGAGTATTTGTGTGTGGAAGGGGAGAAGTAAACAATCCATTACAATAATTTTTTTTAAAAAAAGGTGTTTTCTTTCTTCCAAAGCTGAGTAAAATACACTTTGGTGTATATCAATGTGACCCCTGTGAGACATGTCACTTCAGGTAGACATGTCACTCATGCCTACACAGAGCGGATATAAAATGTAATTTACAAATACACTCAACATTAAAGAATAATTAAAAAATTTTTTCTTCGATGGTTCTTTGGTTTTTCCGGCAGTGTGGTGAGGGTAACAAGTATCCATTTGCAACCACGAATTTCAATTCACCTTTCCAATTTAGGACGCGTGGCGCTGCGCATCCATCATATTGTCTGGGCCTCGTTGCAATACGTGGCTGGCGCCCGCTTGAAATTTCTACACAGTTCCCCTTGTTATACGTCTGAGTGCAATATAAGCGACGAATACAGGAACAGGATAAGAAGTACCAGAGAGGAAGTTTTAATTTATTTTTATCGGAGACCAGGTTTTGTAACAGCATTTTATCCATTCCTTATCGGTGACTAGTTTTAGATTGTGCGAAAATCTATTTAAAATATAATGTGCGAGGAACACAAAAGTTATCCATTTAAACAGCGTATTAAATGTAATTTAGGTGTATCTCATTCATAATTACTTGGCAGAGGTCGAAGGGTTTAGAATAGAGGAAAGGATCATACAAAACATACGTCCCGCAATATTAATTAGATGCACGCACACAGACTCAGCTATAGTATATTTTTATAAATTTGTAACTGTGACCTAAGTTTAGGACAAATAGGCTCTCTTATCCTTTAGAAGTGCATTTCAAGTTCTTAAAATTTGCAGTTTTATTTGCACATGATTGGAGAAATAGGTTCATTGCTTAGACATCCTATACCGATACCTAAACTCCAAAACCTCTCTACTATTTTTTGCTATTTTCATTTTATGTTGGAGTACGATAACCCACAGCTCCTTCCATCTATTGATTCATAAGAAAACTCAATAAATAGTGCTAAGAGCATTCTAAAGGCATTTTAATGAATAGCTGTGACTTGTATTTGTTAAAATATTTTTTGGCTCCTGTAAAATTTGTAATTTTTCAGTTGAGAGGTTTGGGAGTGTAGGTATCGATATTAAATTTTCAGGTAAAATTCTATATTTACTTGTGAAATTATTCTGTGTTATCCTCTATTTGAAACTCGTCTCTTGACCATTGTTTAATGGTATAATTACCATTTTGACTGCAATTGAGTGAAGGGCTAATGGCTCTCAATACATACCATTAAGAGAAACGTATAACGAGATCTGTATTACAATGCATTATTGAGATACAAAATGATATCGACAGCATAACGAGACAGAAAAGCTGCATTAATTCATTCATTATGGAGTCAAACTCTGCATGCCTATGCATTTATGAGTAAGCATAATTGATATTGAGAGTAAGTTGATGCAACTTAGAATTCGAATGGATTTCTATTGTCTCGTTGGAAACAGAGCTAAGCCACCTAATGAATCCCCATGTAATTAGAGATTGATTATGCATGAAATACAATTTAAAATTGAACCGTAGAATAGCAGTTTCACAACGCAGCCTAAAAACGAGAGGTCTTCTCTGCACTGACGCCGTGTAAGTTTATGCTTCCAGATTAAATTCTCTGGAATGAATATTTTTAATTCAAAATTATTATATAATGATAGTAAAAGTTTAAACATTCTAACCATAATTTTTAATGACAATTAGTTGAAATGATAACTGGCTATAAACATGAATTTCATGTTGTTGTTGTTGAGGTGTCTGCGGATAAAAGCATTGCCCACAGAAGAGGGGGTGCCATTGCCCCAAGAGAGGTTGGACATCTATACGTCACACCCTACAGTCATATGTAGTCCGGTGTACTACATATGAATACAAGGACATAAATCACACAAACACAGACGAATTTTTAATAACAAACGATGACACCGAGGATGGACGATGGGTTGCAGCTCCCGTTTCTAGACAGAAGGTTGCACCTTCCTTTTGCAGGTGGACGACTGACGAGTTCCCCAGAATACAACCAAGTCTTATACGAGAATCGAACCCGCGCCCCAGGCATGGCAGGCTGATGCCTTAACCACTTATCCACTAGGCGACACGAATTTTATGGGTATTACAAATTGACCAATATATAAAATAAACTTTCGACGAGGCGCATACACAAAGTAAAAACCGATTGGGTGTAAAAAAAATTTAAGAAGTTTTTGAAGGATTTTTATTACCAAATGTTAAAACGTATATTAAACTATTCTACTTAGTAGCCATATTTATTGAGGCATTTGTCGTACCGTGGGACTAGCTTTTGTATTCCTTCGCGAAGAAACTGACCGCCAACCTATCTAGCCACTCCTTCACAACGTCTTTTGTTTCTTCATCATTATGTAGATTCTGACCGGCTAAAAATCTCTTCAGGTGGGGGAAACAAAGGGTAACATATAGGAGCTAAGTCGGGACTATAAAGGTTAAAAAATTTCCTAACCAAACTATTAAAGCAATGCACGTGTACGGACGGCGGCGTGCAGCGCTTTGTCGTGCAAGAGACAAACTCTAGCAGACGTAGTAACCCAAGCCGTCGAATTCGAATTGCTCGGCTCAGCTTCTTAAGAGTTTCACAGTAGAATTCTGCATTTATGGTCGTGCCTCACGAACTTATTTTTGCTTTCAAAAATCTTATCACCGACCGCACTTCACAGCTAAGGGATTTTCGATTTTAATGTCCAGTTTAAACTAACACGTCAAAGCGAGACAACTTTATAAAACAATATAATTTACACCAAATGAAGCACCAGACATTCAGGAATAAAATGACGGCGGCATTGTTACAGTGACATGCGCATGACTGACCTGCGCATGATCTATGAGCAATCGGTGCTTACTTTGTGGATGTGCCTCGTATTTTCCGATCAGAGGACAGTGGCCAAACGGCTAAGGCGCTGACCTCAGAAACAGAATCAGCGGCATGTGTTGTTGTATCCGTTCGAAATCGGCTTTAAACTGTTGGCCTAGGACTGCTTAGTGTTGTTAAATAGGATTGATAAGCCAACCTACTAACTCGCGGACATGCATTCTGCATCATACAAATGGAAAGAGCGAGGTTTCAAGGCTTATTAGAGAATAAAATGGAATGGTTAGTGGTTTTGATGGCCAAAATATGTCTCGAAAGCAGCAGGTTTTGGGTTCAGTTATCTGGGCAAGCAGTTGTATTTTAAGAGTTAGGGAAAAAAGGAAAATTAGAGGCTTGTTGTCACGGTGATCATTTATTAAGAGTGTGAGGTACATACACTATCTACCAATAATATTTGGATCCACATGCAAATGACGATATCTGCGGTCCTGATATACGTCACGCCCTCCGCTGTTAAATATCGTGTAGGAAACATTGTCATTAGTCGCATGCAAGATGCCACGAAGTGCAGAGTTATCTGATTTCGAGAAAGGTGTAATCGTCGGGTATCACAGAAATTACCGATCCTTAAGGGAGATATCTTGCGAGCTGAATTAGCCAAAATCGACAGTGGCCTCTGTGATTCTCGAAGTGGAAGGTGAGCGGTTATTGTCGGAATGTGCCCCGAGTTGGCAGACCCATGAAACTGGAAGATAGAGACCGACGAGTGCTGTCCAGAGAAATTCGGAAGAACCGCACCCAACCGATAGTCCACATACTCCAGGAGTTTCAACAGACATCTGGGAGTGTTGTTCCGATGAATACCATCCGTAAGGAAGCCCATCTGCTTAGTTTCCATGGTCGTGCTGCCGCCCATAAGCCTTTGATCACAACCTCGCTGCTCGGTTAATGTGGTGCAAAACTCGTCGAAAGTGGACCGTAGATCAATGGAAACGGGTTATCTGGAGCGACGAATTAAGGTTCACCCTTTACCATTCGGATGGCAGGGTCTGAGTCTAGCGTCTGCCTGGAGAACGCCTCCTGCGAGAATGCATTGTGCCACTGTAAAGTTCGGCGGAGGTGGTATTATGGTCAGGGGTGTTTCTCCTGGTATAGACTGGGATCCCTGGTCCCAATTCATGGTAAGATCAACGCCGACGCCTACTGCACTATTTTGGATGACAGTGTGCTTCCTACGTTGTGGCAGTTTTACGCCTTGGACCCATATTACTTCCAGGACGACAACGTCAGCTGTCATGTTGCGAGGTCCCCATGGATTGATATGGTGACAATGAGGTTAACCGACTGGACTAGCCTGCCCAGAGCCCACACCTGAACCCTATTAAGAAATCTCTGGGACGAGTTGGATCACCGAATTAAGGGCTGCAACAACCGTCCAAAATCGGTGAAGGAACTTACATGTCTTCTCCAAGCCGAGTGGAAGAAAATACCACTACCCGTAATACAAGGATTTGTGAAAAGTGTGCCCCGGAGGGTTGAAGCTGTAATTGCCTTTCGTGGGGGATATACCAACTATTGAATATGAGTAAATTTTGTTTTTATTTTCTATCACAGGTGTCCAAATACTTATTGGTAGATAAAGTATGACTCTAATGAGACTTTTTAACTCGAAAATTGCGTAAATTACACTGACACTTGAGTGGCATTAAAATGATCGAGTTATAAATTATATTTAAAATTTTTATTTCTGTTGCAAAGTTACGAGAAATAAAAATACTCGTCTAATTTAAAAGCTCTCAGATGAACTTCCTTCCGAGAAAGGAACTGCATTCTAATTACTTTTTTCGTATTTTAATTTGATTAGCAACAGGCACGGTACTTGTTTCAAGACCTGTTCACTTAATGCTCCTTTTTATCTACAAAATTTTTTTATACATCCGAGGCGTGCTTGAGTGCATTTTTTCTTAACGAAACGTGCTTTGAGAAGGAATATTTCTGGTTCGAACTTTAAAGTTCTATATTGGGAATGTTATCTTTCGCAACATGGCTGTTAGGACTGAGGTTAGAAGAAAAATATTCTATTTCGTTAATATATGCTTTACGAGTACTTCTTCGTACTGTGGTGTAAACGTAAGTAAGAAGAAATACTGTACACTGTAAAAATGAAATGCTGTTTTACTGTGTAATGCTTCTGGGTAGCGAATTCACCTGTTTTGGGTATCCTATATTTGTATCTTGAAGATGCTTTCATACCCTTCCAGTTACACTTCGATTTTTGTAATATAGTACCTGAAACAGCTGTAGAGGAAATATTGCAATGGAGATAAACTTTTATCTATTTTTTAAGGATTTGATGGTAGAGTTTTTAAATGTGATCTAAACATGGATCATAAATATTTATTTTATTTATGTGCGACGTGTTTTTTTTCCTTTTTTCGAACTGCAATGAAATTTAAATGAGAGAAAGCAAGGGAAACAGTTTAAAACTTTATCACGTTTTTACTGTCTTATAATAGCAGAATTTTGAAAAATTATGCCTTAAATAAATGGCATATTTTATACATGTAATTACGTTGTTGTTGTTTGCCACTGCAGGGCACTTGTCCATGAAGACATTCGCCCTTAATCCACGAGAATCGTGGGCTGCTTTCAATGGGGTCATCAAATAGGTGAACCAACACCATCCCCTGATGCCACCTCAATTTTGATTGAACATCCCCAGGGATCCCATCAGGGGAGGGGATCGTACCTTCTCCCCCCGCCAATTCTGACATCACAGAATGCTTTTTAGGTCTACGGATTTGACGTGCCCATATACGGCCTAGACACGAAGGTGTTTAATGGTGTCGTTGGGATTCGAACAGGGAATAACCCTAGTTCCAGTTCCAACGCTCTGCCACTAGGTTACCTGGGCCCATACAAGGAATTATTAGTATAATTGATGATGTCAAAAATGTGTACGGTGTCTAATAACGCATTTTCGATATACATCTCTTATGCAGCTACATAGTCAGACAGCTCTCTTGGGCCTATTTTGTTCCCATTAAAGGGATGTTTACTGTAATATATGTGACCGATGATTAAGAAAGAAATATTTCATATTTTCTGAGGTGAACGAATTTTGCTCTTTCAGTTTTCTACTTGCAGTGGAGGAACACCATTCTATACACCTGGGAAAGAAAGTATAATGGAAAGTCTATTTAAAGAAGCTCAATCGTTACTCCTAAAAACTTTGACACAGAAAATTGTTTTATGAAGTCGATAATAATCTAATAAAGAGAAAAAGGTTGAAAGGATAGCATAATGCGAAATCAATTGTTCCCGGGAATTCATTTTGCATAAAGGAAAAGGAATTTATGACTTAAGAGATAAAACTGGTAAAATGACAGATATTTCTCCCATAATTTCATTTTATTAAACTCATCCTTTACACTTCTTAAAAATGCGCTAGGAATGAATATAAACAGTTTGTAAGTTAATTGAGCATGGAAACAGGCACTTTCAATCATGTATTTTCCGAAATTTCATGCAAAATAAGTAGTAAAGATTCAATGAAGTATTTTACATTCCGTAGACATTACTTAAAACGAAACGATCCTCTATTCTGCTCCATATATATTTCTTAAACGAAAAAATATACGAAAAAATTTGTACATAAAATAATAATTATAATAATCATAATATATTAAATTAATTATAAACGTGTATGTATATATATATATATATATATATACACAGGTTTTTTTTTTCGGGGTACGGCGTATCCCCGCATTATTTTAAAGCATTATTTTGGCTTAACTTTACTGAAATTTTAAGAAACTTAAGAATCAGTTTTTAATATATAACAAAAGTATTTTTTTAAATTGCGAGTTTTTTGTTCCCCTGTGACGTGACGTGTGAAAACACGGTACCTAAAAATACGTATCTCTATTTGAGGAAACACAGTATAGCCACCCATTTTTTTAGAAAAAAGCTCTTATATAAAAAAATCATATGTAATAAATACGTATTTATTTAATTATATAATTATAATACAATCATGTAAAAACTTGGATAAAAATAATAAATTTGCAAAGATTGGGGCACATTATCGTAACAATTTCTGTAAACTGTTTTCCAGATGAAACATACAGATAGCTTTTTTATAACCCCCCCCCCCCCCAAAAAAAAAAAAAAAAAAAAGTTTAGATCAGTGTTTCTTAAACTATGTGTCACTGCTTCAAATGGGGTCGCAAAGCGAAATTTGGGGGTCTCAAAAATTTAATTCTGATACATAAATTTAATTATTTTCATTGCCCTCCGCGAGTATCTGAGACTTATATTTTTTGTTTTTTACTACTGTTTTCATATATACTATTTTTCATATGTTATTGTTTACCAAAGAAATAAATTATTTTTGAGAAAATGTTTATCTTTAAATCTTATTTCCTGGGTTAGCGCAAAAATTTTGATGATGAAAAGGGGTCATGAATGAAAAAAGTTTAAGAAGTTCTGGTTTAGATAGAAATTTTTCTGATGTGAAGAGATTAATTTTTAATATAAATTTAATTTTGAATATAAATTAATTTTTAATAATTAAATATAAATTTTATAAGGACCTAAACTTAAGTTGGAAAATAAATTGCATAAACTGTATTATACGTTTTATTCTATTATTTTACATTGAAAGACAACACTAAAGTTCCGAGACAGCTCGGAAACGATAAAAAATTAATTCCAAGAACCTGCGCACCTCCTTTTGTTAAGCGCAACGAAGATAGAGTAATATACGTACCACTTTGAATATTAATTCATAGCAGTTTCTTGAATATGAAAAATTAATTTTTCTGGCGAGTTGGACAAATACTTCTATGTTCTTGTCTTATTCTAAAGAGTTTATTCTAAAAGGTCTTACTTTAAAAGCTGTTTTGTGAATGTGAAGAGACTCAATTTTTCTTCCAGCGCCATGACTGACTGACTCATAATGCCTGGGTTACGTGTTTAAGAGCAAAGGAAAGTTGGACTAAATTGCATAATTTATTACATCTCGACTTAAGCACAGCTAAAATTAATGAATAAAATATAAATTATGGCGTACACGCTAAAGACATAACAGAAATGCAATCTAAGTGGATACATACAGAAGCCAAAATATTTCATCCCGATTAGGCTTGCAGACTATTAAATCTACTGGTTATCGTTCAGCCAGTCAGAAGTTTTCTCTTGAAGGGTAAGCTACGGTAGAAATCTTTCAAACCTAGATTTTCTGAACATGCTTCGTAGTGAAGAAAGCCTCATTTCACTTGCATCGATCACTAATCCTACTTTTTCGTGCGCAAATTTATTTACCTCTCTCTTCCGCACAGATAAACGAAGACTAAGGTTGTTGTTTAGGTTTTCTGAAAACTGTAACTGGAAAGGTGACTAAAACAAAATCAATAAAAAAAGCAATGACTCTCAAAATGTTAGGGAATAGAAAAACCTTAATAATTTACTATAATAAACAGCAAGAAGGCTTGAGTGAGATTTTGGAAGCTAGTTCAGCTTTTTTTCTCTCAGGAGCTGAGTAAGAGAATACCTACATAATAACTTAGCAAATGGCTCAAAGGTAGTACAGTCGAACCCTATGATAGCGAACCCGGTAAATAACAAACTGATGGATATAACGAATGAAAATTTTGCCCCCGCCGTTTTCCTATTATACGTAATTTAATTAGTATTGTGTCAGTTTAATGTAATCGATTTTAGTCGATTTAATTCATTAATGATTATTTTTAATAGATTTTATCATTTTTTAAATACATCATTATTGAATACACATTGAAACTAATGAGTTACACATTTTGGGGAACTCAAGCATTTTTCTTAACGGTTCGGATATAGCGAACCACCGGATAAAGCGAACAAAAACTTTGGTCTCTTGAAGTTCGTTATAACGGGGTTTGACTGAATTGTCGCTCCACAAAAAAGAAATTGAGGAGGATGAAATTGCCACAATGAGTGGTAGAATAGAGTAGAAGCCATGGAGTAGAGAAAACACGAGAAACATATAAAGGGAACCAAGAATACTTGACAAAGTAAAAATTAGTACATAATGTTAGCAATGTAATCTCAGACGACATAATTTGATTTTGCTCTTTCCCTTCTCTTTGATTTGTTCTCGTATCAAAGATTTCTATTGGATGTCTTATTAAAAGCTACTATTGGCTCTTTCTGTGATCTTGTATAAGTTTATAAATACGTGTTAATAGTTAAGCTCGCTCAGTTGCTGTCTAATGAAACCATACGACGAGACTTCAGCATCCTTTCCTTCAAGGAAACTGCACTTAAATTCTCTAAGAAATTTTTTGATAATATTCCTAACATTCGCAATGAGATTACAGCTGAGTTTCCCGACTATGACTACTCCCACCGTGCTAACCGCAAACGCCCTCGGGCTTGTCTTCTTAAGAGAGAACACTTAAGAGATCAAGAGATAACACTGTCTCTTCTATCTTGCTTACTTATTCTTATTTTTATACTCCTCCCTCTTGTATTTTTACCAACCACCTAGAACTTTACTATAATATCAGTGCGAATATCTTCCTCATTTTTCTTAAGTAACTGTGGCAACTCTGGCCCAGTGGTTGCGCGTGCGCCTTGTAATTTTTTCTCCCGGGTGCAATTTCCGGCGTTTGCTTTTATTTTACTATTACTTATTTTACTTGTATTATGTTTTTACTGATAAGGGCCTATTTATGATATTTAATTACCTGCTGAGCAAATATATTTCTGATGCATAATGTTACAGTTGAAGATAAAGTCCTACAGACCTTGTAGCTCCGACAAGTTGAAATACCTGAACCTGAACCTCGCTCAGTTGCCAACCTCTGTTACCCAAGTTCCTCATCTATGCTTCCTTATTCGGCCTGCTCCCCTTGCACGGGTAGCTTGATAGCTCATTCCCATCCTGGCTTCGATCCCAGCGTTTGTCATCTTACACTGCTCGCGGACCTCTGTGGCTGATCTACGACTTTTGAGAGTTTAATTTTTAATTTCGTTGACTGTGCATTTTTAATTTTAACATTTTCTATTTCTATTTAATTAAACCTCGCTGACTATTTTATCTTAATTTTTAACATTTTAAACTTTTTCTTAAATCTGTTTTTTGCAAGTCAAATCTTGTTAGTCCAATTTAGTATTTTGTTAACTCTAACTTAATCAATTTTAATGCTTAATCTTTTTATACTCGCATCTTATTTAATAAATTTATTAACTTTATCTTTCTTAAAAAAACTTAACTTTTCACACATGGTCCAAGAAGATATGAATTATTTCCCATATTCATACCGAGGGTAAAGGGCCTTTTAGGTCCTATTATGTACCTCACGAAAAGTATCTGTATGTCTATCAGCCAGCCTGTGTCTATCTCTGTTGCACCTAGTATATGTTTGACCTACTGTTAATAAATATCTATTTTCCTTGTCCATGGAACTTTTTAACTGAACGTAGTTGCTCTCTTGTTCTAATACATAATAGCCTTCCAATAATTTCTCACAACACAAAAAAATTCTTTGACGTAATTCTAAGTACTTCATTCAGATAGATATGCACTTTCATCTCTCTATAAAAAAAATGATGCAAGAACTGAACAGTTACTTTGAAAGAGATGAAAATATATTAGTTTAAAAATAATTTACTACCCAAATACTACATCTAATGCACCAGCATATCAGGATTTTTCCCATGGTTAGAGATATTACAAATAGTTCAGCAGAAGAGGATGTATTCAAATAATATTTCTTTAAATTAAACTCGGGGAGAAAAATATCTGAAAGCTGCAACATATTTCAACGATCCAAATTATCTCCCTGAAAGTAATTAGTTAATGTGAATTGAAATCGTGAGGCTACAGAGTTAGACCATCTTGATAGGTTAATTTATGCTGAAAGTTTGATCATAATGAATCGGGAGGAATTCAATATTTCCTTTTAATGTTCTTCTAGCTATTGCGATCGAAAAGGACTTTTAAATAATGGGCTGAGGTCCTGGATTGCTTTGAAAATATTGAATTGATTTTATGAAGCTCTTTTCTATAAGTCCCTATGTGAAATCCTCAAACTCTTTATACGGTCTCCAATCAGGAAACTTTGAAAAGCCTTTGTTTTAAATGACTTTGATTGCACAAAATTTCGAATTTTATCATATTTTCACTAATTTGTAATTATGTTTAATTTGTCCTGGTAAAATGTTTAAATTTGGTTTGCTAATTGCGAGAATTTGCAATACAAAATACTGTGGTTTTTCACACAAGAAAACTGATTATAAGTACGTTGCGTCAAGGGGGAAAAATCACAAGATTATAGTCATTACCATTATAACAATTTTTTTAATAACTCTTAACTTTGCCATAATACTTATAGTTACTCTTATGCACATGAAAGGAATTAACTCCAAAAAAGCACATTATTATTACATAATTACAATTGAAAACCAAATTGAAAAATTCTTAAATTCTTAAAATTAATTTCTAATTGAAACAATTGAATATCCTTTAGACTTAATAGTAAGTATGGCAAATCAGTGTCAACAACAAATAGTTCTATAAATTTTGTCATTTTACCTATCTTAAGGCCGTCTGCACACGGGGCAACTCAAAAGAAACTGATAACCGACTAACTGGTTACAAACCCGTCGGACGGGTTTGTAACCAGTTGCGTCGTGTGCGTGGCTCCATTCAATTACATAGGTTGCGACTCATCACAGACTGGTTTGTGATTTCAGTCGGTTATCAGTTTCTTTTGAGTTGCTCCGTGTGCAGACGGCCTAAAGGTTTAGGGTGCATTTAAACGACATAGTTTTGGCTAATGGTTTAGCCGGCATAGAGCAGTAGCAGAATCAACACAGTTCAACAAACGGACACAGAAAGATAGGGAGAAATCGATTGACTCAAAAATAGCCAAAGTATGATCGATACTGAGAACAACTGAAGAAATTATTTTAAAATTTTCTCCTTTTTCGTTCTCCTCTTTTTATTCTGAAAAAAATTCTTAAAATTTAGATTGAGAAATGATTTCCTATTTTCTAAAATAATTTCCTATTATTCTAAATAACTTTGAGCAAAAATTTTACCGACTAATCGAATATCAGACATACTTTTTAATTCATTGGACCTTAAAAAATACTAGTGAACAATTAAAATCCAGAATCATATAAATGGTCTAAATATCCAAGCTTGCGGCTTCTTTAATTATCAAATTTCCACTGGAAATTGAAATCAAGCTGTTTTATATATTCCAAATGAATTTTCTGAATCTGAAATGTCGTTGAACATCCTAGATTAAACATGTTTAGATTGTACCCTTTGATGCCATGTTCGGTGTTTGAAAGTTTTAGCTTTATTACTCTCTCATAAGTTGACTTGCTACATTTTAACTGAAACAGATACATAACAGAAAACATAACAGAAAAAGCAAAGTGGCAATATCTATCTACTTTTCTAATATCTAAAAATTTTGATCCGCAACTAATTATATATGTTACAAAATCGTTGAATTAAGATTAATTCAACACATTAAGAGTTTTATGTAAAGCTATTAGTAAATAATACACTAATGAATGTTGGTTAAACTGTGATAAGGGTCCTACCAGATTTTTTCTTGCAACCAGTTTCTTTTCTATTTTTTCAGTTTTATGTAAGTAATAAATAGCAAATAAAGCAAACAGGATCATAAATAAAGAATCACTCATAAAGAATCTGGGTCAATTTTAGCAAAACTTTTGGTATTCAAAATCCCTTACTCCTCATCTTTCGAAATTTGTTAATTTATTATTGAGCCATTCTTCCGGCAAAGCGCAAATCAGCGAATTTCATCAGGGGATAGCACGCTAACTTTCTACGGAAAGGCGAGTTTTCGATGACGGAACCAAAATGCATCGTACGCACGCGAATCGAATGTTTTCGTTCCTCAAAAGGCGTGGAGGAAATCTGGAGGAAGCCCCGCCAAGTTGCAGCTCAAAATAGTTTACTTGAAAACTAATTAGTCTATGTGATTTCGAATAAGTATGGCTTCGTATACGGCTATACTGCTCGCAAAGCAAATTTACGAGAAAAGTTTGCTGACTTTGAATTATAATCTGAATTTCTCGCAATATTATTAGAAGTTGAAAGGCCTCGGGAGAAAGCAAGACGAGATATTCCCGATTGTTTAGGCTTTAATTTCGACGAATTTCCTGAGCTACGTTGAGGCAAACTTTTAGACAGCTAGCTCTCCAGATTTCTCAGGGGAAAATAAATTCAGTGCTAATATTTGTTTAATTTCATATCGGAATCTTGTAGAAAGTATATCCATTAATTTGAAATCACCTCGTTCTCTTTAATGATGTGATATTGAATAGGTTCTTATAAATATTATTCCATTGATTTATGATAGATTTTAATTTCAAAAGATATATTTAACTGACCTGAGCTATGATTTTACGATGAACTCTGAAAACTTTTAAGAATGCTATTTGAATAATTTTATTCCACTATCGTTACATTACATGTAAGTTCTATCTATTAATATCCGTTTTTATTTACAAAAGATTTGGCTTGGAGCGATACGGTCATTTTTTTGGCTACACGAGGGATAATTAGACAGCGATCTACTGCTTAAATCCGATTCCGAACGGCTATAAACGTCCATACCAAGAGTGGAACTCGAACCCACAGATTGTGGAACCGAATACCAACGCCCTGGCCATTCGGCCAACATCATTCTTATTTAAAAAAGGAATTGTTGAGTTATTTCTTATATGATTACTTAAAATAAGCTGAAAATGTTGTGCAATGGGGGTTATGTTGAGCAGATTTTGCTTTAAATTTTCTTTTAAATGCTTTGTTAATCAGTGTTAATAAGTTCTTAGTTTTTTTATTTCTTTTAAAAGAAACCCGATCTTTCAGAAGTCTTGAATGAATTCTTCGATTAATCTAAACGTCAATAAAACAGTTTTTTGCTTACAACGATTAGTATTTATTATAATTTAATTTTCAGATGATGGAAATCTGAATTTGTAAAGTAGTAATTTATTACTCCCCATTTAAGATAAGAACACCGTTTAACAGTTCAAGGCAATATTGTATTAGGAACAAGCGTTGGGAAAGTATACCAAATATATATGTCACATATATATTTACCTATTGTTTGAATAAATAACTTTTCTGTCACATTAACTGGCTATAGGATAAATTTGCATCTGCCTCAAAGCTATAATTTGTTTCCAAATATAGGTGTCCTCCACGTCTTAAGACGGTGCATAAGCTGTCCTTGCAAATTCTCAGTCCGCATGTTAAGCTATGGGGAATTTTCCTTTCAGTATTTATCTAATTACTGGTTAGCAAATTCATATTTTTGAATTCTCTTTTATGCAGTTGGATATAGATTAGCAAATGTAATGCTTGAGTTTTTAGAAAACCTTTATAATATTAAAGAAAAATTTTGTTGTAATAGAAATAATTTGATGTCAGAGAAATACGAACTACTGAAAGATTTAAAATTAAAAAACAAACAAACCATGTGCTCCATTTAAACGTCTATCGTCATGTGGTTGTAACAACCCCTTATGGGAGTCAATAGGTCGTAATCGATAGTTTATTACTTTGCGTCGCTTTGCAACCAATTTCTGCCCCATAAAAGTCAGCTAAATAAATGGGTACAACTCTCAAATAAGAAACTAGTTTTGTACATATTTTCATTTATTTACGAATTTACATTAATAATATTGCACATAGCATATAGCTGAAATTCATATTACTAATAAATTATATTATACAATCACTCAGCATTCCACTTCATAAAATTCAACATGTACAAATAAATGCTAACACTTGCGGGCAAGTGGCGAACATGTAAATAAGCGAGTTGTGAATAAGGTAACTTTATCAAATACTCTCACCCTGGGGCTTCTGTAAATGTAGCTCGAGCCCGTTAATAAAGTCACTATATCCGCTTGAAAACAATTCATACGATTATCGTCCGTAAGGCACCACACACCACAGTTCCGCTAAAAAGAGTTCGGGATTTCGTTGGTAGGTAATCGTTCATGAGTTCATTTTGGGTTGCACTACGTCGGTCCGAATTTCTGTCATCAGCGGTCGTTGGTCATCGGCTGTCTTATCATCGTCTCGTAGTTGATTCTCGTCCTTGAATTATCTCAACTGGTTCCTTCCTCTATTAGCAAATATTGGAAGGTATTCCTTGCACTCGTTCAGGCTGTGGTTATTCAGCATTAGCCTCACTCGTTCCTTCACATGTCCTTCGTCTCACTGTAGTAACTTTTTTTTTATGCGTCACTTCGCTAAATACTGATTCTTTTCTGTCTTGGGCTTTTCGTTCACGCGGTTGCAGCTTAGTTTCTTTTCTTAGTAGGGGCTCTCTTCAAAATCTCTAACAACGGTATAAATATTCCTTTCTTCTTAACACCTGTGGCACCTTTCCGATTTTCATTCGCTCGTAACTACACTTATCGAGATGAGGGATGGGTCATTCCCCTCATACGCTACGTTTTCGATCCTATTCACTGCATCGGCTGCATATTAAGTCTTCGTGTCACATTCTAATCAGTTCTGGTGCCTGCCCCTGTCTGGATCACTTTCTCATCGGACTTCGTCTTTCTCACTGACTTTCGACCTCAGCTTTATAACTGTCTCTTCAATGCCCGATGTTTTATGACCTCTGCATTGCAGAGCTCTGTACAATATATCCTTGTCGTAAACTGGTGCCTAAAGTGCCTGCCGTAAATCTGTCACCGACAGCCTCCCTTGGGTAGTTCCTAACAATTTAGAATTTAGGTTCCTAATATCCACACCTATTTCCAACCACGTGCATCCTGGTCACGGCGCCACAGATGCAGGGTATTATTTACCTTAAAACAATGGATGCATGCATGGGTTGGAGCAAGCAAGGAAGACAAAGCATTGACCTTAAACATACATTTATTTGATAACACAAAATTCAATTAACTTGTCATAGCTATTAATATAACAATCCGTTTCATATTAACAATTTTAACATTGAGAACCCAGAAGCAGAGGCAAACTATATTGTCAAAGATGATTTTTAGAGTCTATTGAGGAGGTACTTACTATAGCTGATGTATGCAGCGATGATGGTAGCATCGGCCACCGGGACCCAGAATCATCTCCAGTATAGGAACACCTTGGCGGGATATTCGAACTTCTGCAAGGCTCTGGGGCGGACGAGAGTCTTTAACATCTAACTCTGTGGAGCCATATCTCAGAGCCGTCCTCTTCGCCAATTCCTCCCGTCCTTAATGGCCCCCCTCACTTTCATTGGGCAATGGGCTGTTTTTCTTTCAGTGGTTCCTGCCCCAATTGGTTCATCATTTAACCGCCTCTGTCGCCCCTGTCCATAGTCTAGGAAGTACCTCCCCCAACATAATTTTATTTTGCAAAACAACTTTGACCCTTCTCATCTGACGTTTTTACTGTGGGCCATAAAATAACGACCATCCATCTTGTAAAATTTAGACTTCAGATCGCTATCACTGGCCACACCTACAGTTATTATTCTATTTTTTATTGGTTTACAAGCCTGTATTTACCCCTGTCTCTGCATCCTTTATAATATATTCGTTATTGGCCACACACCGTGGGGAATTATACCATTTCACTTCTACACGTTATCTGTCAGTCAGTCAGTTACGGAACTGTTTTATATATACAGACTATTTCATGGGATTATTTCAGGGCCTAGGAATTTAACATGCGTATCTAATCTGTAGATGGTGCGACTTAGGGCCTGTTGACATAGAAAGCGTCGGCGTAAAAGATTCCGTTGGTGTTGATTGGTTATATGGGTCAGTGATCTGTATATGATTTGTTAAATTTTTTTACTCTGACGCTGTCTATGTAAACAGGCCCTTATAATTATATCTCTCGTAACCGAGAAATCAAAACAGGGTCTCTCATCTAGTAAACTATCCAGTGAGAAAATTCAAATGAGTCAACACTTCCGCATCATTGACTCGTTGTGAAACTGGTAAAACTGATATATATATATATATATACTTTCAAAATCGTCAAAATTTTGCCCGACTGCTGATAACTTCAAACGGAAAGTTCATTCGAGTTAACAAATACGATAGAAATTATTAATCATTTGGATAAAAACTGCATTTAATTTAATAGATTATTAAGGTGATGGTAGACCTTTCAAATTGCCAAAAATCGAACAAAAATTGGAATTTTTTTGGTGTATTAATATTTTGAAAATATGTAAATATGGGAATAAAATGCATTTAAAATATGTAGTGAAAAGTCAAATGAAAATTTAGTGGATTTAGAAAAGTAAGTATTAAAGGTAGGTGAAAAAACATCTTTTAAATGGCTTTTTCTCAAAATGAGTCATTTACAGATTTGCAAGTCTTTAAAATGCTCCTTGCGTGATAATTTTTGACGAAAGTTCAATCGAAGTATCGAAGTTTTTATCATAAAATTTATGATAAAAACTTCGATAATACATTAAAATAAAGTTATGCATCCATTTCAGGTTTCGACATCATTCAGATTATCAAAGTTTAACTTAAGGGTAGAAAAGTACAAAAATTTCACGAAAATTTAGAGTACAAGCATAAAAATATTTCCTAAAAATTAAATATTCAACGAAAGTATAAAGTAATAAATAACTCTGTTCAAAATATATTTATAAGCAAAATTATGGGGGAAAGTTAAAAATTGGTTCGCAAGGAGCATTTAAAAAAATTTCAATTTTTAAAATATAAAATTTAAAAAAATATATTTATAAAATTTTATAAGGTGTTTGATATAGTTATACTTTAATGAATATATATGCAAAATTTCATATCTCTGAGGTAAAAATTTCAAAATTCGCTTTATGCCCACTATCCCCTAAAAAAAAATTGTGTTCACTCGTATCATTCGCTATCCAAGTCGCAACAGGGCAAATGTTTGCTTTTCAGCAACCACCCTTTTAAGGTAAAAGAAATACTTTTACAGGAAAACTAGGCAATAGGAAGTTTTTTAAAAATTTAAATTACAGTGGAAACTCGATCGATCATTTTCCGATCCATCGTTTTTCCGCATGTGTCGTTCATTTTATCCAGTCCCAACAATCATATTGCTTTGTTACGTTTCCGCATCTATCGTTTTCCCGCATTTATCGTTCATTTCTATCGGTCCCTTGAAAAACGATACATCGAGATTCCACTGTATTTATTAATTTATTTTTTAATCGTAAATATGTACTATTTAGCAATGAACTTGTCCCCAGAAAAAAATCTTTCGGATATTTCTTTGACCTTTAAGAGGATTCTATGATATTAATTTTGTCTTCATTTTAATATTTTAAGATGATGTCGAAAAAATGGATGGAAAAAAATACCTGGACCTCGGGTGATATTTGAGGCGGTGAAAGGCAAAGTGGTATAAGTCCAAAGCGTTTTACTGCAAAAACTACAAAAAATTCACTATAAATTTAACAAATTATAATTCATAATAGTTTTTATAATATTTCAAATAATTTTTTGCAATTCAACTATAAATTGAACTTGGAGATTACATTTTTGCCCTCAAATAAAAAAAGTTGGAAATGTGACACCACTTCGCCTTTTACCGCTTCGTTGAATTTCACTATAAATTCAACATGGAGATTACATTTTCGCCCTCAAATAATAAAAAAAAGTTGGAAATGTGACTTACACCACTTTGCTTTTCACCGCCTCATTTGTACCTTGTTTAACAACATCATATTATATTTTTTTACCAAATCTAAATAAAAATATTAAAAGTTTGCAATTATAGAAAATTTAAAATGAATTTTTTTAATTAAATAATTCAATATGATATCAAATTTACTTCAAAGTGTCCGAGACCCTTACCATTTTATCTTTGACCCCACTTTTGGTTGCGACTCACAGTTTGCACCTAAATGATCTACTCAATTCCAAATAGCCTATTTATGTCTGCCTGTTTGCGCATGCGCTGCAAAATTCGAGTACTGGAGTTTAACCTGTGCAACACTGAAGGTGATTGGTACTGTAGTATCTGATGCTTTTAAAATACAACCATCTCTTAGCATAGAATGTTTCTGAATATTAGTGCAAAAGTTTCAGTCATAGGAAGTAATTTTTAAAAAAAGTTTAAGCCTTCAGCCGCGTATGTCACGAAAATCACGTTCTACTCGTACTGTTCAAATTGAAAAACCAGGCTATCGCTTTACATTGAATTTTCAGACAATCTGAAAAGCGGGAAGTGTTATTTTTCTGTCAAAGGATATTTTATGCATTTGAATACAGGGAGAAGTTATTTCACTTTCGATATTTCAAAGAAATACGTATAAATCTCAATAATATTGCCTGTAATAAAAATTTTTACTTTCGATTCGCGTTTCTCGCAAATCAATGTATTTAAATACTTCCATTTTCTTCTTTTATTTTTTCTTTTATTTTTTTGCATTGCAATAAGTCTTCTTACGACAAACCTGTACAAAATTTTGTACATAAAAATATAAAGAATGCTGGCTGCTGGAGGGTTAACTCAGTTGTTTGAGGTGATAAAATTTCTTAATCTATAGAGACTTGAAAATTATCGCATAGTAGAGATCCATTTATATATATATATATATATATATATATATATATATATATATATATATATATATATATATATATATATATATATATATATATATATATATATATATATATATATATATATATATAAAATAAATAAATAAATAAATAAAAAACAGTTCCGTGACTGACTGACAGATAACGTACAGACCAAACCTCTGGACCTAAAAGGCCGAAATTTTGCATGGCGATTCTCTGTATAGTGTAAGGGTGCACTAAGAAAGATTTTTTGAAAAATTCTTCTTAGATTTTTTAAATTAAATTTTTAAGCTGTTTTTATAACTTTTTAAAGTTTAAATTTAAAATAATAAAATAATAATCTGAGGGTTATGAAATTTATATCAGGAAAAAGATCATAAAAATTTCTTTAAAAGGAAATCTTTTTCGAATCTTTACCTCCATTTTCTGATTTTTGGTGAATTTTTAAAGATTAAATTTTAGAATTTAATTTATTAAATACTGATTACGTGGTTTCTTTTTGTGATACTTCAAATTTGCGTCATGTGCATAACAGCAAAATAAATTGACAAAAAATATTAAAGTACCGTAAAAGATAAAATTTAACCACTAGACTAATTGAGATGGAAGTTTTTTATGAATTTAATTGAAAATAGTATGTTTTATGGATATTAAACATACAAATTAATAGCATACATTGACCGTTGTATTTAATTCGAATACTTTCTTCTACATCATTTTGTCTATAAATATCCGTTACGATTTTTTTCTATATATATATATACATATTTGTTCTTTTTGGCATTAATTGCATACATTGGCATTAATTGCATACATTGCATGTATTTAATTTGAATGTACTCCGTAGCGAAGCACGGGTATTTAGCTAGTAATCTATAAATGGAGGTCTGCTTTAAGATGAATAACAGACGATTTAACAGTAAGCTGAAGATAATTCCACATGTGTGGCCAAGAAAAATTTATTACGAAGGTTCAAAAACTCCTTAAATTTGGATTTCATTTTAACGGCCTTTAAAATTGTTTATTATATATGAATTGTTTTTTCAGAAATTATTAGACAATAAATTGAATTGACGATTGTACGAACCATTTTTTAAGTGAACACGTATATTCTTCATCTTGAATTTTCCCGGCGAAGTATACTGTTTAGTACACTTGCTTCATCCCCCCCCCCCCAAAAAAAAAAAAATCCGGTACGAATACATTAGTTTAATTTTGATTGACAGGAAAAGATCCCACGCAGATTTCGCAGAGCAGCGAAAATGTAATTTCTTTCGAGTTTGGCCTGGGTGTATCAACTGAGTGAGTGACAGCTAATTACACGGAAAACTCAGGGGAAATTTTTTGAAAAATTTTGTGACCCTTAAAAAGATAGAAAAATTAAAGCTCTTAACAGCGTAACTCCGCTTTGAACACGAATCCGTGATTTAGAACGCAGTTTCGGATGGTCTTTTATCCTTACTCTTCCAGTCTTAATTTTTTGGGGGGATTCTTTTGCGGAGTTATGTGATCACTTTCATTTGAATTCTTTTACGACGTACTCGGTTGTGAAGGGAGGGATATCTTTGAATAAAATTATATGTAACATGAGAGGAAAACAATTAAAAAATGGTAACATTAAGATATGTGGTTTTATCAGAGAACTTAAATCAGTTTTTTATAACAATATATTGAATTTAAGGTTGCTGTGTATTAACCCTATTGGATTCACTCACCTCAATGTTAACCTATAGAGAAAATGCGTCTACTATTTACAGCTACATAAATGCTGATAATCCTATAAAAATTGCATTTTATGATAACCTGAACAATTCTGCACATTACAACAGAATTCATTTCATAAATTTCGTCCAGCACAGAAATTGATGAGCGTTTAAATCCCACTAAACCAGATTTTTCCTCCGAAAAATTTAAATTTTAAAATGTTATTTGCATTTTTCTAAACGAAAAATGTTCCGAGGTATAAAATTTCTTTTTCTATTACAGAGTACAATTTTTGTAGAAAAAAATCTTTAAATACAAGTTGACAATCCTTGAACACATTTTCTCCATAGGTTAACATTGAGGTGAGTGTTTTAAAGCCATGCACGTATCCTGTTTCAGGGACAGTTCATGAGCTTTATAACTGTTGCTCTATTGTAAACTTTTGCATTCAAAATATCAGTTGGAATTATCACCACTAGGGGAAATGCGAGCCAAATATGGCACCTGTTGGCTCCCTCTCGCATGCGATTTGGCGAGATAATGAAGGTGAAAAAAAGTGGTCCTTAGAGCCAATCGCTGGAGCGCCACTCTCTGCTTGACTGCTATGTAAGCAGGTTGGTTGGTTGCTTTTATATGGTGTGGGGTACTGGAAGCGTGGAATGAAGCAGGCTTAATCGCTAATTTCAATTTTCTTTTATAGGTTTGATGCTAATCGTTTTTTCACAATAAACTTAGTTTCTTCACACAGTCTTCCTGTGCCATTCCTTCCTATTTGATCTAGGAGTCAGAATTTCTTTATTATCTCTTATAGGTATTAAAACTTATTCTTAGTGCATGCGATCCACGTAGGGTGTTCATAAAATGAAAGTGTAAGTTTTCTGTTTTAACTTAAGTTACGTCTGAATCAAATCATGAACGCTCCACAGTGAGACATAAATCTGTGTTTTATTGCTCCTTTATCAAGTAATTGTAATTTCTTAATTTAACGCAATGTACTTTACGCCACTGCGATCATGTCATAACCAATCAGAGAATCCAATAGGGTTAGTCCACAGCAGCCTTAATTTGAAACTACCAAATACTACTGGATAACTCAAATATAAAGCACATTTTAATCATATACGTGAAGGAAAAACTTCATAGAAATTACCAAAAACGGGTTTTCAAATAGTGTCCTCTTAAATTTGAGTACCATTAAATAAACTTTAGTTTTACTGTATAAATATGCGTATAAATGTTGCAAGATTGTATACGTTTACGGAAGTACATCAGTCGGCACACCGCCTCGCTGATATCCAATCCCCAAAATTTAACCTTATAAGCGAGGTACGTTGCATATCTTAACCTACGTGCCGCAGGTTTTCGCGATTTCGTGAAGCATTCTAGACAGCACTAGAGTCGGTGACATTTGAAGTTGACATCGGCATTTCGTAAAATAGTTTCCTTTATGCTCACTGTACTGAGGAATTTCAATTTATTGGCATGATTCCGCTAAAAAATAGTTTCTTTTTTAAAGTAGATAACTATTTAGAAATACTCTACACATAAATAAGCTAGTTTTAAAAGCATAAAATTGTCCACACTCCTAAAAAGCGCACAGACGAAGAAAAAAATAAAATTTTCCGATATCAGTAAATAAGCGTGGAAATAATAATAATAATAAAAAAAAACATGAAATATTCCGTTGCCCGCATGCAAAGTGTTTAGATGGGAAATTTACCTTTTTCTAATATCAGATTATAAATTTCTGCTTTTGAATTCTATTTTCTGCATTTGGACTTTTAAATGCAATGTTCGTGTTTTCCTAAATCTTAATTTAAAAAAAAATTATTAAATTTTTATGGTGAGGATATGAATCATTCAATATGACAATATGAATCATTAATATTGTCAAAATTATTAACTACTGAAAATTTTAAATTAAAAAAAAAGAGCCCTTTTTATTTTAAACATATTGTTTCGTATAAAATAAACAGAACTCAAAAATACGCACTTGATAATCAGTGGTTTAGGAAAATACTGAAAGGGAAATTCTCCACACCTTAAGGCTGCTGTGTACTAACCCTATTGGATTCGCTCACCTCAATGTTAACCTACGGAGAAAATGTGTCAAGTGATTGCCGACTTGAATGAAAGATTTTTTTTAAGTTGTACTCCGAAATAGAGAAAGAAATTTTACACCTTTGGGGGAGATTTCCTTTTTAAAAGAAAATGCAAATAATATTTTTAAATGTAAGTGATCCAGGAAAAAAAATCTTGTGTAGTGTGTTTTAAGCGCTCTTAAATTCCTTTAGTGGACGCAATTTATAAAATGAATCCTGTTGTAAGAAGCAAGAAAGTTCAGGTTATCTGAAAATACCATTTTTATTGGATTATCAGCATTTATGTAGCTGTAAATAGTAGACACATTTTCTCCATATGTTAACTCTGAGGGGAACGAATCCAATAGGGTTAGTACACAGAAAGCTTAGATTCAATAGCTTGTTAATTAAAAACGGTGATTTAAGTTCCTTGATTAAACCACATCTCCTGATACCTTTTTCAATTCCTACTATTAGTTCACACTCTCCCTATATATATCTTGTTCAAATTTTCAATCGTTAATAAAATACTTTTTATTCATCCACTCAAATTCAAATACATTTTTTTAAAACTTGTAGTGGATGACACTTGATGTTAATACAGTTTTTCAAATATTAATTCATTAATTAAATTTAGTTAATCGATTTTAGTTTTAGACCTAGAGCGTCTCTTGCTCTTGAATATTAATTTCCCTTTTCTTACTCTGTAAACTGTAGCACTGCGGTAGCGCGGGCTCCTCCCGTCCTGTAGGTTGCGGGATCGAATCCCTAACCTGGCAAACTTTTTCTCTCTCTTTCCCCCCCTCCTAATCTCGCACAGTAGGCAAGGTTCTGGCAGGCAATCCTTTTTTTTCAATTCCTACTATTAGTTCACACTCAAATTTTTCTTTGTTGACCTAAGTAGGAAATGACTTTAAAAAATTTTGCTTTTATATTACTTGTTTAATTGTTTTTCCTCTTATGTTACCTATGATTTTATTAAAATACACCTCTCCCTCCCCAAACGGGAACACTGTAAAATAATCTAAATGAAAGTGATCACATAACTCCGTAAATGAATCCAAAAACGAAAGCAAAAAGCTAGACTGGAAGAATAAGGTTAAAAAACCATCCGAAATTGCGTTCTAAACCACGGATTCGTGTTCAAAGCGGGGTTGTACTGTTAAGAGCTTTAACTTTTCTATTTTTTTACGGGTCACAAAATTAAAAAAAAGTTTCGCTACGTTTTCCATGTAATTAGCTGTCACTCAGTTGATCCACCCAGGCCAAACTAGAAAAGAAATTGCATTTTCGCTGCTCTGCGAAATCTGCGTGGGATCTTTTCCTGTCAATCAAAATATAAAACTAATGTATTCGTACCGCATTTTTTCTTTTTGGTTGAAGCACGTGCACTAAGAAGTATATTTCACCTGGAAAATTCAAGATGAAGAATATACGTGATCACTTAAAAAAGGGTTCGTACAATCGTCGGTTCAATTTAATTTCTAACTAGCTGAAAACCCGTACTTCGCTACGGAGTACATTCAAATTAAATACAACGGTTAATGTATGCAATTAATGCCATATATATATAATAAATACAACGATCAATGTATGCAATTGATGTAAAAAAAACGAAAAAATATATTTATAAAAAAATCGTAACGGATATTTTTATAGACAAAATAATGTAGAAGAAAATATTCAGATTAAATCTAATAGAACATACTAAAGAATATAGTACAGTTAATATAGTACAGTTTGAGGAACATTTCTTTTACAGTATTTTAATATTTTTTTGGATAATGTCCAATAGTCTGCCGCATTAGTAAGAAATTTTTTTTTGTCTATCTCGTTGTTATGCACGTGGCTCAAAATTAGTTTAAAGTATCACAAAAAGAAAAGAAACCATGTGATCAGCATTTAATATGTTAAATTCTAAAAATGAATCTTTTTGAAAATTCACAAATTTGAAAATGGAGGTAAAGATTCGAAAAAGATTTCATTTTAAAGGAATTTTTATCATCTTTCTATTGATATAGATTTTATAACCCTCTAATTATTATTTTAATTTTAAACTGCAAAGAATGTTACAAAAACAGATTAAAAATTTAATTTAAATAATCTAACAAGAATTTTTCAAAAATCTCTCTTAGTGCACCCCTACACTGTAAGAAGAATCGCCATGCAAGATTTCAGATCTTTAAGTCCAGCGGTTTAGTCTGTACGTTATATATATCAGTCAGTCAGTTACGGAACTGATTTATATATAGAGATAATTTCTGAAAACAAAATTCATATAAAATAAGCAATTTTAAAGGCCTTTAAAAATAAAATCCAAATTTAAGGAGTTTTTGAAGCTTCGTAAGAAACTTTACTTGGCCACAAATTTACGTGGCCACACCCTTAACACCGGTATAGAGGATCCGCGATATCAACTAATACTCCACCATAATACAGTGCAAAACATACTTAGATACTTCAATATTTGCAAATTACCCGAAGAACACGACAGCTGACTAGATACTCCGACGAGCCCACTGCATAAAACATGTTCCGGCCCCTTTCATTATTCGACCCGAGCGCTGTCAATCTCCTCTCCGAACAAGTTTAGTTGTCCGTGTTCACCGAACGTCCGGATTTAATTAACGAGGAAGTCATTAAGAGAGCGGGCAGGCCGCGCGCATATTGGAAAATTCCTCCGTCAAGCTCAAACTATGGCGGGAAGTATATTTAATAATTGTAATTACAGATTCATAAATTTTAAGGAGCCCATGCATTCAACCGCGAACTTAGCCGAATCTCGGAGCGCGCTGGGCAACAAGGTTTGCTAAGTTTTGCAGTTTTATATGTCGGGGCACTTGCAGTTTGCCGGTGGATTTGAGAGTAAATTTATATGCAGGTGTTGCAGGTTTTCTTTGTTTTCGATGAGTTTTAAATTGCAAATTTTTTTTGGTAAATGACACAGTTTATGACAGAATATAAACCTGAGATACCAAAATGAAAAAAGGGTACGGTATTTTTGGGATCATAGTACACACATTTTTACATAAAAATATCGACTTAAAATTGGGGTGCGTCTTATGGTACGAAGGTAACATTAAAATAAAATTAATATCTTATTATATCTGTCTATATATCTATATATATCTATATCTATCTATCTATTTATCTCTCTCTCTCTCTATATATATATATATATATGAGACAGGCGTTTGCTTTGCCTGTTCTCACATCTTAAAAACAGTCATCTTTATTATTGGTGGCGAGTGGCAGGCAGTCTAGATTCAGGAAACACACATAGTTCCAATTAAATCAAATTTATTATTCTATCTTCCAGAAACCAAAGCTCCCAAGCAGCGAGTCCATCTTTTGCCATTTTCGTTTTGGAGACGTGACGAACACACGTCCATTCGCATTGAATTTATCCCGCGCTCTCCTAAACCCTTTGTTAAAACTTAGGCGCAAAACTTTCGCGCATGCCCTGTGATGTCTATGAAATATTCCAGAATAACTCTCCATCTCTGAAATTACGTAACAACTTCGTTCCTCGCCCGTGCTTTCTCTAAAAATAGCTTCGTTCGCTCGACCACAGACGCGAGTCAAGGTTGTATCTCTCAAAAAAGGGTATTCCCCTAAAATCACGGCGCGCTTGTTCTATGCTCCGTGAAAATAATGGCGTTCGGCGCCAATAAATTAATCCCGAATCCCCCTTTAAATTTAATTTAATTATTCCTTTCCCACTAATTTCTTGACACACACACACACATGTCATAGGGACATGACAGTAGTGTCACGGCCAGGGGCAGGAGCATTGAAAAGTACAGGACAAAGTTAAATAATTGATAAATGCAAGAAAGAAACAGGGCAAATGACGGGCAATAAAAGAGAAGGGAAGAAAGCCAGCAATATACCGAAACGAAATTTAGAGATTGTGTCTGTAGCAAGAAATAGAAGATAAAAGTTGGAGAGTGAGTTGCACGAAGAGAAGAAAAGAAAATTTATGATGCTTATAAAACAGCCCACCCAGCTTGAAGCCAAAGCATGGGAAAGTTAAATTTGAGGGAGAATTTTATAAATCCCGCCCTCGATGCGCATTGGTAAAAAGGGGATTGAGAAGAGGCAGCCACGGACGAATGGCTATGGCATGGTAATATTATGACCAATGGAAATTATAAGAGGCAGAGTCAACATTAATAAGAAAATAATATGAAATGAGAAATAGTGTGAAGGCAGAGATAACCTAACAAGTCAGAGTTAGTCAGAAGTTTTTTAGATATAGAAGTGTTGTCAAGGCACATATACCTATGAGGAGGGTGAGTTAGAAGTTTGGAGATAGAAGTTGCCGAGTGCTCAGTATCCCGTGCCGAGGGTCTGCAAGGAGTGATGGAGTTAGAGAACCGACGATGAGCGTAGAGTGTCTTCCATAAATGACGGAGCCTTATTCCAGACAAGAAAGTGCCCTAGTTCCTTGCGATGATAAATACGACGAAGTTCATCATTACGAGTGCCAGCTGCCCATGGTGATTCAACAGTCATTTTGCGAGGTACCGACTTTGCGTTACCCCTTTATATTGCTATCATTGCTTCTCAGTGTGTAGCCATAATAATTAATATAGAGCGCGATGAGTATAGTGTTTGAATATAAGATGTTAATGAATTGACCGATAATTCGTACAAGCAATTTAATATGATGTTATGCTTATATATATGAATTAATTTAGTAGTAATGAAGTTAAGAGTAATATGTGTAGATGCAGTACGAAAGATTGTCATAATAATTGAATGAAGTAAATATGTGTCGTAGTAATGAAGTTGAGAGTTGTAGATGAAGTACGAACGATTGTCATAATAATTGAATGAGTTAAATATATGTGTCGTAGTAATGAAATTGAGAGTAATATGTGTAGATGAAGTACGAAGGATTGTAATGATAATTGAATGAATTTAATATAGGTGTTGTGGTGAATTAATTTAGTAGGAATGAAGTTGAGAAAAATATGTGTAGATGAAGTACGAAATATTGTCATAATTGAATGAGTTAAATATATGTGTCGTAAAGAATTAAGTTAGTAGTAAAGAAGTTGGGACTAATGTGTAAATGCCGGAGGAAATACACTGCTGGTCACCCAAATTGCAACACCAAGAAAGACAAGAGATATCACAACAAAATTTATTTTGTAGATAACATGTTGACCAAGTATCAAATGATTAAATTTATAGACTTCTGTGAAGTGTGGTTCCTGCCAAAATCAGTAGCCAGAGTAGCCGCCATTGTTGGAGATCACCGCTGCCACACGCCTCGGCATTGATTCAAAGAGACTTTGGATGAGTTCTTGGGGTACAGCAGACCAAGCAGCTTCCACACGTTGCCAAAGTTGATCTGCTGTGGCAGCTGGGGAGGGAATCTGGGTCAATCGTAGAGCAACCATGGACCACATGTTTTCTATCGGCGAAAGATCCGGAGAGCGAGGCGGCCAGGGAAGCAATTCAATCTGGCGATTGACGAAGAACCATTGGACAATGCGTGCCACGTGTGGTCGCGCATTATCCTGTTGAAATATGGCTGTGGGCAAGCCCTGAAGGTAAGGAAGGGCAACTGGCTCCAACACCTCGGAGAGGTAGCGCTGACTGTTTAAAGTACCGGCAATGCGTACTAAAGGTGTGCGAGAGTGATATCCAATACCGCACCATACCATAATACCCGGTGCAGGACCAGTGTGGTGGTGCACAACGCAGCTGTTCAGCATCCTCTCTTCACGGTGTCTCCAGACTCGAATGCGACCATCGTGGTGTTGCATACAGAAGCGTGACTCGTCAGAAAAGACAATTTCATTCCATTCTGCCGTCCACATCCTTCTGTCATCGCACCATTGGCGGCGGAGACGTCTGTGGTTCTGCGTCAAGGGTAGACAAAGCAATGGACGTCTTGCGGACATACCACTTTGCTGTAAACGGCGTCGAATGGTACGCGCAGACACTGGATGATGCGTTACAGACTGCATGTGCTGTGCTATGGTTCGTGATGTGACTGAGCGATCCGTCACTGCCATGCACACAATTTGCCTGTCATCACGTGAAGTGGTGCGCTGAGGTGGATGCGATCGAACACGCTGGTCCGTCGTACCTTCCTGCATCCATCGATCACATATCCGCATTACAGTTGTTTGGTTTCGTCCAACACGACTACCGATTTCCCTGAAAGATAATCCACAATCTCGGTAGGCCACTATCCTTCCTCTGTCGAACTCAGATACTTGATCAGAAAATGATCGCTGTTTTCGACGAGGCATAATTGATCGTTTCTTGAAAAAACCACAAGAAAAACACAATTGCCGAACTTGAAATCGTCGAAATCTCCAAGCCTTAAATAGCGCTTTGAAGTGGCGCCACAGGCGCGCGTGATGTGCGTCTGCGCTGAAATTCTAATCATTTGCATATCTCACCTCCGCTAATGCATGTTGTAAATTTTATGCTATTTGCATGTTTCCTTCAGGGTTACATGGCATTTACAGTGGCCAGCAGTGTATTTAGTAACTTGTAGCGTATTATTTATGTGTTAATAATCAATAAATTAATTTGTCAATATAAACCAGAGTTGTTTCCATTGTTTGGGAATCACAATCAATCAATTTAATAACTCCCAATCTTTAATCAATTTTAAAACTTTCACTGCTACATTTGGCGCCGTGCTAACAAAACTTATGGGAGGTTTTGCGGAACTCTGGTTTAATTGATGAATTGATGTGTTGCATTGAAATAGGTATTTTGAATGATTAGAAATGTGGTATTGAATATTTGGTAATATTTGAGTTAATATTTGTCAGTTTGAGTTAATATTGAGTGTATTTGATGATATTGAATTTTTTACAATATTGAGTTAGAATGTGTAAACGAATTATCAGTTATATGAAGTGTGTGAAATTAATTGTGATGATAAATTCAGAGATAGGTAGAATTGTGTCGTGAATGTGTTGCAAAGACATCGTAAATTGGGCAAATTAAAATAAGATAATTCCATAAAAAATTGAGGTAGAGGCAATTAAATAAAAGACGATTATCGATAGTCATATGCGCGAAATTTGGTTAGAATCACTAAAATTTTAATGAAAGATAATATTTTTGAAGTTTGGGTTGATACGAGTATTTAAGTGTTTTGAGTATAGAATGTAGGAATGATTACTATGAATTGAATAATAAGTTGAATTTTTGAAATATTAGGTAGGAATTGAATATAATGATAGAGAGAAAGAAACTTTAGTTATTATATAGTATATCAAAGGGTGTTAAGTTTGTAGCAAAGTGAAATTGTAGTGATACTGCGGTAATGTTAGATAAGAATAGGTACGCAAAATAAAAAATTGCAAGGGGCGCTAATAAGAGTGATTAAAGCAGATGAGAGCGCATGAATAGGAGTAGAAGGATAAGTTTGGATACAATATTGAATATAATTTTTTTTTTAAGATTAGAAAATGGCACTAACAGTGAAGGAATTATTAAAACATGCGGCATTTAAGAAAATCATACACAAACCAGGTCAAAAAGTCGAGCACGTGGCGAAGCACATTAGAGGTATAGCAACTACATATTTAGGCGCTACGCAAGTACAATCATCGTCGGTAGACCGAGTAATGTTAGATAAATTTGTAAAAACCATACGGCAAGATATAAGAAAGGAATTAATGACATATCAGCCGCTAACGTTTCAAGAGGCAATCGACATGGCAATAGAAATTGTGGGAATTATGAACGGCAATGATCAAAAATATGATGCAATGATTAATACTGTTGCAGTTAGTGAAAAGGTAAAAGATAAAAACATGACAGGATTCACTTTGGAAAACATAAATACGTTGTATGCGAAACAACAAAAATTTGAAAATATAAAGCGGAAGCCCAAACAAACTATTTCTGACTTAGCACGAGAAATTGAGGAAGTTACGCTTAATTATTTTGGTAGCCAATATCAGGGACAAAGCGCAACGGAGAAGGTAATGTTAATGAAACTTCTACAGGCAGTGAGCGACGACATAAGACTAGAGATAGGCCGATTAAGCATAGAAAATTTTAGGGATGCAGTCAGAAAGGCGATGGAAATTACGGGAGAAAAACATACGAATTATGAGAGAGACATTCAAAAATATGAATTACGAATTGATAGTGTAGCAAGTGATGGAAAAATGGGAGATATTGAGAGTTTAAAAAGAAAAAGGTGGATTATAAGGGAAATGAAGTAAGAGTACAAAATGTAACACTTAGTGAGGAATTGTCAGAGATCGAGAAATTAAAATCCACAATTTAGCGGTTAGAGAGTCAATTGACGCAAATAACAGAGAAACAAGATCAGCAGGATTTAAAGTTACAAGAATTGTTATCTGAAAATACAGAATTACAGGGACAGGTCCACGTTCAATGTTGCGAAAATTCAAAATTAAGGGCAGAATTAGCTGCGGTACAAACGGTGCAAACAGAAAAACACAGTCAGGAGTTAGAATTGCAAAAATTAGTATCCGAAAATACAGATTTACAATCACAATTAATAGCGGCGCAACAAGATATCTACATTAAAAATTGCGAAAATGAAAGATTAAGGGAAGAATTAGATACGATAACGAAGGTTAAACAAATAAAATGATGCGATCTATGCGAGCAGGCTGAACACGATGTTAAGGAGTGCGTCATATTTAAACAATTTAAAGAAAGTAAAGATGGTGAAAAAGACCAAAAGCGGGCAAAAGGGCATCAACGGCAGGATAATTATTATACGAAATTAAAACAAGCGAATATTGAGAGTCCAGAGGATGTACAGGATTTAACGCAACAAAATTTTCCAGTAATTGAGACTAACACGGCTTATATTGGTACCATAATGGCGGCAAATGATCATCAAGATTATCAACAAGTAATTAAAAGCGATAAACAAAAATATGGTAGAAGAAATAGGGATTTCGCTCAATATAATTATTACGATCGAAGGAATAGGTTAAATTTGCGACATAATCAATACGAAAGAAGGACAATGGGAAAGTTTAGAAATCAGGTACAATATAGGCATTATTATAATAATTATTGGAGAGTTGGAGATTTAGCAACTTTACGTAATTTAATGTCTCTTAGTGCTTTGAGGTCAGAATTTACAGGTTTATTTCAGTTTATGCGAATTTTCCCCGATCAAAACGTGCTATTACGATATTTAAGCAATCCAAGGGTGGTTATAAAGAGCAATTTAAACAAATTACAAAAAGCACGCGTGGTATGCATATAATTAAATAAATTCATGAATTAATGGGTGAGATTAAAAAAAAATAATGAGAATAATAATAAGCAAATAATAATAAAAAAAAATAAAAAAATAATCGAGCAAGTGAAGTTGGGCATGAAGGAATGAGTCACAAGTAATAAGTACAGTAATTCAATACGTGGAAGGTAAAATGCGAATTAATGTCATTCGAAATAATTAAAATCTTCCATAACAGAAACGCATTAATACAATAGATTGAAGACCCCAGATCAATTATGAAAGTACACCCGGATAAATTAAGATTCGTAGGGAGTTAGATGGAGATGACAAGTGACGCAATTAAAAAAAAAGGGAATAATTAATGTAAATATATATATATATATATATATATATATATATATATATATATATATATATATAAATAAATAAGTGTGTGTGTGTGGAGCTATGAATGAATAAGATAGTACAATGAATTACAAGATAAAATCACAAACCAAATGAAGCACGAGTAAAGAGTAAACGCGTAGTAGGAGGCAATAAATAATGATAAGTGAGGTATGAAAAGAATAATATAGTATAATAAATTATTATACGGCACGATAAAATAGTGACAAAGCAAAATAACATAAGAGCGATATAAATATGGATTGTATGATATGTACAAGAAAATATGGTAGATGTGTCATAAAAATGAATAGTAAAACAAATAACCAATAAAAGTTTAAATACATACCTGTAGAGTATACGAATAGATTGTAGTGACGAATGAAAATTTTCAAGCAGGCAAGGAATTTATAACCATCCGATGTCAAGTTCATTTAGGTGACGAGGGACATGAAAATATGGAGATACGAATCAATTAAGCATCAATGGTCAGCGGTAACAAAACAATACGGATACTTAAAGAACCATGAGTGGCAAAATAATGAGATAAATGGCATACACCTTAATTAATCAATAAAAGTAAATAAATAAATAAATAAATAATTGATTGATTAACTAAGTAATTATTTAATTAACGAAAAAAAAGATGATAATAAAATAAACAAAAGTGGGGGATGTAAGTAATCAATAAATAAAATATAGATATTGAGTGTCACGCGAGCACATAAACTTCAGAAGTAAGCACGGGATAGAGACACATAAAAACAAACAAAAATAATTCTGCTTAATTGATAAATAAAATCAGATATTAAACCACAAGGAATGACGACATTACGCGACATTGCAGACAAAATAGATATACATTCAACCACGTGAGCGGCACACTAAAACACAAGTATTAAAATACGGTCAAATAAATACAAGATGGAAAATAATTAGATACATTGATACATATGATTGCATAAATAGAAAAAAATACAAAAGTTATACTCAGACGCGATATCAATCCGATTAGAAATGATTTAAAAATATCCAGAAGGTAGGTTGCAGTATTTGCTGTGATGTCCATCACACGAGGCGAAGGTTGCGACTGGAGGTCAGCGGAAGTGTGAGGTTGCCATTATTAAGCTCGTAAAAAAGTAATTAGCGCGGGAGTTTACTCGAGCGATGACGTACGGAGATAGACAGAGGAAAAATTGAAACGAAAACTGGTTTAGCGATTCGCGCTTTCGGGAGAAAATTTATCTTTAAACCGGACTGTATATGATGGTAGTCATGGGTACGGGGATGTAACAAAGATGCATTTGACAGCTAGTAAACAAACATTCTTAATGTTTTCATACTGCGTTTGCTCGGAAACGTGGAGGGTACAAGGTAAGTTAATGTGGTGTTGTAGTAGGAAAGTTCGTTTACAGGTAAATATAAGATAGAGGGATTAGATGAATAATACAATTAGCATGTCTTTGCAATACTAATTCAATTAGTAGATATTTTGACGATTTAGTAGTATTCTTGAGAAGCAATGATGTTACAAAATATGAATTGGAAATGTTATCCATATGTGCAAAAAAAAAAACAAATGGTAAAAGATTTTAGACTTTCCATTATGTGTGTGGATAGTGATGAACATTGGCGACAAATATGGAGAAAATATATCTTCATAAATAACAAAAGATATTGAGACTGTTAAGAAAGACTATGTTGCGAAACATCATCAGAGATTTTATCATACGGACAATCTTAAGAAAATGAACAATCTATGCAAACGTCATAATATAATTTTCAGAAGTATAATTCTAATTGAGCAACGAAGGTGATATATTTTTTTTCAAACAAAATTTAGTATATAAAAAACGTGTTTTCTTTGATGTAATTATTATTTTTTGTGCATGCTAATTATTTCCAATTATTATGAAATGTATATGAATATAAGTTGTATAATATTGTTAATGTCGTATAATATTTATCGTATAATATGGTCATAGGTAAATTTACTTGATAATTATTATTTGGTGGTATTTTGATGTGTGTACATGTTATGTTGGTAATTGTTTATACTAAGGAGTTGGTACTTAGAAGATTAATCCCTAATGGTAAGAATATGTTGTAATATTATGTTAAACCTAAGATGGTTAGCGAAATTGAAGAGGTGAGGTCACTAACTGCACCATGAGTTATGTAGATAATTAATTAAATGAAAATGTTGCCGATGCAATGAGGAATAATATAAATGTAGATGATATGTACTGCTGAGGTTACGATGAGAAGCTAATGATACGTGTAGGAAGGGAACGGAAAGGTGATAGAGGTACAAGACGATAGCACGGAAGTCGAAGATTGAAGTAATAGATGGTGAGAGGAGGAAGAGAGACGGCAGTAATTTTTTTGAGAGAGAGGGGGTGAATGTCATAGGGACATGACAGTAGTGTCACGGCCAGGGGCAGGAGCATTGAAAAGTACAGGACAAAGTAAAAATAATTGATAAATGCAAGAAAGAAACAGGGCAAATGACGGACAATAAAAGAGAAGGGAAGAAAGCCAGCAATATACCGAAACGAAATTTAGAGATTGTGTCTGTAGCAAGAAATAGAAGATAAAAGTTGGAGAGTGAGTTGCACGAAGAGAAGAAAAGAAAATTTATGATGGCTATAAAACAGCCCACCCTGCTTGAAGCCAAAGCATGGGAGAGTTAAATTTGAGGGAGAATTTTATAAATCCCGCCCTCGATGCGCATTGGTAAAAAGGGGATTCAGAAGAGGTAGCCACGGACGAATGGCGATGGCAAGGTAATTATATGACCAATGGAAATTATAAGAGGCGGAGACATTAATAAGAAAATAATATGAAATGAGAAAAAGTGTGAAGGCAGAGATAACCTAACAAGTCAGAGTTAGTCAGAAGTTTTTTAGATATAGAAGTGTTGTCAAGGCACATATACCTATGAGGAGGGTGAGTTAGAAGTTTGGAGATAGAAGTTGCCGAGTGCTCAGTATCCCGTGCCGAGGGTCTGCAAGGAGTGATGGAAATAGAGAACCGACGATGAGCGTAGAGTGTCTTCCATAAATGACGGAGCCTTATTCCAGACAAGAAAGTGCCCTAGTTCTCAGTGTGTAGCCATAATAATTAATATAGAGCGCGATGAGTATAGTGTTTGAATATAAGATGTTAATGAATTGACCGATAATTCGTACAAACAATTTAATATGATGTTATGCTTATATATATGAATTAATTTAGTAGTAATGAAGTAAAGAGTAATATGTGTAAATGCAGTACGAAAGATTGTCATAATAATTGAATGAAGTAAATATGTGTCGTAGTAATGAAGTTGAGAGTTGTAGATGAGGTACGAACGATTGTCATAATAATTGAATGAGATAAATATGTGTCGTAGTAATGAAATTGAGAGTAATATGTGTAGATGAAGTACGAAGGATTGTAATGATAATTGAATGAATTTAATATAGGTGTTGTGGTGAATTAATTTAGTAGGAATGAAGTTGAGAAAAATATGTGTAGATGAAGTACGAAATATTGTCATAATTGAATGAGTTAAATATATGTGTCGTAAAGAATTAAGTTAGTAGTAAAGAAGTTTTGACTAATGTGTAAATGCCGGAGGAAATATTTAGTAACTTGTAGCGTATTATTTATGTGTTAATAATCAATAAATTAATTTGTCAATATAAACCAGAGTTGTTTCCATTGTTTTGGAATCACAATCAATCAATTTAATAACTCCCAATCTTTAATCAATTTTATAACAACTTTCACTGCTACAGCATATATATATATATATATATATATATATATATATATATATATATATATATATATATATATATACATACAGGGTGGCTAATAAATACTGTAACACTCCAAAAAATAAGAGTTAATTTTAATCGTTTGGAAAAACAATTTATCTATCTATTTGTGTGATTGGCAACTTTTTGTAAACGCAGACGATTTTTGTTTAAAGTAAAACATGTAGAATATTTTTAAAGATGGAAGCGAAAAGGTTAATGGTTAAACAGCTTTTTGATCGCGGATTTTCTGCAGGTAAAATATTTAAGCAATTAAAATGCCTTGGTTTTAATAGGACGTTTATATATAGGACTATAAATCGATTATTAGATACCAATAGCTGTAAAGATCGACCAAGGTCCGGTCGTCCACGCACTGTTCGTACAAAAGAACGTATCAAAAGAATTCGTGAAAAGATACGAAGAAATCCACAACGTTCTGCAAATAAAATGGCTGCAGAAGAGAACATCAGTCGCAGAACTATGCAACTTATCATAAATGAAAACCTGGGTTTTCGCCCTTATCGCAAAAGAAAAGTTCAAGGTTTGACTACTGCACAAATAGTAAAAAGGTTACAAAGATGTAAGAAATTGCTGAACCGGCACGGTAGCAAAAGTGTTGAAAAAATAATTTTCTCTGATGAGAAGCTGTTTTGTACAGAACAAAGTTAAAATGCAAAAAATGATGTTGTATATTCAGCAACCTTCGAGGATATACCTGAAAATCTTAGAACTGTTAAACGCTTTCAGAACAAGAATTCTGTTATGGTTTGAGCTGCAGTGTCACACAATGGAAAACTGCCTCTGAAATTCATCGATAAAGGGGTAAAAATCAATGCTGAATATTACAAACAGGAAGTATTGGCTACACGTTTATTACCACATGCTAACAGATTGTATCCCAAAAAGAATTGGATATTTCAGCAAGATTCTGCACCGTCCCACCGATCCAAAACAACACAGGAATGGCTCCATGCCAATTGCCCGAAGTTTATCAAGCAAGTAGATTGGCCACCTTCTTCACCAGATCTAAATCATTTAGACTATTGCATTTGGGGGATTTTTGAGTCTAAAGTAAATGCTAAGCAGCACAGAAGTTTGGACTCCCTCAAAGCTTCCATACGGAGTGAATGGGACAAATTACCTCATAAAATGATTCGTGCCGCAATAGGACAGTGGCGTAAGAGATTATCTTTAGTAATCGATAAAGATGGCGGTCGATTCGAGTAAAATTATTTCATGGTAAACTTTCATGTATAATGTTCATAATATTGTTGTATTTTCCATTTTCTATTTCATCTGTGTGTAATTAAATGATTCGATATTTGTCACAGTATTTATTAGCCACCCTGTACATATACACATGTGGTTATCAAAATAATGGAAACATTTAGGAATAACACGAAATTCTTTATTAATATGGCATAGGACCATCTATGGCATTTAATAAACCTGAATTCACTAAGGAATTGAGTTATGCAAGTAAAGAACAGTGGTTAAGGGAATATTATACCATTCTTTATGGATAAATCGTCAATGTTTCTATAGAGATGCCGTTGGTGGATATCGATTCCTGACTCTATTCCCTAAAAACAGACCATAGCAGGTCAATGATATTGAAGTTTAGGGGCTGTGCGGGCGAGATAAGATGTTTGGCTTTATGTTCCTCAAACCACGACCTGACACGCCTAGCTGTATGGATCGGAACATTATCATCATGGAGAACGCCATCTCCTGCAAGAAGCAATTTTTGCACCATAAGATGGATCTGGTCGGCTAAAAGTTTGACATAGTCCTTCCCAGTAAATCTCCCTTTCAGTGTTACAATAGATCACTTTTGAAAACCATGAGATGGCCGCCGAAACCCTGAGTAATTTCCCTCCATATTTGACAGTTGGCATGAGACAAGCATGATCATACGCTTGTGTAGGTGTTCTTCTGACATATACACGTCTTGTTGCGGGGCACAAAGTGAACAATTATTTGACTAATCAAATGTCATATTTTGACGTATCACTCGACCAGGATTTGTGCTCGTGGCACCACTGTAGAGGACGTTTTGTATTCACTTCTGTTACAAGTGGTTTGGGAATTACTACTCTGCCGTAAATGTTTTGTTTGTGAAGTTTTCTCGGAAACAGGGTTGTGAAGTTTTCCAGTATCAGTCTTTACCTGTAAAGACTGATACTGGAGCCTGCAGATTCAGAGGGAGATCTACAGTCACTTTGTCTTCAGTTGCCTTCTTTTTTGATGTCACAATCCGCTTCAACACCCGTCAGTCTCTTTCACTTAGCTTTCCTTTTAGTCCACTATTCTGTTTCACAGAGGATCTTTCCGTGCACTCTGTATGCCGTCATAACTTCCGATATCATGATACGGTAAACACCCAAAACCATGGGGGATGTTGTAACAGATATTCCAATTAGACACGTTTCAACAATTTTGCCTTTCTGCACAGTCTACAAAGTTTGACATCTTACGCTATCCCCCAAATAGCCTGATGCCCATAGTATCATTACTGCTACCTTAGAGTAGAATAATGTATACACTATATTCTATAAATGAATACTGGTCTCTAGACTTGTTTTTTAAGGAATAAGAAGCCCTTTCATAAACACCACTAATATTCGCTTGTTTCCATTATTTTGATAACCACCTGTATATACATATACAGTAAAACCTCGTTTATCCGGACTATCTGGGACCATAGGCAATCCGGATAATCCGGGAAATAAGGGTAATAACAAAACAAAATCCTTAACTAAGCAGACTTATCGTTTATTACGATAAAAAACTGAGTTTTGTAACAAAATTGCATAGTATTGTTTACAAGACATTTAAAAAATGTAAAAATAACTTTTCTGAGTCCATCCACGTCAACGCCCTGTGACACTCAAGTAAAGCTTTTTTAAACTCAACAAAAAGCATTTTATTACCATAATTAATTGTACAATCTGTGCAGGAACTGTACATTGAATCAAACTAAGAAGCGAATATTTGGCTTACTTATAGTTACGTTCTTGCTATCATAGTTAAAAATTATCTAATGTGAACATTAAATTAAAAAAAGTCTACAAATCTCATCCGGAGATCCGGGTGAATGAGGGCCGGATAAACGAGGCTTTACTGTATATATATATATATATATATATATATATATATATATATATATATATATATATATATATATATATACATACAGTGGAATCTCGATCTATCGTTTTACAAGGGACCGATTGAAATGAACGATAAATGCGGGAAAACGATAGATGCGGAAACATAACAAAGCAATAGGATCGTTGGGACTGGATAAAATGAACGACACATACGGAAAAACGATGGATCCGAAAACGATCGATCGAGATTCCACCGTATATATATATATATATATATATATATTCTTTATTAAGTAAGATATTGAAAAAAATCTTTATATACCTTACAAAATATTCTTCTTCTAAAAATCCTCCCATAACTTTGAAGTGCATCTTTTCGTCCAGTGTGTCTTATGGTCCGAAAAATACGGTACTTGATAAATGTCCTTAAATGAAAAATTGTTGTTTTTGTATAGTTCTATATTACTACACTGCTAGCCACTGTAAATGCAACACCCTGAAGGAAACATGCAAATAACATGAAATTTACAACATGCATTAGCGGAGGTGAGATATGCAAATGATTAGAATTTCAGCGCAGACGCACATCACGCGCGCCTGTGGCGCCACTTCAAAGCGCTATTTAAGGCTTGGAGATTTCGACGATTTCAAGTTCGGCAATTGTGTTTTTCTTGTGGTTTTTTCAAAAAACGATCAATTATGCCTCGTCGAAAACAGCGATCGTTTTCTGATCAAGTATCTGAGTTCGACAGAGGAAGGATAGTGGCCTACCGAGATTGTGGATTATCTTTCAGGGAAATCGGTAGTCGTGTTGGACGAAACCAAACAACTGTAATGCGGATATGTGATCGATGGATGCAGGAAGGTACGACGGACCAGCGTGTTCGATCGCATCCACCTCAGCGCACCACTTCACGTGATGACAGGCAAATTGTGTGCATGGCAGTGACGGATCGCTCAGTCACATCACGAACCATAGCACAGCACATGCAGTCTGTAACGCATCATCCAGTGTCTGCGCGTACCATTCGACGCCGTTTACAGCAAAGTGGTATGTCCGCAAGACGTCCATTGCTTTGTCTACCCTTGACGCAGAACCACAGACGTCTCCGCCGCCAATGGTGCGATGACAGAAGGATGTGGACGGCAGAATGGAATGAAATTGTCTTTTCTGACGAGTCACGCTTCTGTATGCAACACCACGATGGTCGCATTCGAGTCTGGCGACACCGTGAAGAGAGGATGCTGAACAGCTGCGTTGTGCACCACCACACTGGTCCTGCACCGGGTATTATGGTATGGTGCGGTATTGGATATCACTCTCGCACACCTTTAGTACGCATTGCCGGTACTTTAAACAGTCAGCGCTACCTCTCCGAGGTGTTGGAGCCAGTTGCCCTTCCTTACCTTCAGGGCTTGCCCACAGCCATATTTCAACAGGATAATGCGCGACCACACGTGGCACGCATTGTACAACGGTTCTTCGTCAATCGCCAGATTGAATTGCTTCCCTGGCCGCCTCGCTCTCCGGATCTTTCCCCGATCGAAAACATGTGGTCCATGGTTGCTCTACGATTGACCTAGATTCCATCCCCAGCTGCTACAGCAGATCAACTTTGGCAACGTGTGGAAGCTGCTTGGTCTGCTGTACCCCAAGAACTCATCCAAAGTCTCTTTGAATCAATGCCGAGGCGTGTGGCAGCGGTGATCTCCAACAATGGCGGCTACTCTGGCTACTGATTTTGGCAGGAACCACACTTCACAGAAGTCTATAAATTTAATCATTTGATACTTGGTCAACATGTTATCTACAAAATAAATTTTGTTGTGATATCTCTTGTCTTTCTTGGTGTTGCAATTTGGGTGGCCAGCAGTGTAATTATACTACTAATTTTTAAAATTCCAGGAGAATCTGGGGTTTGAACATACCTGGGACAACACAGAATTAGTACAGATGTATTTTCTGATTTTTTAATGTAAAAATGTTGATTAATTATTCTAGATTCAACTAAACGTGCAAAGAGATCTTTTAGTAAATACTGAATATATTTAGTTCTTGCATTTATATATTTTTCATAATAATTTTAAAACAGGGGTTCCATATGTATGTTGTGAAAAACTAAACATCTATCCGCTTAATACACGCACACGCCGTCATAATCAGTTTTTTACCCGTAGTTAAAAAGGACAAGGTGCTAGCTTTTATAAAGGCATTGTAGATGGACAATTAATGCAGTTATGAAGGCAAACTGAATTATTTAATTTCAGAATGATTATTAGAAAATTATTACAGAGATGATTAAGTTATTACTATTTAAGTTTAAAGCAAGTTTTTCTAAAGTGACACTAGCTCATTAAGTAATTATAAATGATTTTAAACCACATATAATTTTTTAAAAAATATAGCTGAAAAAGGATCGTGCGGTAAAATTACATTACTCGTAACACAAACCCCCATAGAACTGTGACAAAATTAGATCCTAAAAATCTAACCTGGGAAGTGGTATCAATACTGTATCAGTAGAAGTGGAGCAAGGTAATGCACCATTCTGAAAATGCCAAGGTAAACACTGCCTTTATAAAAACCCCTCACATACAACGGAAAGAAATTTCTTAGCTGTGTTGGTATTGTTACGTGTTAAGGGCCAATTTGGCGTGTTATCACAAGCGCGCGTTGTTCAGGTGTTCTCGTGAATTAAAAACCATGATTTAAGCATGCTCAAACGTCTACCATGGAGGAAGTAATAATTGCGGATTTCAGCCAATTGTTGGAAAATGGGTTTAGTTGAGCGGTGTGGCATCACATAAATCGTAAAACTGACATTAAAAGGTGCAGAAAACCGAAATATTTGTCCATCAAAATTGCCGATTTCGTGAAATTCGGAAAACTGCTTTCGGAAAAAAGCTTAGTTTGCAATGAGAAACATTTTTAACTTTATAAAAATGTGTATATCCTTAAATGTGAAGAATTGTAAAAGACATGGAAATAAAAAAATTGTCGATTGGTGGGCGGAAAAGTTTAATTTTGCATGCATGAAAATAGAGGAAATTTGTGAAATGGAAAGGAGCTGGCCCACCCAGAATGTGAGCTGTTTCTGTTGTCCGCTTCTTTTGAGTTCGGCGGTTTTAATTTAATAATTAAAAAAGTTAAAAGTTTTGAAAGATGAGGATGGCATCAGTGCACGCGTCTCGTCCGTCCGCGTCCATCGGTACCAGTCGTGATATCCTGCTATGATCGGTTCGCGAGGTTAGCCCGTCTCCGTGTCTGCTGACTGACACACTAACATTTGTTTACCTTCAGCTGTTATTATATAGTAGATAGCTGAGTGGCAACCCGATGTGTTGCATTTTCGATTTAAAATGAAATGGTTTTATTTCTTAAAGATTGAAAACTGTGTAATCACTTTTAAAAATACATTAGAATTTTTAAAAAACGAAATAATGATTTAAAATTTCCTTTTTCAAATTTTGAATTTTGGCTTTTGAAATAATTCTTTCAAATTTCTGCTTTCAAATTTTGCTTTTTAAACAAAAAAAGAAGCTCATTCAATAAGGCGAAACGTTTTCTTCTACTATAGATCACGTGATTATCGGGTGGCAGAAAACAGAAGCCGTTTCTATGCGTTTGCATGTGTTTTTGGACGATACCTTCATTTTCAGTTAAATAATTTAAGTTTATTTATAAAATTCCTCATATTTGATGTATGTAAGAAGTATTTTAAAACTTTTTTCAATATTTCGCAAGGTTTAAGAGAATATAATAATTCTTTCGTTGAGAATGATTATTATTATGTTGAGATGTGTATAGATATCAGGATAAGTTACTTCAGACCAGCGTCTTGTATCGTAACTGCAGTCTTCCTCTGTCAATAAATATGGGTCACATACTGAATAAACCTTTACGGACTGTACCTGAATGTTTAATTTAGTGATATAAATTTGTTTAGATACCGTATCTAAAGACTTTGCGTAATCTGAGAGCATTTTATTCAACAAGCTGTAAGAATGCTCATTGAACGCCATGTTAAATTATGCAATGTTTTGCCACTCCTCGCCAAACAACAAGTAAAATCCGCAAGATTTGAGATGTGACATGCTGCGAGACACTGCCCTATTAGAAAAAAATTCTATAGGTTTTAACTTCTCCTTTCCTGAAACTAAAATTATTTCTGGTGCTTTAAAATTATTTACGGATTTCAATTATTAAATGACTCGTTCTCAACTAATAATTTTTCATTTTGGCAACATGGCCGAATGTAAATAGAAAATCTCATGGACGAAAAAGTGCTTAAAAAATAGAAAGACAGTTATCAGGAATTCAAAATTGGTGGCGGAAGAATCATCATCAGTTGCTCATTAATTAGAAACAAATTTCACGAACTTGCTGGAATTATTAATGAGTAAAATAATAAGTCGAAAAATTACGAACTCCCCATTCAGTTACATTAAGATTCTATGGCGATCAATGCTGGAAATTTCAAAAGTGAGTTTGGTAAGTACGCTTTTTTTAGAATAACATTTTTTTTTATTAAATGTATTTGGTATATTTTGGAAGCTGAACATCTAGAAAATGCCGATAAATTGTAAAATTGACATTAATAGGTGCAGAAAACCGAAATATTTGTCCATCCAAAATTGTCGATTTCGGGAAATTAGGAAAACTGCTTTGGGGAAAAAGCTTCGTTTGCAATGAAACACATTTTTAACTTTATAAAAATGTGTATATCCTTAAAGATGAAGAGTTGTAAAACACATGGGAATAAAAAATTTGTCGATTGGTGGGCGAAAAAGTTTAATTTTGCATGCATGAAAATAGTGGAAATTTGTGAAACGGAAAGGAGCTGGCCCACCCGGAATGTCATCTGTTTCTGTTGTCCGCTTCTTTTGAGTTCGGCGGTTTTAATTTTATAATTAAAAAAGTTTAAAGTTTTGAAAGTTGAGGATGGCACCAGTGCACGCGTCTCGTCCGTTCGCGGCCATCGGTACCAGTCGCGATATCCTGCTATGCTCGGTTCGCGAGATTAGCCCGTCCGCGTGTTTGCTGACTGACACACTAACATTTGTTTACCTTCAGCTGTTATTATATAGTAGATATATATGGTATTAATTGCATACATTGACCGTTGTATTTAATTTGAAAATTCTCCGTAGCGAAGCACTGGTATTCAGTTAGTTTAGTGATAAAAGTAACAACTCATTACCAAAAATTCAGTGCAGTACAGAATATACTCCGAAACCATAGCCTTCAGGCACGTGACTGGTGCGTTTTTCTCCGGATCTCAATTTTCATTATGCATTACTTCTCCTCTTAAAGAAAAGACAAATCGACAGTGTAATTCTGATCTATATGTCGTCAAAAAGTGCTATCGGAGCAGAAAGAAAAGAGCACGAGGGAACTGTAAAGTGAAATCTGAAAAGAAGAAAAAAAATTCTGTCATCAGAGCGATTTGAAATTTCTAAACTCTCCTTGTAAGAATTCCGTTTTTCCCATTGTCCTATCTCATTCATATTAATCGCTGTCTTCCGAGGAAGATAATCCTATTTCCCTTGTGGACTATTAAAGAATTTTTTTTCATGCGCGGCGCATCTCATTGCATTTCTTCCGGGTGAAAAGTTCTGCATAAATTTTTCTTTTATTAAAAGGTCATTTATTGCGAGGTAAAGTGAGAAAAGGAAGGCAATGAACAGAGCGCCATTTTGTTTCTCGGGGAGTTTTATACTTCATTCAGACTGAAGCATGAAATGATTACAAGGATAGGAAAGTAGTAAATGTCGCGACACCTTAACTAGTGGAGTGGATTTCCATCGGTGTAGTGATGGTTTTGAGCATAATAGGTGCGAATCCGAAAATCGACATGCCTACTAGGAATATGGGGATATTAACCCTACAGAAGGCGCGCCCGTATACAAAGTGCAACAGTTTCGAAATTTTGAATGGTTTGTTTTTACATGTAAGGTTTGAATGTTCTAAGAAGTTTCTATTTATAGCTACTCCCTTTCTAACGCAGGTCTCATTTTCTGACCCTTGCATTCCTTTCTATTCATTGTTATTCGTAATTTAACCGTGGTAAACCAGCGATTATACTGGATTACAATACGACAAAAGCAGGAATTGATGAAGTCGATCCAATGTGCAGCTATTACACGGTATTCCGCATATAACGAAGATGGACATTCTCATTGTCTTTTAGGTTTTTGGACATAATAGGAATCCATTCTCAAGTTGTCCGTAGATCCAATAAACCGGACAGTTTTGAAATGAGGCGATTGTATCTGCATTCTTTGGCCTATAATTATGACTATAAAATGTTGATATTATTGAGATATATCTTATCATAAAATGCAGAATTATGTATTTCAATTTGAAAAATAAAAGTTTATTACAAAAGGAATAAACAAAGTTGAAAGAGACGTTGCACTTTGTGCCACGCGCGCCTGCAGGTGTTCCAAAAATTGGTGTTCCGAAAAAGGGTTAATGTGTTTAAGCGGCATCGTGCTTAGTGAGTATCTAAAGCCAGATTTAAAAATGTCACTGAGCATGCGCAGGAAGCAATTTTTTTAATTTTAAATTATCACTAATTAAACAGCGAAATAAACAATTTCCATGAGATTTAATCTTATATTTCCCAAACGTAATTATCATAAAAAGAAAAATGGCAGAGAGAGATCTAGACTCCTCGGAATAAACATGTTTAATCATTAGAACATGCCACTGAGCATGCGCAGAAATCAATTTTCAATTGTAAATTATCGCTCATAAATAGAAATTGCGGTTACAAAAACCAAATTTGACAAATCTACAGAATACAATCTTTCGTATAAGACCAAAATGAGGTGAATTGATGCAGTAGTTTTCTCTCGCGGACTACCCAAAAAGTCGGCTTAGCAACTTAAATATATAGATTATCAGGTTTACACTAGCCCAAAACAAGCTTACCTCAGATACATAATTTTTTCTTTTTGATAGATGTGTGTTCACATTTTTCATTGACTTTATAGTTTGAACAAATTGGAAAAAAAAATCTGGGACGTTAACTTATTCATTTTATGCTTTGTTCAATCTGCTGATTATCCGATACATTTTCAACTAGTTTTCGTTTTGATTTTCTTGAGTAGGAAAATTTGCAGTGCAGATATGCAATAAGAACGCTAAATACTATACCGTAAACACGCGATTTTAAAGTAAAGATGAATTAAGGAATATAAGTATGAAATGTTATGACAATGTTATCCAACAGGTATAAAAAGTCGGGTAGAGTCGACAGTTACTGAAACCATAAAAAAATTATTTCGGACAATCCTTCTAAAAATATGAGTAGCAGTTACAATACAGTTTCCTAAAAAGAGGGGTTTTCATAAAACCGTAGACGACACTACCTAAAATAAAAAATATTTATTCACGTTCTATATAATGTCATAAAATTTCCCGTTCCTTAAATTTTCTTATTGTTAGGAAAAGTATCTCGTATATACCATAAATCTCTTTTTATTACTTAATTTTTATTTCGATGAAAAACGAGCTAATATTTCTTTTTTCTTCCTTAAAACGATGTATCTTTTTGTAAATTATTAATGAGAACAGCGGTGCATGCAAGCAGATGTGAGTACTTTATTTTTTAAAAAAGATGAAATACGAGTAACGTTTTATTATCATTAAGGGCTTTTTTAAACACAAAAGTTGATCACTTTCATTGAAAAAGTTAGAAGCGTACGAGGTTGCATTAGAAATATTATTATAGTAACAAAAGTACTCTAAAAAATCACGAGCATATAGCAATAATAGATATTACATTATGTTGTTTTATTTTAAAGAGATACGAGTAACTGCTGCAAGGAAATAAAAAATGAAGCTAATAAATATGATAGCAAGATGAAGGTAACTGAACAGCAAGTTCAGTGCAAAAGCGATTGTACATTTTCGGGGTTCAAGATCTAAATTCGCATCTCTCATTCCTTTCGGGAGAGAAAGGAAAACTCAGCACTGTGTAACTTTTAGGAACGCTGAAGATGCCTATCTTTAATTTTATGGACTCCCCTGGTGATAGGCTGGTTAATAGAGTAAAAGAAAACCCCACTTTTTCAACATTACTCTGATGTTTTTTAAATGAAAGTTTTCACTGCTTGTGTTATATAAGTCAATTGTTAGAACTAACTCGATCATTTGCACCCGAACTGTTTGCTCAATATTTTTTTAAAAAAATTTTAAAACTTTCTCTCAGTGTTAGATGATTGTAAATACTCGCGAACTCTAAAAATAAGTACTTTTATCCTAATACTTGTACAAATGGTGTTTGAATGACGCGGACGTAGTAACTATGATCAACAACACATGAAAATCCCCGAAAATTAATTCTGATTTCAAGAAATTATCATTTTTTCTTGTTAATATTTTACTGCGCCTGAAACATGACTGAAGCTCAAGAGATGCAACTATACGGCCTTGGCAACGTAGAAATAAATATGAGTAAAATCTAAAGCTATACAATGCAAAAAAATTCTTCGCCTCAATGTACAAGTCTAAAATTCCCCCATAAATAGAGTTCGTCTTTTCAGGGTTCTTATTCATCCACATAAATTGTCCTCTCTTTAACACGGTAATCTCCTTTTCCTATCAGAACTGTAGGGAGGTTTTCCAAGCATCTCATTACGTTTACTTATCACGTGAAAGTTCCGGATAAGTTTTCGCTTTATTAGCAAATCATTAAGTATTAAGTACAGCAGAAGAAGAAAAAAAATCTCGGCGAAGAGTTTTGCTTCTCGCACGGATATAAATTTATCATTATATGCAAAATTGTAAAGCACTACGTTTAAAGTTTTTATTCGCTTAACATGTGGCCAACAACCAAACGTGAAAACATATTTCTCCAATAGTTTGGCATGCATAGAAGACTTTGATTGTAGGGGGAGCGTTAAAAAAAATTCGCGAGCGAAAGGAAGTCTGTGAGGTATTAGGGGCGAAGAACACGCAAGAACACGCATGAAGAATATCTGCAGACTACCGTGCATTTTTGTCGACTTACCTTTGTTGTTACCATGCACGAAACAAAAGGTGTCTGGCGTAACTATTAATATTTACGTATAGTTACATGTGTATATATGGGAATATCTGTATTTGTGTATATATATATATATGAATATATGTATGTGCATCTGTGTGTGTACACATGCATATATATATATATACGTATAAACGATACATATACCTAAGCATACATACGTACGAGTATATGTATACATGCATATTGTGATATTTTCAGACTCCGGGTAGCTAATGAACATTCAGAGTCAGTCTACTACATAATTTACACGTTTATTAAAAATTCATTCGATGACTTTTTACAGATTATTTACAGAGGATTTGATCTACCTCTAGACATAGAGGGAACTGGCCTTCTCAGTAGCCCAATAATTCTGCTAACAAGATGTCAGCTATTATAGTCACGAAACTGAAAGCAATAAAGGTCGGCACACAGCCTCTAGAGCATGCAGCTCTGAAAGCAGAGTAACTCCGGGATGGAGTAACGTGTTCGGCGAGTAGCCTTCAGAGCGTACAGCTCTGAAAAAGATATAACTCCGGGATGGAGTCGGTCGCTCAAAGAACCTATGAGACGAAGGTGCTTTATGGATCAGATCTCGACCAAGTATTCTAAAAAACTGGATTTTTTCCCCGGCTCCGGAAACTCGCGCTCCCAGTCACGTGACTGGAATTTTTCTAGATTGGACGGTCAAATTTATGACGTCATGTTCGTTGGTTCTGATTCGCTTGATGACGGCGCCACGCTGCCGGTTCTTATAATCAGCTGATCAGAAAATCATTAGTTCATGTCTAACAAACCATTAGTCCACGTCCAGCCCAGGGGCGGCAGATAGATGCGACTCTTTTCTCTGCTTGCAGACTTCTTGGCGCCGATCTATAGAATTTCCGTAGCTCAACTGTTAGGGGGTGTTCGCGCTGTCTGTGATGATTTATTCGGTAGGTCGTAACGGATCTTTACAATATGTATATATGCATATGTATGTTATGTATATATGTATATATGCATATGTATGTTATGTATATATGTATATATATGTTATGTATATATGTATATATGCATATGTATATGTATATGTATGTATATGTTGTTGTTGCTAATGGCCCCTAGTTGAAGGTTCCATTCACCAGATCCTAATAAGCTATTGGGCTGAAAGGGGCGGCTCCTGTTTTGAAATGCACCACAAGGGTCGGAGTCCGACTTGGCTAAATGACCGGTCCCGTAATTTTGAACCCAGTCAAGTGATGAGACCGGAAACTTGACCCCGCATCTCCAGAGGTAAGTTTGAGAACTTGGAGGACATTGCAGCCACGACCTATTTTGCATTCCCCGGCCAACATTAATAAACACGACGGTGGATTTGCAGCAACGAGCATCGAACCAGGGACGTTCAGATCCCTGGCCCGCTGCTCTTGCCAACTAGGCCTCCGCGTCCGTATGTTATGCATGTATATATGTGTATATGCATTTAAGTAAGTATATGCTTGGCCTTACATTCTCATGTTTGTAATAATATTTGAAATAAGAGATTGTTGGATTTTGATTTTCCATTTTTGCGTTTTTTTGTGTAGAAGTTTAAATAACTCGTTTAATTGTCACTAGATGGCGATACTGCTGTAGTTTTTGCTATCGCTAATCTTCCTTCCCACGATGTAATCAGTAGCATGCAGGCTTGTAGGGAGGAGTGTCGTGTTTTTTGCTTGCCGTTCTATGGGTTGTATTGATGTACTGCGAGAGCACCTTTCATGCCAATTTCTGTTGGAATGCTTCTTCAAGCTTTCAAGTTTAGAAATGCCGACATTCTTCCGCGTGAGTATCCAAACATTGCCTTGTACTAGCTGAGTTTTCGCCTTTCAATAAAGTCAGTTTTTTCAACATGCTTGTCATCATTTACAAGTTTGAGCATTGTCGAGTTGTCATCATTGAAGGTTTTCAACCAGTTGAACATTGAATTCTTAGTATCCAGAATACAGTCATGGGGAAAAACCCAGCGACCTTATGAGCTGTCTTAGAATCTTTTATCCCATAATTGCTGTGTGGTTCAGTTAGTTTCTACTAGTAAGAGTTATGTTTAACGTTAAGTGAACGGAGCCATACAGAGATTAATTTTTAAATCAACTGCTTAAATTAATCTTAAACTTTTAAGATACGATAGAACATATATCAATAATATTGACTATTTGAATAAGGTATTACTAGATATTAACAATGTAATAAATTATGTATAAAAAATATATTCTACATTTTGAAAATAAAAGCAGACTATAAACTTACGATCGCATGATATGCAAATGTAATAAACGGCGTATGTATTTCAATGTAATGTGGTTATATATAAATAATTAAATATACATTCATATATATATATATATATATATATATATATACATACATACTAGCTGAAGTCCCCGGCAATGCCCGGGATTTTAAGAATGTTTGTTAACCAAAATCAATTTAAAAATTAACACAGTATAAATAACATAGAAAAAATATATATGAAATGTTATACACATCTCAGATTTTCAGCCTTTCATCATTGTAGCACTAACATCTGAAAAGTAAAAATGTCAAATTTACTTAGCCGTCCTTCGCCCGTCTAACCGGTCGGTTTAGGGACCCGCTCCCTTCAGCAATAATTGTCAGAGAATGAAAATACTAAAAAACAACGAATGAAGGTATTTAAATTTTGTGGATACGCATCCTACACGGCTGGGTGGCTCTTCCCTTTCTAGATTCACCCTTCAAAAATTGTTGTTTTTTTATTAATTAAAAATTAACGGTAATTAATTTCGATTTTGGAAGTTCTTAAGACCCTCGGCTGTTTTTAAACACGCCTGTATGTAAAATTTCACGATCTTTGCTCCTAAACTGTGGATTTCTATACAACTATAGATAGATAGATAGACAGACAAACATTCATTTATATATATATATATATAGTGAAACTTCTCTACGGTGGCATTAATGGTTCCAAAAAAAAAAGTGGCCGTTTAGATGGGTGGCCTTTGAAACGGGGTTTCGTCCTTAATTTCTCAACATTGGCTATATGAAGTCTTTAATCGATTATGAACAAAATATGCCCGTGTAGAGGTGTGGCCACCGAATATATATATATATATATATATATATATGTGTGTGTGTGTGTGTGTGTGTGTATGTGTATGTATGTATGTATGTATATATATATAAAATATAGTATAATATAATATAAAATATTACGCATCGATTAAGATCATGAACACTGTAATAAATTAGAAGGGAAAACACCAGGAAAATTTTCTTTGAAATTATTGATAGAAGTATTCTCAAAAACAAAATGGTGGATAACACATCTTCTTGCTTCTGCTGACGTTATATGAGCGAAGTATAATATATTTTCTAAATCACTCTGCGGAACATTTACGGATATTTAATCGACGGAAATTTCCATAACTATGCAATCTTTTGTGCGAGAAATTTCATCTTAGCTGAGGAGTCCTTTATGAATAAATGTTATATTATGCATTTCACAATAGTTCCTTTTAATAATTTCGCAGAAACTATCTTAAAGGATATGAAAGATTTGAGATTCTCTCCAGTGATTTTTCAGCTTTGTACACAATTTTTTTTTATTCAAAAACTTCCAATTTGTAAGGATTTAATGTACAGGGTGCGGCAGAATGGAATTGTACATTTTTGAAGGCCACTGGTATGGGAGTGGGGGGATTAAGGTGGCGCGGGAGGTGGCAACAGTTCTGGCAGATTTTCTAGTTGTCAGTAGCCACCATGAGTTGGTCCGGTGAACATCGCGGTTTCGTTATCGAAGCGTTCTTTTAAAAACAACGATTCTGTAACCGCGACAGAGAGGGCGCATTATGACTGATAAATATACCTGACACTGGCATTGGAACTCAGAGAGAGAGAGAGAGCTTTTCTGCTGAGAATTGAATGTATTGAAAGTGCGTTAGGCGTGCATTGTATTGAAGACTATTATCCTGACTTGCATTTTTAGGGTTTTCTGCTGTATAGAAGAAAGTTGTTACGTGTTTTCTGTTTGAACTTGTGTATGCGCCTAAAGAATTTACAGAATAACAAATTTTATTTTGTGTGAACTTTCTGAAATTTTATTCAATACTGTCGAACCCAGAAAAACGGAACATTAGTTATGGCCATAGAATCCCTGTTAAGAATGTAATCAAATACCTTTTAATATATCAGATATTAAATAGAAATTAAGCCTAGTGTAAAAAGCGTAGCAGATAATCAAACTGTATTGTCATGCGAATTATGTTTTTTTCCCAATAGTGTTACTTTTTATTTTGGGAAGAGAGCAGAAGCTGTATTTTTGATTTTATTGTACCATGAATATGAATGAAAAGCTATTATTTTTTAAAAACACTCGGAAACCATGATTCACGACTATTATTGAGTATCATTCATTATCGGAAGCCTATGTTTAACTCTTTTTGATTATGAAAATTTATTTCTTAGGACTTTATTGATACTACTGTAATTTCCATCTGCAATACATGATAATAATTATTCCACCGAAATTTATTCTCTGCTATTATCATAAACTTATTGCCAGATGAAAATACCCAAAACAGGAAACTCGACCAACAGCCTACGTAATTCATTCATATTAATGTGTAACACATCATTGGTATAATCACTTCCTATCTCCCCTCTCTGCCATTATTCCAGGGCGTTTACACCTCATTATGATGCCACCGCGATAAAGAGAATTAAGATCAATTAAATGTACTGCTCTTCTGAACTTGATCGAAATACCCCATAATTACCCCCATAAGTACAAACAATTCTTACGGTGAACTATTTTTACACACATTTATTTAACTACTGCAATGCAGGACTCGCAGATAAGAGTGGAACATATCCCTCCCTCCGCCCATTCTCCTATAAAGTAAGGAAATTAGTTAATCTACGTATAATGATTCAAACTATTAACAGTCAGATACTATTCTAACAGAGTAAGTTGAATGGAACTTGTATGTTCTTAGTAGCTGAATACCCGTGCTTCGCTACGGAGTATATTCAAATTAAATACAACGGTCAATGTATGCAATTTATTCGTATGTTCAATATCCATAAAACATACTAATTTGAATTAAACTCGTAAAAAACTTTAATCTCAATTAGTCTAGTGATTAAATTTTATCTTTTATCGTATTTTAATATTTTTTTTATCAATTTATTTCGTTGTTATATACGTGACGCAAAATTAATTTAAAGTATCACAAAAAGAAAAGAAACCACGTGATCAGCATTTAAAAAATTAAATTCTAAAAATTAATCTTTAAAAATTCACCAAAATTCCGAAACTCGAGGTAATGATTCGAAAAAGATTTCATTTTAAAGGAATTTTTACGTTCTTTCTCACGATATAAATTTTATAACCCTCAAACTATTATTTTAAATGCAAACTTTAAAGAATGTTACAAAAATAGCTTAAAAATTTAATTAAAAAAATCTACGAAGAATTTTTCAAAAATCTCTCTTAGTGCACCCTACATTATAAGAAGAATCGCCATGCAAAATTTCAGCCCTTTAGGTCCAGCGGTTTGGTCTGTGCCTCATCTGTGAGTCAGTCAGTCACGGAACTGTTTTATATATATAGATAAAAGCATGCACTTTATTTACCTTTTTAACATTTTATCAAGCACTGCAGGAATCTAATAGCAGACGAGAATTATAAGAGTTATTTTGCCTATAATTTTGAAAATATTTTTAATTTCCGTTATCTTATATAAAAAAAAATCTATTATCTGCATCCCAGTGTTGCGATACAGAGATGTTTAAATTTATGCGGTACATAATCTGAATATATATTGTAAAAGTACAGACATAGAAGATGTAGAAGAGTTAAAAAAGGAAAATTGAGATTATCTCAGAGAAAGAATTTTTTACCATTGTAAACTTTATCAAGTGTATCAGTCTGAGAGATTTCTCCTATCTCTGCTTTCACGCAATTTAATGATAGTTGAAAACACTTTTAATTTAATGTAGTGATTCTCTAACTTTTAACGATAAGAAAATACCGTAAAAAGAAAAACTTTAGTGGACTCTAATTTTCAGCAGTCACTTGATTAGCAGTCACCGAGAAACTGCACTATTATTAATACGTGTAATTTTACTTTGAAAAGAGCAATTTATTTTCATTTAAAAAAAAGTAAATGTATTTGTTGTGTAGAAATTTCAAAGTTCCCGAGTCTTTTGTTTAACCCTCAAACGGCACATTGGGGGTCGGATCCGACCCAAGGGTGTATCTCACGCCCACCGTACTCTCCCCTCTCATTGCAAGAGATCGAGTTGACAAGGAACCGTACCAAATAGACATACTAGACCACCCTACTAGATATAGGAATAAATAAATACAAGTGTATTTTTGAAAAACATTATTCATGATCACTAGTCATTTAAAATTTTTTTTAAATTTTAGATTTTTAAATTTTTTATTTCGATTTTGAGGACTAATAATTACAAGATAAAAAGAACTTTTTATATACCATGTTTTTAAATTTTCTGTTGAATCATATAAACTTGACAATTATATGTATTAATACTTTTTAAAATTTTTTTTGATGAATTATCCCATCAACTTGAAAGAAAATGAAGTTAATTGGAAGTTAACTTGCGTTTAACTTTTCGTTCCCGTTACGGCCGATAGATGGCTGCACCAGTCTACAAAACAAAATTAACTGAAAATAACTGAAAGTTAATTCAATTCTGCTTAAAGATGGCTAAAAGTATCAAAAAATGCATTGTCATAGTATTCTGAGCTATTCTAAAAGTTTCAAATATCTAGCTAGTCGGAAAGTTAGTTAAAAATCGATTGCAAGATTTGTACTAGACAAACACACAAACAAACAAGAAAGCGAGTTAATAAACACATGGAAATTAGGGCACGTAATAGCCTACTAAGCTGAAATTCAGCTAATTTTTCTCATTTATGACTTTGCCGGATTTCATCCGTTCTGTTTTAATCATAATTTTAATATGGCCTAATTGATTTGCAATTTCTTTGTTTATATTTTCTTTCTTTCTAAAATGAATACATAACAACAATTAGGAAGTTATTCACATTTTGCAACGCAGGCTTTCGAAAAACTTCGTGGATAGATACGAAAAGGAATTATTTATAATCCAACAAAGATTTTAAATTTGTCTAAAAATGCTACATACTTAATTTTGCATGTATTATCTCTATTCGTTTTAGAGTAAGTAATTGTTTACACACATATTTAACCACAGATAAGCCGATATGCCAAACCCTTACTTCAAAAAATGATAGTTGAATTGCCTATTCTTAAACTTAATCTGCGGAAAGAGAAAATGTCCCGCTTTAAATCTTTACAAAATAATAAACGTTCGGAAAATTCTATCAAAATTATTCATATGCACTTATTATGCTTTCATTAGCATTGAGATAATTGTATTTTAATTAATTTGTGAGAATGGCGGGTTAGAAAAAAATATTCGTTTTAAACGTGTTGCAAGAATATAAATCTACTCAAATATGAATAAATTATTGCTTTACGGCTCATAGAGGATGCCAGTTGTTTTAAATTCCCGAACTTATTAAAATATGAATCTTTCCATTCTCATAAACTATTGCATAAGTTTCCAAGAACTCAGTAGAATTTTCTTCTTGATCTAAGAGTTTATTAATAAATCGCTTCATTGCTCTAAAAGAATTTACGGGCAAAATATTTCAAAAGGCGTTCTTTTCCAGCCTCATTTTCGGGCACAGTCCATATATTAAAGTCTCGCACCTTATTGATAATCTCGTTCGATCTACCCTTTATTTCACGGCCTCTTCAATACCTTATTTTTGATGCCACGGAGAGATGAATAAAATTAATAACCATTAGACGCAAGCTTTTCTGATCGACGCAACCTGTATTTAAGAAGGAGGATAGATAATGGAAAACTTTCACTGTTCATTTATAAGTGGAATCTTTTTACAGCGTCATGATAATCAGAGACAGCGCCAAAACTTTTAACTTATTAAAGTTATTAAAATATGGTATAAAGGATTTTTTAATGTTATTTATTCGTAGGATATTTCATAGTAGAGATCGAAATGTAAATTAACAATTCCTTTTATTCGGTATATTAATACTAGTATGGTATACCCCCCATTGGCGATTTTGGCATTATTGAAAATATAATACAATAAGGAAAATAGCGTAAACTTTGTAAACGAATTCTGTGTATATCAAATTACTAATATACGAATTCTACTATACCAAAGCTGTTCCAAAGGGGTACGATGTTGAAAATGGCGTATTCAATCTTGTTACAATCTGGAAAATGGTTTATTTCAGTTATAACACCAAATAACTACAAAATAACAATAATTTGTGTAAAGATATTTCAAGAAATTGAAATTCATGCGTTCACTTACCTTGCAACATCCAATATTAACCCAATTATTATCCAGAATTAACATCCAATATGTACGCATGCGCAGATTAAATCATCGCATGACCGATTCCAACGCTTGGAGATGAAATATTATTAAAAAACTGTATTTATTTATAATTATTTAAAAGTTTCCAAACTTATCTTAGAATTATTCTAAGGCTTCAAAACATAAGTATACGAAGTTTCAACCAGTTTCGTCAAGAAATGTAGATTTGTATACGATACATACATACATACACAGAGACACTTTGTTTTATTTATATAGATAAAAGTTGAAATATATAGCTTATATGGGATTAAGAACTAAGGCTCAACCTCGTCTCCAGATTAATTTTGATTTAGATAGACTGGAAGCTAATAAAAAGTCAATCTGTTAGAACAGTGGTTCCCAATCGGTGGTCCGCGGACGATAGGTGGTCCGTTATATATTGTCCGAGTATATTGTTTCGTTTTTCTGGGTTCGATAGGATTGAATGAAATCTCTTCAGGAAGTGCACACAAAATAAAATTTATTATTCTGTAAATTCTTCAGGCGCATACACAAATTCAAACACATAACACGTAACAACTGTCTTCTATACAGCAGAAAACTCTAAAAACACATGTCAGGATAACAGTCTTCAATACAATACACGCCTAACGCACTTTCAATACATTCTCAGCACAAAAGAACACTGAGTTCCAATGCCAATGTCAGATATTTTTATAGACTACCAAAGCGCCCCCTATCGGTCGTCCAACTAGAAATCTCCAGAAGATTTCTGAAAGATATAGAAGGTTGGCGACCATTTGACACCATATTGCCAAATTTGGCCAAATATCGCCAAATTTGGCGACCAAAATAAGCCACTAAATACATCGCCAATTTGGCGATAACTCCCATATTTGGCGAGATTACCATAGACTCGTAAAATTCGTAACAATATATGACACCCCCTGTCACACGTATACCGGATTTTTCGGACCATAAGACGCAAATTTTTAGATGAAAAATCGACTTAAAATTGGGCTGCGTCTTAGGGCCTGTTCACATAGAATCCGTCAGCGTTAAAGATTCAGTTGGCGATGATTGGTTAAATGGGTCAATAATTGATATATGATTGGTTAAAAATTTTTACGCTCACGCTGACGAATTCTATGTGAACAGGCCCTTGTGGTCCGAAGGTAACATTAAAATAAAATTAATATTTTATTATATATATATATGTATATAAATTATATATATTATATATAAATTTATATTTTTTATTATATAATTTTTTATCTTTTATTACGTAAGAAATTGAAAATATATATTCCTTAAAAAATAAAAAATATTCTTTTCTATAAATTCTCCCCTAAATTTGAGGTGCGTCATATGGTCCAAAAAATACGGTACACGACATCTAACATACGACCCCACGACATCTAACATACATTATTATCAATATTATCAAAGAATAAAAGTAGTTAAAATGCTGTTCTGTAGCACATTTAACATCTAAAAATATTTTCATAAGATGTAATAATTTTATTTACAGTAGATGTTTGTGAATGAAAAACTCCTTCAAGCATGGATGCAACTCATATTCCAAAAACAAAAATGTTAGAATAATACCATTTCCGTTTGTAATTCAGATTTGACAGACTTCCGTAGTGCTCGCTGGCAAACACGTTTGATGACGTCTGTTGAAGTGTTAGGGGACTTTTGAACTCGCAGTGACGTGTGGTACACAGTCATCTGACGTCCTGGTTTTCAAAATTTTTAATATGTGTCGGACAATCGGAAGAACGGTCCATCCTAGAGGGCATTCTTCCCAAACTTCATTCATTAAGACTGAAGTTTGGCAAGAGGGAAGGGGGGTATACATACTTAGGATGATTTGTATGTGATGTTCCTTCATTTGGATAAGACGCTGTTTAGATGATCATGATTGTACTTTGCGATTCTGAATGAATGAGGCCGGTTTATACTGTGGTAGTTTTGCGGAAATAAACACTGATGGATTCAACATGTCCACAAAGCATGTATATACAAAATATTCAGTACGTTTGCCACTAAACCATTTGAAGGAAATTTCTTTTGCATGTATTTAAAAGGCGTTTATATAAAATGGCATTCCCCCCCTCCCCCCACCATTACCACCGCACAGAAACACACACAGTTCACACTTCTTCCACATTTAGAGGCGCAATAACTACGCGGAGCAGAAAAATCTGCTATTCTCTCTGGAAAAAATATCTCTTAATACTGTTCTGTTCATCCTCTTTAATAACCATGCAAATAAGCCAAGTGAATACGCTGATGTTTTTTGAAGTTACCTTCAGAGTATCAACGATGTAGGCTAACTTTCAAATGCTGAGAATGGGAGACAGCAAAGAATTAAACCTATGTGATTCAACCCCTATCAAGTATTTAAAAAGCTGTAGAACTATGAATGATTAAAAGCTCATATATACAGTGGACGCTCGTTAATTCGAACTCGGTTAATTCGAACTTTCGGTTAATTCGAACTAATCCAAAGGCCCCAAAAAACTTGTATTGGAATTAATGTTAAAAAAATCTCATTAATTCGAACTAAATTTTTATCACTTCGGTTAATTCGAACTAAAAATTTGACAAAAAAAATTCTTTTTCCTCGTTTAATGGAAAAAATACACACTGTATTTATTATTTTGTGTGTCAAAATTTCTTTTCTGTGTAAAGAGGCACATGCATGCATTCCTAGACTATTGCATGTCCGCTAAACGTTAGTAGCTATTGTCCTTATTAGTGCTAAACGGAAAAAGCAATTTCCCTTTATTCGGATCGATTTTCTTAGAATTTCAGAAAAACTAGTCTTTACTACAGATTCTAGGGAGCTGTGTCAGTTATAACTGCAGTGCAGACAAGTTAATGTGGTCTAGTTTTTCTTCCTCATTGTGTGGTGTGAACGTGTAAAAATTCAGGATGTCTACACGTGGAAAGTACAAAACCCTAACTTTGGAGACAAAGGTAGAAATTTTAAAGAAAGTAGAGAATGGCGAAGGTAAAACGAAGTTAGCAGCTGACTATGGAATTAAAAAAAATACCTTGTCAACTAATTTGAAAAACAAGGAGTCAATTTTAGATTCATGGGAAAAATCAAAATTTGCTAGAGGAAGGAGACGCATGGGAAATGCGTCCCAAGAAGCTCTAGAAAAAGCTCTACTGCTATGGTTCCAGGATGTTAGATCTCGAAATTTTCCGATAAATGGACCCCTAGTGCTGACGAAGGCTGATGAATTGGCAATTCGAATGGGTATTGCAGATTTTAAATGCAGTGATGGATGACTTTCTCGATTTAAGTCAAGGCACAATATTTATTATCAAACTGTATGTGGCCAAAGGTCTGATGTAATCGAAGATGTATGCACTAATTTCGGTAGGAAACTGCTAGGGCTTTTCTCTACTTACCTGCCGAAAGATATTTTTAATGCGACCATAATGGACAAAGCCATAATGAACTCTATTAAAACTCTGAAAGCATTTATTCAGATGGAACCTTCCTCTGAAAATGAATTGAAATGTTCACTTCAAATCGAGAAGTTGGCTGAACAATGTAGGCATCATAAACAGAACCAAACATCCATTTTACAGTTTTTCCCCAAAGTGTAATTCATATTTTTAATAAAAGTTTACTTTATACTGCATATCTTCTGCTTCATTTTATGATTAAAGTAAGTCTGTATTGCTTTTTAATATGTTTAACTTTAGATAACATAGTATAATATATTTTCTGGGTTATAAAGACTAGGAGATTTTCTTCTTCAGTGATACACATTTAAAGTTATATATTTTCTCTTAACATCGGATAATTCGAACTTCGGATAATTCGAACTTTTTTCTGAGAACCTTTGAGTTCGAATTAACGAGCGTCCACTGTATATATATATATATATATATATATATATATATATATATATATATATATATATGAGTACTGTATTTACAAATTTTAATAACTTCAATATAGAAACAGGCTTTAAATTTTTTATTGAATTACGAATTTCAAACTCGCAAAATATCCACGGTAGTTAAGGGTTGAATATTCTATATATATATATATATACAGAGGCTGTTTTTGATATACAGTTATGTATACAGAGGCTGTTCGCACATTTTTTAGACGATTTTGGTAAGCGGTAATAAAAAATAGTTTTCTGCAAAAGAAATAATTGCAATTGTACTATGTTTTTAAAAGTCAAAATTATCGTCTGCGGCTTGAAAGTTTTGATTTTATTCAAAATGGCGTTTAACAAAGCAGTGGTTCGAAGGCTGCATTTATGCTCTTTCCAAAGAGAAATATGCATACTCCGTTATCCAAAAACGATGTGAGAGTTATGGTTTTGTGATATCTAAAGCGTCGATAGGTAATATCGTCAACAAGAAAGGAAAAAACGTCAAATTGGAGCCTCAAGTGGGACAAAAATTCCAAACAAGTATCCAAGGAAAAAACGGACATCTTCGACTATTGCAAAGGTACGTTGTTTAATGTTAAAAGAAAATCCCCCTAGTCAAAGGACAGTTGCAAAATCATTAAAATGCTCGGTGTCCACTGTAAAGAAAATGATAAACGTTGATTTAAATCTTAAGAAAGCGAAAAAAACGCAATGTGCATCGTCTTCTTCCAAATCATATCGCTGAACGCAGGACACGCTGCAGAATTCTATATGAGAAACACTTATCCAAAGAAAAATGGAAAACAATTGTCACAATAGATGAATCATGGGTATATTTAAATGATTGCAACAAAAAAGAGCCATTTATTATCATAAAAGGGGAGAAAAAAATTTAAGTACATGGTTCAAGGAATGGAAAGAAAGTTTTTCTAAGGGATTCATGATTGTTGCTGGTTTTTCTTATAATGGCAAGTTAAAATAAAGACAGTGGAAAAAAATGTCAAGATTAACTCCAAATACTATCAGGAACATATTTTATCGCCAATTTTTCTGAATGAAATACCATCGCTTTACCCACAGTGCCATCAATCTGTGAGAATCCATCAGGACAAAGCTAGCAGTCACACATCAAAATCCACTGTAAATTTCCTAAGAGAAATGGAACAAAAAACTGGTATCAAGGCCATACCCTTCACTGATATCCCTACTAAATCTCCCGATGTATCACCTATGGATTTTTGTGCTTTCGGACTTTTAAAATCTGCATTATCCAAACGTCGTCCCAAAACCCTTACAGGACTCTGGAAAGCTGTTCAGGAGGAATGGGATAGAATACCTCTTCTGACACTTCAAAAGGCATTATTATCCTGCAAATTGCGGTGTCGAAAGATAGTTCAGAATAAGGGATGTCAAATAGAACATTTAAAACACAAGAATTTTATGTAATTTAGTTTTGTGAATACAATATACATCGTCTAAATAATGTGTGAACAGCCCCTGTATATATATATATATATATATATATATATGTATATGTATATATATATGTATATGTATATATATATGTATATGTATATATATATGTATATGTATATATATATGTATATGTATATATATATGTATATGTATATATACATATATATATACATATACATATATATATATATATATAAAGTGGTTATCGAAATAATGGAAACACCTAAGAAAAACATGAAATTCTTTATTAATATGACATAGGGCCACCTATGGCATTTAATACCACCTGGATTCACTAATACCATTCTTTATGGATAATTCGTCAATGTTCCTGTAGAGATGCTATTGCTGGATATTGAATCCTGACTCTGCTCCCTAAAACAGACCACAGCATTTCGATGATATTAAGGGTTAGGGACTGTGCGGGCCAGATAACGTGTTTGACGTGGTCCTTATGTTTCTCAAACCATGACCTGACACGTCCAGCTTTATGGATCGGAGCATTATCATCATGTAAAACGCCATCTCCTGCAGGAAACAATTTTTGCAGTATAGGATGGATCTGGTCGGCTAAAAGTTCGACATAGTCCTTCCCAGTCAATCTCCCTTTCGGGGTTACAATAGATCCCTTTTGAAAACCATGATATGGCCGCCGAAACCCTAAGAAATTCCCTCTCCATGTTTTACAGCTGACATAAGACAAGCATGATAATACGCTTGTGTAGGTGTTTTCAGACATACGCACGTCCTGTTGCAGGGGACAAAGTGAACAATGATTCGTCTAACCAATTGTCATATTTCAACGTATCACTCGACCAGGATTTGTGCTCGTGGCACCACTGTAGAGGACGGTTTGTTTTGACATCTGTTACAAATGGCTTGGGAATTACTAGTCTGCCGTAAATGTTTTGTTTTTGAAGTTTTCTCTTACCTGTAATGACTGGTACTGGAGCCTGCAGATTCAGCTGGAGCTCTACGGTCACTTTGGCTGCAGTTGTCTTCTTTTTTGATGTCACAGTCCGCTTCAACACCAGTCAGTCTCTTTCACTTAGCTTTCCCCTTCGTCCTCTATTCTGTTTCACAGAAGACGTCTTTCCGTGAACTCTGTATGCCATCATGACTTCCGATATCATAGCTCAGTAAACACCCCAACCCATGAGGGCTGTTGTAAGAGATAATCCAATTAAACGCGCTTCAACAATTTGTTCTTCTGCACGGTCTACAAGGTTTGACATCTTACGCTATCCCCCAAATAGCCTGATACCCATAGTTTCATTACTGCTACTTTAGAGTAGAATAATGTATACACTATATTCTATAAAAAAATATTGGTCCCTAAACTTGTTCTTTAAGGAATACGAAGAACTTCCATAAACACCACTAATATTGATGTGTTTCCATTATTTTGATAACGACCTGTATATATAAATCAAGACAGGGAAGTTTAAGATAACTTTTATTTCTAAAAACATTTATGCAGACTTAAGAATAATGAGGTGGGAAGTATTCACCCAACGGCCCATTTTCTGACTAATATATAACTCTTACAAATTCAACTAATCTGCATAACTAATCTATAGATTTTGATGTGAAGATAAAGTATAAAGAACAAAACAACACAAATACTTACATTTATAGCTGAAAAATAAGAATTTTTTGGTCAAAGCCGATTTTAAAAGCTGAAAAACTATGAAAGACTATAAACGCACACACACACACACATATATATATATATATATATATAATTTTTTTTTTTTTGAGTATTGCATTTATTAATATTAACAAAGCAGTAAGAGTTAAATTTCTTACTGGATTACGGATTGCAAATTCGCAAAAAATACACGGAATATATAACCCTTAACTGTTTGAATATTATATATATCGTTCATTAACCATTTTCTTTGATATAATGTTTTACATAATACTTGTATATACATTTTATACATACTTGTTTCGTCGGGTTTTTATATTCTAACGAATGGGGATATTACGAAAAAGAAACATTCCCATAGTGGTTATCTATATATGTAAAACAGTTTGACTGACTGACTGCCTGACAGATAACGCACAGACCAAACCGTTGAACCTAAAAGGTTGAAAATTTGCATGACGATTGTTCTTCTAGTGTATAACTGTGTAGGGGTGCACTAAGAAAGATTTTTGAAAAATTCTTAAATTTTTTTAAATAAAATTTTTAAGCATTTTTGTAACATTCTTTTGACTTTGCATTTAAAATAATAATCTGAGAGGTATGAAATTTATATCATGAGAAAGATCATAAAAATATTCCTTTAAAATGATATCTTTATCAAATCTTTACCTCCATTTTCTGATTTTTGGTGAATTTTTAAAGATTAAATTTTAGAATTTAATTTATGAAATGCCGATCACATGGTTTCTTTTCTTTTTGTGGTACTTTAAACAAACTTTGCGTCACGTGCATAACGAAATAAATTGACAAAAAAAATATTTTTTTTTTCTTTCTAATGCAGCATACGATTGGACATTATCCAAAAAATATTAAAATACAGTAAAAGAAATGTTCCTCAAACTGTACTATATTAACTGTACTATATTATTTAGTATGTTCTATTAGATTTAATTTGAATATTTTCTTCTACATTATTTTGTCTATAAAAATATCCGTTACGATTTTTTTATAAATATATATATCGCTCACTCTTTTCAACAACGTCATATCTCAAAAATCGGCGATTTTTAGTTATGCTTATTTTCAGAATGCCCTGAAATAGTATATCTCTGCAAGATCACCATATCTCACCGCTTAATATTTAGACGCTAGAGAGCAGAATTAAAATTCATTTTCAATACATTTCAATGTACTTTTAAACTTTCAAATCACTCTCCTGAAAGATCTTGTTTTTTGAGATATGACGTTGTTGAAAGGAGTGATATATTTTTTTGCATTAATTGCATACATTGACCGTTGTATTTAATTTGAATGTACTGCGTAGTGAAGTACGGGTATTCAGCAAGTACAGTATAGTCATTCGAGAGTTGAAAAAGTGAGCTCACCATACTTGTGTCTACTTTTAATTTTATTTTCAGTAGTACCTCAGACTAATTCAATTTCATTCTATTTTGTTTATCGATGACTTTTTTTTATCAAATGAAAAATATTTCTCTCCTTTTATATTAAAGAAAAGCCTTCATTTATATTCAGAACTAGCTGAATACTCGTACTTCGCTACGCAGTACATTCAAATTAAATACTACGTCAATGTATGCAATTAATGCCTATATATATATACAGTTGGTTCTCTGTTTAACGACGCTCTACTTAACGACGAACTCTATTTAAAGACGATATTTCACGGTCCCGGTCCCTCCGACGTAAAAAAATTCTATTTAACGACGATTTTGTTTCTATTTAACGACGATTTTTTCTTAAATGATAAACTTTTTCTTCAACATTTTATTTACAGGAGGGTTACTTTCTGTGGGGGAGTTTGGTTTCAATAACAGACCCAGAATTTCCTTTATGTTTGTTGCAATCATAGACTTGTTGCAGTGGAAAAAACCGGGGGAGGGGGGGGGGAGGATTACTGTTTCTCGGAAGATCGAACATTCTTCCCTGGTGGATCGAATTTCTTAGTGCGGGTGTGGAATCACTCTATTGTACCTACCATGTTCTCATGTGATTTACGAACTGTCCAAAAGCACCCCTCTCTCACTCCTTCTGGGAAGTACGTGTTCATGTTTAGAGAATTCATGGTTGTGTGTAGGAGCTCATTCCAGTACGAATACGAGGTGAGCAGAGCAAAATGGCATCAAAGCGAAAGCATCTTACGCTACACCGAAAAGTGAAAATTATTGAAAACTGGGAAGAAAGTGTTGGAATAACAAAAGTCCAATTCGCAAGACAATTCAGCTACCCGAGTCTACTCTCAAAGGCATTTTAGCAAGCAAAGAGAAAATTCTTGAAGCAGCACAAAAATTTGGTTTGGGATCCAAATCCAAACGGCAGAAAATTCAATGTGGCCGATCAGAAGAGTTTGAGAAGGCAGTCCTGCAATGGTTTCATCAAGCAAGAACATCTAACATTCCAATTTCCGGAGTGATATTTAAAGAAAATGCTATTATTCTGGAAGAAAAGTTTGGAATGCAAAATTTTCAGGCTTCGGCTAGTTAGCTAACAAAGTTCAAAGAAAGATACGGGCTTGTATTTAAAAGCATATCTGGCGAAAGTGGCTCAGTAGATGAAAAAATAGTGGATGAATGGAAAATAGTGCTGAAGGGGATATTAGATGGATATGATGAGAAGAACATATTCAATGCAGATTAGACGGGCCTATTCTACAATATGGTGCCTAATAAAACCTTAACGTATATGGGCGAAAAGTGTTTTGGAGGAAAACACAGTAAGGAACGATTGACGGTTTTACTGTGCACTAATTCGGATGGATCTGAGAAATTTCCACCACTAGTTATAGGCAAATCAAAACAACCAAGGTGTTTTAAGAATATCACCAGGCAACCTTGTGAGTACCGCAATAACAATAAAGCGTGGATGACATCACAAATTTTTATTGACTGGATTAGAAAATTTGATACAAAAATGCATCGAGTAAAGAGAAAAGTTTTACTTTTAATCGACCGATGCACTGCACATACTCCAAATATCGCTGGACTTACAAATTTGACTATCCATTTCTTACCAGCTAATTGCACTAGCAAGTTGCAGCCATTAGACCTGGGTATCATTCGCAGTGTGAAAGCATACTACAGAAAGTCTTTAATTAGGAAATTAATAAACAATTCGGCTGACAGTATAAAAATTAGAAAATTTACAATCTTGGAAGCAATGCACATGATAACACCAGCATGGAAAGAAGTTTCTTCATCCATAATAAAAAACTGCTTTCGCGTTGCTGGAATTCACAAAGAACTTGTAGTGGAACTGCAAAGTACGGATGTAGAAATCAACGAAGATGACATTACCCCTGAAGAATGGAGAAGTCTTGTTGAAGATGAGGATGTTTCAATTCAAGATTTCTACAATTGTGATAAATATGTTTTAACAACAGATTTCTGAAATGTAGAACAAATTTATGAAGATATTGTAAACGAAAACACAGTGTCAGACGATGAAGGTGAAGTTGAAGACACGGAAAACGAGACACTGCCACAGTCTTACACAGATGCAATTTCTGCTCTAGATGTTCTCCGACGCTATATTACATTGAAAATGGAAGGTGACTCATTTAACATTTTAGAAAATCTGGAAAAGAGAATAACGAAAACATTGCGAATGAAGCAATCAACACTTTTTGAATTTTTTAAAACGTAATTTATTGTATTGTTTGTACTCTTTTTTTTCAATGTAATTTAAAATAACTTTTTGTGAATAAAATAATGATGATAATAAAAATAACATTTTTAAACACGCTAATATATTAAGAAATATATTGGCAGTCCTAAGCCTGTAAAGTGTGAAGGGAAATGTTATTTTTTCACAAATTCTGTTTAAGGACGATTTTTCACGGTCCCTTGAAAGTCGTTAAACAGAGAACCAACTATATATATATATATATATATATATATATATATATATATATATATATATAATAAATAGAACGATCAATGTCTGCAATTCATATAAAAAAACAAAAATATATATTTATTAAAAAAATCGTAGCGGATATTTTTATAGACAAAATAATGTAGAAGAAAATTTGCACGTCATTGTTATGCACGTGACGCAAAATTAGTTTAAAGGTATCACAAAAGAAAAGAAACCACCTGATCAGCATTTATTAAAATAAATTCTAAAAATTAATCTTTAAAAATTCACCAAAAATCAGATAATGGAGGTACAGATTCGAAAAACGTTTCAATTTAAAGGAAGTTTTATGATCTTTCTCGTGATATAAATTTTATAACCCTCAGATCGTTATTTTAAATGCAAACTTGAAAAAAGGTACAAAAACAGCTTAAAAATTTAATTTAAAAAATCTATGAAGAATTTAAAAAAATATTTCTTAGTGCACCCCTATACTATAAGAAGAATCGCCATGCAAAATTTCAGCCCTTTAGGTCCAGCGGTTTGGTCTGTGCGTTATCTGTCAGTCAGTCAGTCAGATACGGAACTGCTTTATATGTATAGATAATTTGAATACATGCCGAAGAATTTGTCAACTATATTAAGGTAAGATTTAGGGATGAAGGATCTTGAAATTAATTTTCTCTTACCATCCAAAATGTTTAACATTTAACAGATACACTATACAGAAAACTAAAGCAATGTATGGAAAATTGAAATCTCTTATTCAAGAGACTATATCAAAAATATGAAAATTAAGGGCATATTAAAGGAAAAAAGGGGATCTATTTTTAATTACCATATTCGGAAGCGTACCAAAAATCAATTTTTTTTAGATCAACTCGGTGAAACACCAACAAAATCTCCATCCGTTAGAAATCCATTACAGCAGGCTTAATGCAATTTCAGAAAGTCTCCCGATGCTCTCATAGGAAGAGTCACTAATATTCTTTAATAACCCATAACTCACGTGAATCCCCCCCTGCCGCCCTCCTTTTGATGGAAGTCGGGCGCGCAGATTTTCAAGGCTATTGAGCAAAATTCCTTTCCTCGCGCCGGCGACGAGGATGAGATGAGGCATAGTTCCCGGCGTGATTGAAAAGTGGTTTAAAAGGGGATTATGACGGAAGGTGGAGAATATTGCATAATTTTCGTTGGGGGATCTTCTCAAATCATAAGTGATTGTACGCGCTTCGGATGATCCGCTTTACGAGGCTACCTCTTTTAAACAACTAGGGTGCGCTGGCGTGGGACGTAATCTCGCTTCGATCGAGAGTTTGCTGTCGGGAAATTTTAATGAGGAGAACTTGGTATCTGATGGAAAAGTGTCGAATAAAATGCGTAAATGTGGTAACTTTCTTCGTATTTAAAATTATATCGCATTTCTTCGTATTTAATACACGAGATTCGGCCAAAAATACATGGAGTATGCAATGGATCCATTATGTATTTAACCCTTTCATACGCCACTTTTTTTTAAACGTAGGATTACGTTCCCCCATAAGGTACTCCGGAAAGCAAAATTTCTGATGTCCAGCGTCGCGAGTTATAATTTTGGCAGCGTACTAAACCCAATGTGTATCGCTTGGGCAAGCAGTAAACAGAAAAGTACCAAAATGCGTCATAATTTTCACATACACACACACACACACATACATATATATATACATACGTACAAATGTATAGATACATATATACATAAAAAACAGGTAAGTAACGATAAGCAATCATACGATAATAACCCGCGGTAGTTTCGTTAGAAGAGACTACCTGAAATTTTTTTTAGTCTGTTGTGTACTAACCTGTGTAACTATACCCTAACGCCTTAACGCTGTGTAATCATTGGATTCGCTCATCTCAGTGTTGACCTATGGAGAAAATGTGTCTACTATTTACAGCTACATAAATTCTGTGAATCCAATAAAAAAACGGTATTTTCAGATACCCTGAACTTTTGTGCACCTTACAAAAGGATTCATTTTATAAATTTCGTCCACCAAAGGAATTGATGATCGTTTAAAACACACTATATCAGATTTCCCCCCCGAATAAGTAAAATTTAAAAATATTATTTACATTTTTTTTTTCAAAAAGGGAAAAATGCCCCAAGGTGGGAAATTTTTTTCTCTAGACAGGGTGCAATTTTTGTTTTTGTTTTACAGAAAAAAATCTCTAAATCAAAGTCGGCAATCCTTGGACATATTTTTCTCCAATGGTTAACATTGAGGTGAGTGAATCCAACTCTGATAGCATCTGTTCTTTCAACATTCTGTTGTAAGTCCTAAGTTTATCAATCATTTCTTGAATTTGGGATACTAAAACTTTTTTTTGTATAACAGCAAAAATATTTGTTTGATTAATAACAACAGTAAGATATAAACTTATTATTACTCTTCCTATGATACACCAATCATAGCCAGACAAATTACGAAATAATTCTATCAACAAAATAAACCAGTCAAAGAAAGATCGGCGTTCCGTAGTCTTCTGAGATTCACGTCTTTGAATATAAACATCTTCTCTCTTATTTTCATCTTGTGGTTTTTCCCGAACATCATGTTTTAGTCGTATTTTTTCAGTGCTTTCGTTTCTTTTAGAATCTTTTACCTTTCTGGTATCTTCGATCATTTTATTTGGTTTGTGATCTTGGTTATCCTCTGACTGAGATGCAAATAATTGTATACTAGATGTATCGGCAACTGAGGAATTAATAGATAACGGTAAAGGAGATATGCAAGAACTTGTAATTCTTTTCTTCAACATTTTCAACTATGATGTCAATATCACTTAAGGAACTTTCTATGGCAACAGTTTCTTGCTCAATATTACTTCTTTCTGGTATGAGCTCTGGGGTATCTTGATTAAATTCTTCACTTCTCTTAATTTCAAAAGTCGTCTCAGGGCTATCTAAATTATTATCTGTGGGACTTTCAACATGTACAGTGTCAACAATGTTGTCATCGTCTGGGTTTTGCTTAAAATCCTAAGTACCGTGTTCAGAATCTACATTTACTTTTTCTTCAACAATAGCATCAGTATTTATTTCGACCTCTATCTTAGTATCTTCTCTAACACCAGTAACAGCACTGTTCTCAGACTCATTTATAGCAATACTCGGTTCAGCAGCATCAGTACTGCTTTCAGGTTCAGTCTCAATATTAGTATCACACTTAGGCTCAATATCAATTTCAAAAGCATCGTCATTTAAGTTTGGTAAAACAGATACGGCAGTTACATAAACATTATTTTGAGGTCTATTTTTAACTATAATTCCATTTTCATTAATTAAAACTTCACCTTGCATGAGCACATTTAAACCAATTATTACATCATAAGGTAAAGAATAATCTTTTACTTCATATATATATATCAGCAGTACACATAAAATCATAAACAACAATTTCACTAGAAAAAGATCCCAATGGTTTAACTAAACATTTCCCAACACCTGTTACAGTTGAATTTATCGGGTATAATTTATTAATATTTAATTTTTCATAAATGGATTTTCGAAGTAATGTGACTGGACTTCCAGTATCAATCAGACCATTTATTTTTGTATTATTGATTTCAACAGTTTTGTTCATGTTCGGAACAACGCTAACACATAAAGAGTTTACTTCGGGTTTAATTTCTGATGTGGTTTCATTTCTAGGTTTAATTTCTGATGTGCATTCTGACGCCCGATGACCAAACAGAGAACATTTAAAGCACTTTAGCCCCTTAAATTTGTCTTCACAAAATTTTAATATATGATTTTCAGATCCACAGTTAAACCAAATTTTACGATTGCGAAATTCAGAATGATTAGAATTAAATTTCTATTCTTTAACATTACCAGTTTCGATTTCATATTTCGGTTCAACTCTTCCAAAATTAGACTTGACAGGAGAAATAACATGGTTATAATCAAATTTTGTTCTCGTTTTTTCAAAATTACTTCTGTTTTGCATAGAACCAATTGTCATTCTCGTTCTTTCATTAAATTCTGAGCGGCTTTTAATTCGTTGTCTATCCTCACACACTTTCTGATACAAAGTTAAATTTTCTTTAAATTCAATTAAATTTCTAGATTTATAGAGCACGTACGTATTTGTTGGTGAATCCTGAATACCATTTATTATATAATGAATTAAAGCTGCATCTTCGACGTTACCTTTAATCGCGATCTCTTTCATCGCATAAAAATATTCTTGAAACGATTCATTAAATTTCATCTTTCTTTTATTTTATATCAGATGAATATCCGCACTATTATGTTTATCTCCTAACTCTTCTGTCAACAGTACTTTTAATTTATCCCATGAGTTAACATTACGTTTACTCTGTAAAAATAATTTTTGCAATACCAGTTAAAGATTTTTTAGCAAAAATGAGTTTCTGGATATCATTCCACGATAATAATGTAGCGGTTTCCTCAAAATCAGAAATCGAATTCTCTACGGAGTAATTATCATCAGCACTAAAATGCTTAATTGTACCCTCTACATCACGGAAACTAACCGTTACCTCTTTTAAGTTTGGAACTGACGCAACGTTTGGAAGATTTAATTCGCTAGTAGTTTCTGTTTCACAAGAGACTTCTTCGTCAGTTTCATCAACGTCAACAGAACTAGAGCTTAGCAATTTTAAATCATTTGAATTTGTAACACGCTCAACAAGTTCTTTGGTTTGCCTTCATCTTTTAAATTTAGTAAATTACAAACAGTAATGAGATTATTCACAGTAAAATTACCAGTTGCATATTAAATTTTATCTTTATACTCTTTTGAATTAACATTGTAATTAAATCCTGGAAATTTTCTAAGTCTATCTCTATTCTTTCTGTCACCTGGATCATTTTCAAAAATAAGTTTGTGTAGTAATTTTATGGCATTGGCAGAAAATAAAGTTAAATTGTTTTTTATACGCGGCACTTCACCTAACGTAGCCATTTTGAAATCACAAGTTAAACATCAGTAAATAAAACAAAATTACTCACGTCTAAAATCAGCAAACTGGGGAGCAGAATAATCCAATGGAACACAGCGCTGCATTATAAAAATAATCTTCATCAATAACTATCCTTCTTAATCGTAAATTCAAAATTAATCAATCGTCTTAGAACATCGTCGTAAAAACAAAATTAGTCTTCAACTGCTTCTTTTCATTCGGATACTACTATCGATGCACATTGTCAGGATCATAATTAACAGTTCATCAAGTCATCATCAATGTTCATCATTAAAAGTTCACGTCCCCGTTCAAATCCGAATTCACAGTATCACGATCCATACACAGTCCCTCGATCCCGCAATCCCGCAATGCAAGTATCATGCCACTTCTGAAGTATTTGTAGGTCAGGAATCCAACTGGCTGAGCGGGATAATACGAAAACAAAACACTTAATAGTTGTTCTTGGAAATACAGGGACGAAACAGGTTGCATTTAGTCTATATACATTGGAGATTAATAAATTGTACGTCTTGGAAATAGTCTCTTTTAAACAATAAAAAAACCGTCATTTAGCATTGCACCTAACATTAAACACAAGTCCGTCTTTTCTGGAATCGACTTCCGTCTCATCTGCCCGCCACGAATCAAAGTTCAATCCAAAAGAGAAGAAAGCCTCTCATCAGCACGACGTCACAGGCGAATACATTATTGAAAAATGGGGTGGAGGAAGGCGGCTCGCTCTACACACACACACACACACACACACACATATATATATATAGCTAGGAACTTAAACTATAATTAACTAGATGTAATTGGGTTAAAATTAGGCAAATTATCGTTAAACGGCAATTTACTATGAGAAATTCCCTATTTATTAACACCGGAGTACGCTTTCAATCTCTCGGTTTAAGACTGGCCTTGAGCGAATCTCAGAGGTCATATTCTCGAATGTTTGATAGAGCAAGAAAATGAATCATCGGTCACAGGATGCTGATTGACGTCCGCTTTTTGTATAAGCGTGAAAAAGAGCAAAGCATAGATTAGAGTTGTACGCCGTTGGACGATGTCGCGTGTCGTGAGTTGAGATGAGAGAAATGGCGATTTAGCTGGGTTGATTAGATTTTTAAGTAATATTGAGAAATAAAGTTTAAATGCTATTTAAGTATTCGTTCTTTGGCCTTAATGATGACAGTTATGAAGTGTTAATTAGTAGATAAAAGGTTACACGGTGTAAGCATCGTGTCATTCATACACACACACACACACACACATATATATATATATATATATATATATATATATATATATATATGCAACATTGTTATGTAATTAAACATCTTCATATTTAAAGTGGGGTTACAAGGTTAGCAACAGTTAAGAGGTTACGTAGTATGTACTGTTTTTCACTTTCTTTTTTTGAACGAATAAAATTTTTAGAGTTACGAGGTTTCACAGAGTTGTACAGCGACCATCAACCAATGTGATAGCATAATTCCAAAATCGTATTTTTAGGAGTTACATGGTTTGTTAATTTTGGTACTTTTCTGTTTAACTGTTTACTGCTTGCCCAAGTGATACAAACTGGGTTCGGCGCGCTGCCAAAATTATAACTCACGACGACGGGCTTTAGAAATTTTACTTTACCGCGGGCTGTTATGGAGGAACGTAATCCTACGTTAAAAAGGTTGAGTACGGCAAGTTAGACTCTTGAGATTCGGCTAAAAATACATGGAATGTAAAACATCTATCTTATTTAAATTAAAACTGTTGGGAACACTCGAATAGAAAGAAATATATAAAAATATTGATTACATGACGTCTATAATGTTAACTATATCCAGAGCTTCTGTTGTTTAGTTGATTTCTTCCGCCAGAGAAAGCGAAAAAGTGATTTTATGTCTGATTGTTTATTTAGCGGACAGGTAGTGAGAACCAACGTTCATATCATTTAATTAGTAAACTTACACTAGCCGCATGCTAATTGATTAAATGGCTGAGAAGAGACTCACTAGCGTTACAATTCGTACATAATGACGCCCCAAAAGTACTGATCTTATGCGTGACTATATAACAATTAAACAGAACGTAAACAATTAAACAGAAAAGTACCAAAATGCGACAAAATTTTGACTGACACACATACACACACACACACACACACACACACACACACACACATATATATATATATATATATATATATATATATATATATATATATATATATATATATATATACATACATACATAACACATTCAAAGAGGTAAGCAACGATAAGTAATCCGAAGTTAATAACCCGCGGTAGTTTCGTTAGAAGAGACTACTTGAATTTTTTTTAATGTAATTGTCTTTTGTTAACTACAATGCTGACTTTTTCCCTAAGGATGAATATTTTCCCATATATTAAATTTGCATAAGATTATGTTTACTATGCTATGGGCCTGTGCAATCTTGTTTCCTTTAAAGTTGTGGGAAACCCCCACCGCATGTAAAAATAGCTTTCGAAGGCCTTATGTAAATATAGCTTTGTGTTCACTAGTCAATCGCAGATGTTTTTTTAGAGAATGTAAGTCGATGACAGATGTTTAAAGAGAGCAAATCGATCACAGATTTTTTTATTTCGTAAGTTGATCGTACACATTTTGTAAATGACGTAAGATGACCGAAGGTTATTTTTAGAGCATTTCTTCGATCTCTGATGTTTAGAGCACAATAATCAAACGAAGAAATTTTGTTTTTTGGGAGTTACTCGAACGTATAGGTCTCTCAGAGCATGGTAGGTTTATGGTAAGTAATCTAATATTAATTTATTAGCGAGAACAGAATGGTTGAAATAGAAAGTTCATGGGGATGAAGAAAGTAGCAAAGAAACATGGCAAAGAAAGTAGTGCTGAAAATGAAAAGATAAACAATGATCTATATATATAAAGCAGTTCCGTAACTGACTGACTGACTGACAGATAACGCACAGACCAAACCGCTGGACCTAAAGGGTTGAAATTTTGCATGATGATTCTTCTATAGTGTAGGGGTGCACTAAGAAAGATTTTTGAAAAATTCTTAGATTTTTCAAAATTAAATTTTTAATCTGCTATTATAATATTCTTTAAAGTTTTCATTTAAAATAATAATCTGAGGGTTATGAAATTTATATCACGAGAAAGATCATAAAAATTACTTTAAAATGAAATCTTTTTCGAATCTTTACCTCAATTATCTGATTTTTGGTGAATTTTAAAGATTAATTTTAGAATTTAATTTATTAAATTTTGATCACGTGGTTTCTTTTCTTTTTGTGATACTTTAAATTATTTTTTCGTCACGTGCATAACAACGAAATAAATTGACAAAAGAAATTTTTTTTTCTTCTTTCCAATGCGGCAGACGATTAGACATTATCCAAAACAATATTAAAATACAGTAACAGAAATGTTCCTCTAACTGTACTATATTAACTGTACTATATTCTTTAGTATGTTCTATTAAATTTAATTTGAATATTTTCTTCTACATTATTTTGTCTATAAAAATATCCGTTATGATTTTTTTATAAATATATTTATGGGTTTTTTTTGGCATTAATTGCATACATTGACCGTTGTATTTAATTTGAATGTACTCCGTAGCAAAGCACGGGTATTCAGCTGGTATATTAATATTTTAAAATTACGGTAAAAATAAAGTAAATGAAAATGAAGCATTGGCTTAAGATAGAACATAGAGTATAAGGAATGACTTTGAGAATGAGATTTTTTCCTTTTGTGTCGAAAATTGACCCCAGCGCCCTTAACCAACCAGGATAGCATTAAGGCTGCCGTGTAGTAACCCTATTGGATTAGCTCACCTCAGTGTTAACCTTTGGAGAAAATGTCTAGTATTTACAGCAACATAAATGCTGATAATCCAATAAAAATGGTATTTTCAGGTAGCCCGAACTTTCTACACTTTACAACAGGATTCATTTTATAAATTTCATCCACCAAAGGAATTTAGGAGCGTTTAAAACACCATACCAGATTTCTTCCCAGATAATTTAAATTTTAAAATATTATTTGCATTTTATTTAAAAAATGAAAAATGCCCTAAGGTATAAAATTTCTTTGTCTATTACGGAGTAAATTATTTAAAAAGAAATCTTTCAATTCAAATCAGCAATCCTTGGACACATTTTCTCCATAGGTTAACATTGAGGTAAGCGAATTCAATAGGATATATGCATAACAGCCTCAATGAATAATACAGTTATTAGCAGATTTGAAGACCCGTGATTCGATACCGACGCATGAAGTCTCTTGTTACTAGAAACAAGAATATTAGAAAAGAATACTAAACATTCTTATGGAAGGAAACATCAATAATAGTTTATTGAACTGTACTTTGCATTTTAGTAAATATTACAAATTTCCCTTCTATCCCATTAACTTTCACCTGGCCATTGAAAATAACGAGATCAAAGTACTCCAAAATGCTCTTTTAATACCTTTGTACTACTTTCATTGCACGTTTAACATCGCCGTTAATGCGTTACAAGGGCTCTTCCAATTTGTAATCGCCAAGAGAACCGATACGCAAATTTTTCCAACAGTCGCCCACAGCAGTCGCATAGAAATTCCCGAGAAGTCTTTTCTCAAAACGAAAGTTTCTTCTTTCAAATAAGTCAGAAATCCGATTAATTATAAGATTTTCCGGGGGATGAATTTTAAAAGAGGCAGCCTGAACTGTTTCTGTAATGAGCGTCCTTTTGATCCACGGTGCCGAGGATTAAGTGGTGTCATGTACTTTAAATAGGCCCTAAACCGGTTAAGCGGACCTCGGCTTCATCTTTTCCAGCGTCAGCCGTGGGAGATGAATCGCGATGTTGTGCAAATGAAGGAATTTGAATAATCCTCCTTTTGTTTATGCATGCTGTAGTTAAAGGATCTGTGGAGAATCTGACGGGAACAAAAGCCCTAAATTTTCCGTACGGAAAAATGCTATAAAAGTTGTTAATGACGGGCTGTTAGTGGCTGAATGGAAGAGCGCGCGAATGTAAGAGCTTCGATGATGAAGGATTGGGATTTATTCAATTGAAGTTAATTCTTCACTAAGTATTACGGGACGTAAATTCGGTGTTGCTGCAATTTTTATTGCGATTTTCTAGCCTCGGACTTAAGGCTGCTGTGCACTAACCCTATTAGATTAGCTCACCTCAATGTTAATCTATGGAGAATATTTTTCTACTAATTACAGCTACATAAATGCTGATAATCCAATAAAAATGGTATTTCCTGCACTTTTCTGCACCTGGCAACAGAATTCAGTTTATGAATTTCGTCCACCAAAGGAATTTAGGAGCGTTTAATACACACTATACCAGATTCCACCCCCACCCCCAATAATTTAAAGTTTAAAATATTTGCATATTTAAAAAAAATGAAAAATATACCAAGGTGTAAAATTTGTTTCTCTATTACGGAGTACAGTTTTAAAAAAATCTATAAAGCCAAGTCAGCAATTCTTGGACACATTTTCTCCATAGGTTATCATTGAGGTGAGCGAATCCAATTGGGTTAGTACACAGCAGCCTTACTAGAGAATAATTTAAGATTTTTAAAGCATACTTAAGTCGAATAAATTGCTGATATCGTATTTAAGAAAATTAATCATGTTTTAGTTTTGATATCATGCTTTAAAAGAAGTTATTTTTTATAACTCATCCCTGGATGAAATAGTTAAACCATTAGAAGGGTTGATCAAATAAAACTGAGCCAAGAGCCGGAAGAGAAAGAGTGATAGCCGTACGCTATTCTGATGAAAGATGTAATCCTAGCAGAAGTTTGCCCTTCCAATGACTTTCAAACCGACTGAAGTTCATTTCTAACAACTGTGAAAGGAGTTGGTTTATCCAACATAGAAATTAGAATGGATGGAAAATGATAACAAGTGGGAAAAACTTTCCCACTTGTAAAAAATGTAATAATGAGCAGGCCACTCCTAACTTGCTTAAATTTATCTAAAGAGAACCTTATTACGATCCTCGCCTATTAAGGGATCTCCGAAGGATTTACAGGATCATGGGCCTGGTTTAGTGTCGCTAACCTTGAGGGATTAGAAACAACAACAACAAAAATTAGAATGGTCCAGCTAAGAAAAGGCAAAGAACTCTACGTGCAATTCTAACTGTTGAAGATGTTTCAGAGTCAAGTATACCAAGGAGTACGATGAATGGAAAGGGCAACAGTTGTATTTTCCCGTCTTGCGTGAACGGGAGATTTCAAGGAAGACGATCATCGATTTAGGACGCTGGTATAAGCGAAACCCGTGACTTGGACTGTAAATCCAAGGTTGACAGTATCGTATCACTGCGAGTAAAACCGGGAGAAACGAGTGTGAGTTTTGATGGTGGGGAGAACGTTATTAGGAAATATTTTGTCGCAGGGTTTACGACATTGTATCGGCAAAAAAGAGAGGATTGAACATGAATGGAAGAATAGATGTCAAAGATAAACCAATTGGAAGAGAGGGTAGCAGAGCATAGAATAGATACGGAACCGAAAAGTTAATAAGATCAATGAAAACTGAAGTGGTAGAAAAGAAAAGGGAAATGCAGCCGGTAGCAGGTGCAAGAGGAATAAATGAAAAGATAGAAGAGTTGAGTATAGCGGCAAGAAGCAGATGAATAAAATAATAATGAAAAGCAATTGAAGGCTGGACAAGGAAAGGGAAAAGAGAATTTATGATAGCCATAAAAGCGGGTACCTGCACATAGTGACAGTTGAAGGATGGAGCGTGTGAAAGTCGAAAAAGAAGGAAAATTATAGAAGGTTACGCCCATGCTGCGGATTGGTTGGAATGAATATACAAGAAACCCGCACGCCAATGGAAGGAGAAGAGGAGCTAAAAGATATAGCCAAGGAGAGATTGAGTTAAGTGGTGATTAGGAAGTTAAGAATGAATATAAGATGTAGAGGAGAAGAGTTACTGTTAGTAAGATGTTCACTTGAGTTGAGAAAAATATAATAGTTTGTCAGCTAGCAAGTGTGCTTGTGAGATGCACCTAGATGTACTTATCGATATAATGATCCAGACCGCTGAACGAAGCCTACGATCCAGATCGCTGAAAGAAGCCTACGTTCCAGACGTCTAAAAGAAGCCTATAACCCAGAACGTTGAAAGAAACCTATAACCCAGACCTCTGAAAGGAGCCTAAGATAAGGTATTGACTGATGAAATGAGAGATGTTACATGTTGTGATATTTAAGAAGTTTGATCCCAGTCGATTCACATAATATTGCCATAAGAGACCATATTGTATCCCATAGTAGTAATAGAGACTATCGCCGCCTACGAAATAATGAGTGATGCCATAGCGAGAGTGTTAGTCTCCTGCCGAATTAATATGAGAGACATCGAGTAAGTGGACTGAATGCTATAGAGTCACGACTTGCTTCCACATCAGCAGTGTGATAGATGCCTGCAACCGATCCTGTCATCAATTCGGACAATCTGAGTGCCCTCTGAACGATGCCTGATGCCCACAATCAATACCGTCATCTGTCCGAACTGAGTGCCCGCAGGACGATGTCCAAGAAATCTACTGATTCTACAGTAATCAAGAAATGTTCATCATTAAATGTATCGTTCCTTTTCTCACAACTGTTTGTCTATCGTTTCTTTATAAACTAATAATTATTGGAAATAATTAAAATACGTTAGAGCATGGTTGAGAGATAATATCAGTGAGGGTTAAGTTTAGCAAATGTCTTATGATTTAAATATATCAGTAATGGTGCATTGATAGTGAAATGAGTGGAGTATAACTAATTAAAGTAGAAGGTGAATAATATGGTGTAATTATGAATAGTAGATGATGTGTAAGAATAGATTTATTGATATATGGTTCAGATGTGTTTTTAATATTTTATATGTTCAATAAATCAATCTATGATTTAAACCGGACTTGACTATGCTCTTCATGTCACGAAATTTTTTAAAATCCACAATACGATAATACCACTACATATTTAGTGTAATAGAGAATCTGCGTCTAGTTGGCTTATCACCACTTGACATCCCACGAAAACGGGTCAATGATTAGAGTGGATGCTGGAAAGTTTGATCTGATTTATAATGTTATAGCTAGTAACATGCAATTTTCAGCAACTTTTGCTTTTGATATTTCCTTCCAGGCTGGGAATGGAAGCGCCAGTAGCAAATTTGTTCAGAAAATTGTTTCCTTCTTACTGGAATTCAAAGTTGCTAGTAGAAGTATTCAGACTGACTGATATACTATGGGGTCAAAGGCAAAATTCGGGATTGGGTCCGCCAGCAACAAATGAAATTCTTCCTCTGTCAATGGAATTCCTTCTCATGGTAAAATATCACAAATTACACCACAGTTTTACGTACGTTGTAGAATAAGAGGATTAGAAAGAGGTTATCACTTTTTTCAAGGATTTAATATTTTGCCCTTATTAATTGAATAATTGAGGGATATATTAACAACTCGCGTCAGGAAAAACTTCAATATGGTTTCGTCATTCACAGGCACTTTTGGTATCAGAAATGGATTTCAAATAATAGTCATTTTAAGAGAATGTGTTGGTTATTGTATTATATTACCCTATGTTTTGTTTTCAGGAGTGGCAGTGGAGAATTAGGAGAGGTTTGGGATACATGACCGTGACTGTTGATTTTATCCCGACTCTTTTATTCACTAAATCTCGTCCTTTATACCTACCCCATATTAAATATTTAAGTTAGAGAAGACATTTTAGAAGAAATTTAGAACTCGTACCCGGCCCGATCTCTATAAAAGCGTCCAAGTGAGGCCGAGCCCATGCTATCTGTGTTATGTAGAGGTAAGGCGTACGGTTGCTGCCTGAACGTTTGGTCAAACATGAACACGCGTCTAAAGCAGCGGTTCCCAACCCGTGGGTCGCGAAATGTTTTTCGGGGAGAGGGCGCCGTGGTTTTATTGAATTAAAATAACTCAGAGAATTTCTCCGAAAAAAATTGACAATATTTATGTATTTACCATGAAACTGTAGGGCAGTGATGTGTTTTAAAGGAAAAAGTCTCATTAAAAGCTCAAGGTCAGTTTGTTGGAAATCTACTGCATTTATTTGTGGGTAAATGAAAGTTACGGTTATTTGCTACATACAGTACACAAATTCTAAACAGCTTCTGCTGTTTAGAATTTGTGTACTGTATGTAGTAAATGTGTATTGTATGTATATTTATTATTTAATTGCGAACTGCATGCATATTTATTACTTTTCATTAGTCTGTTGAAGTTTCCTCAACGGAACAAAGCGATTTTATTTAGGAAAGAGTTTTTTTGTATAATTGTTATATAATTCTGAATCAATAAGGTAGTTGCAATATTTTTCTTGAGTTCTTTTTTGTTCTGAATTTGCTTTTACGCACCTTTAACTGACAGATTGAATGTTTCTTCATGTTCTCCATTTCTTGCAAAACTTTTACAGAATTCTTTTTTGATAAAACTAAACATTTAGTTGGAATGAAATTACGGAAATGTATTTCAATGTTTCTTTCTTTATGTCTGAGGAGGCTTTTTTAATGAAAATATGCAGGGTGGGAATGGGTTGTAAGATCCTTGGAAACCATTGATTGGGTGTCGCGAATCGAAAAGATTGGGAAAGAAGGGTCTAAGGCAGGGGTGGGAAAATTGCGGCCCGTTAGATTCCTTTGTGGCTCGCCAAGACAGCCAGAAGAACTGCCAATATTAAAAAAAAACTAACTCATGGCACAACAGTCCGAATTGCTTTTTAGCACTGTGGACCAAGGCCTGCGGTGCCCATCTCCGCTTTCATGACCGTGGGCTTGGGGTGCCATACAGCATATGTCTCGGTCAGGTGGTCAACTTGACGCAGGACCCCCAGAGTTAGTTCCCAAACATGCTTGGTCCTCATTTTATCGACCCACTCAAGGGATGAAAGGCATGAGTCGACCTTGCCCGGTCGAACCCTGGACCTGTGGTGTGGCAGCTTGAAGCTTTTAACCATTACGCCACCGGGCGTCACCGGGCCAATATTTTATTGAATTTATTGATTTTTATAATTTATACTTTTTCTGAAATCCAAAGTTGACTAATAAATGCAATACTTTTAAAAGGGTCGGCCCTCTGCTAACCTCCGCTACCACAAAGCGGCCCCCGAGCCAAAAAAAAAAAAAAAACCCCGGTATAAGGTAATGGATAATGTTATAAAAGTTACACAAGTCCATTATGTATTATTTACATAGTATAAATACTTATGTAACTTTTATATTATGTAAATAATGAGTTTTTTTTTAAAGGCTACGTTTAACTTGCACTGGTACAATTTTTGATTGTTCGTATTATTAAAATGCAAAGAAACAATCGTTGATAATATTTTCAGATTTCCGATTCCCCCAACTCCGGACACACCTTTCCCGAAATTTTTTACTGGTTGCGTTACCGGCGTAGAGGATAACCAATCAGCGAACAGTCATGAAAGAGGATCACGAACACGAGAAAGACGACATAATTCCTAAAAATGACGATTGCAGAAAAGAAAAAAATAAGACAGTTCTTAGAATAACGAAATGTAGATCAACATTTCCATTTTTTTTCCATTTCGAAACTGGACACCTGCCGTGAGCTTTTCCTTGATGCTAAAAAATAACGGGGGGAAAAAGAATGCCTCCTCATAAATCGAATTCCAATAGTTTACTTTACGTAACAAAAAATATTTCCTATGGATCGTTTGTCTTCCGCGGAATCCGTATTAAACAAAGCACAGAATTCCGAAAAATGTTTTGTGGGTATTGTACTTTATCCAGAGCATGCATTGCAGCGGGATCTCATATCTGAAAGAAACATGCATAACAGAAGTAGCCAGGAATTCTTTTTAAAAGGAGGGAAATGCGAAAAAAGTTTGAAATCTGCTTTACTTGGGGTTGAAATGGGAAAAAAATATTGTGAATGTGATTTATACAAAGATGTATTTTTTGCTTTAAATAATACTAGCGGCCCGTTCCGACTTTGTCCGGGTTGAACAATTGTCTAAAGTTCAATAATTCAAGTTCGATTTACGCAAATTGTGCATAAAATTATACATAAATTCAAAAGAATAAAGTTTATAAGTTAAATAAAGTTCTGTAATATTATACCAATAAATTTCCAGTTGATAGCCAATAAATTGTAAATCATTTTTTACCTTAAATGTCCAATAAAAAGCATAGTTCCAAATGTAATTTTCTTCAATAAACCCTTAAACGTTGCCAATTTCAAAAATTCGTTTTGTATTTATCAATACCTCCTCCCCTTGAATCTTTAAAATATTAAATGTTTTACTGATAATAAATGAAAATGTAGTTTGATGTGTCGCTATGGTTACTTGACTATGGTCGACAAAGAAAATTCAAATGTTAAATGTTTTACTGATAATAAATGAAAATATCGTGTCATGTGTTGCTATGGTTACTGGACTATGGTCGACAAAGGGAAAGTTGTAAATGTGAAGCCTCAGCTCAATATTTAGGCCCCTAACTTTCTTTCTACTAATCAGATATACATAATATATAGCCTATGTCCATCAGGAATAATGTACCTCTCAAATAGTGAAAGAATTTTTCAAATAGGTGCAGTGGTTCCGGAGATTACCCTCCACATACAAAATCCGCTCTCTCTTTATATATTAGTATAGATATGTAGACTATACAATAAGAAACATTTTGAAAAACGATTGAATATACTTGATTCTATTTAAACACTGGATTTGTCCGCATCGATACAAATGTTTATATGCAATGAATAAAATACATAGCCCTCCAGTCAATTGCTTAACACTAGAGAGACGGCTGCCGTCAATTTGACGGTTTTGGACATACTATTGAGCGCTATGTCTATATTTATGTCCTCAGGCTTCTGAAATTTTATGACTTTTTCTAATTTTACGCGAAATATGCACACACATTTACAAAATTATATTCGACAGTATAGAGGGGGTGAGGGCGGAAATGTGTTGTATACCTACTAAGACTGAAAGTCTTCAATTTGACGGCAATATAGAAAACAAGCAGAAATCTTTAATACCGGAAAAATGTTAGTTACTTTTCGTATCTTCCCCCTTTTGCAAATAGCAGAAATATTGGCTCTTCGGAAATATTAGTGTTGAAAAAAAAAACACTGCACAAACCATGCATATATTTTTACGGATAAACCATACCAGGTTGTCAGCTCGGCATACCTACATAAAAGTATATCTAAATATATACTGATTTATTATATCTCGGTATGAAATAGTTCAAAATTTAAAGTGTTATTATGTAGAAGTAGAACATGTAATAAAATAGATGATCGTATAGTGGTACTTTTTTTTAATTGTTAATTTGAGAAAACACATTCTGGCATATGTCTGAGATAACTAAAAAAACAAACTCAAATTTAATAGGTAATGTTAACATTTAATTTCTCTTCTTCTTACTTAAAATTAATTTTATCATCAATTTGCATAGAAAACATCATAATAATTATCTACATAGATTAAAAAATTATTCGAACACATAATAAATCCTAGTTACTTATATTAATTATTCTGTGCTCTTGCCTGATAAATATATTACAAATTAATTATTACTCACCACCACCCTCATTGGAGACTGAAGATAATATCTCTTATCTAAAACTCGGTAAAAAAGCAGACTAGAAAAATCATCATACAAAATGGCGACTCGCTGAAGAGCGGACAACCTGGAGGTGTCTAACAATGGCGGCCTTTTTTTCAACTGCCCAAAAATCCATTAAAAAATTTCCAGCACCGGAAAAGCAGAGGTCAGAAAATATTCTCAAACAATTAACACCTTTCAGCTATCATTGGTTAAAAGATGGTTGCTGGGCCGTTGCTATTGAGAAACTATGTCCCCTTAATGACCGAGAGGATGGCAAGTAATTCTCTCTTCTGTGCACATGACCTTACGTACTATCCGTACTGTTACTGGTCACACTAAATTGCCTACGGGAGGTACATTCCCTTCTTCCCGGAAAACCGGTACGAAAAACCACAGGAATGATTTTCAGCTCATATATTTTAAGATTTACAAAATAAAACAGATACACTTATAAATGTGCATGGAACCAAATTAATGTTGTATCGAAATTATGAAATCAGAAAATATTTTTTTTAGAGATAAAACAGCATATTAATCAAAATAATTGCAATGTCAAGTTCCACGTCACAAGTATTTAACACTTTTTCAAAAACATTAAATATTTTAAATTCTTGATTTTATTTTTAACCCTCAAAATGACCGCGTTCAGTCTTTTTAGTCAGGAAAAACTTCCCGTCTTTCTAGTGTTAAAACCATCAATTTTCCGACCGTAGATCATAATTTTACATGAAAGAAACTCATCAATGACTATTGTTAGAGGGCATAGCTTTGGTGCTGTACAGTCAAAGGAAGATATACTTTCTAAATGCTGATATATCTAGATAATAGGGTACGACATATTTCAACGTAAATTTTCCATTAAATTCCCCCATTTAAATTTACATAAATTTTGCATACATGTTGGATGTTCATCCCAAAGAGGAGTGTAATAGAAATCATAACATGAGAGAAATTACAAATGAATTAAGTATATGGGTTATTGTGTTTAGTTTAGTCTTAATAGTGTAAACTTATTCTGACGTTAAAGAATTATCCCCTTCAACTTTAACGCATATCAAATCTTATATAGTCCTTTCGCTGGATTAGGGTAAGCGTCCCGTTTTAGTCGAAAATAGACGATTTTATTTAAAAACACTAGATTGGGAGGCAGCTACGAATTGTCGAAATGAAATATACGCGTATATCAGGATCAATATTTTTGAGTCATCACCTCCATCCCCGTGTAAACACATTCCCTCTTGCAAGTATACCTTCCCAGATGATAAGTCGAATAGCCAGAGATTTAGCCTTCGACACAAGAATTTTTGCGGGTTCGAATCCGTGAGAAGCAGGGATGTCCGAAATGGGCTTTAAGCAGCTGGTATATTTGTGTGTGTGTTGTTGTTGTGGCTTATGTCCCTTGACTGACAGTATATCAGATCAAGTCCATAAAGGCTATTGGGCAGAAAGGTGTGGCTCCGGTTTTGAATAGCACCACAAGGGTCGGAGTCCAACTTGGCAAAAGGACCGGTCCCATAATTTTGAACCGGGTCAAGCGACGTTACCGGTACACTTGACCCCACACCTCCAGATGTAAAGTTTGAGAACTTGGAGGACATTGCAGCCACGACAGATATTTCGTCCACGAGCTGCCATTAGCGTACACGGCGGTGGATTTGCCATCGACCGGCATCGAACCAGAGACATTCTCGATCACTGGCTCGCTGCCTTTTGTCGACTGGGCCAACGCACATATTCTGGCATATTTAAATACTATTGGTGAGTATATATATATATATATATATATATATATATATATATATATATATATATATATATATATGTAACATGGGAGACTGACACTGGCCCAATAGATATCGAAATCTCCCATGTCACGGTGAGAAGAAGATATTAATACTACAGTTCACTTCATAGCAAAACGACGTACTCGGCTTCTTACGGAAAAGACTTTATTACGTCTATTCAAGTCAGTTACAAAATGAGAAAAGCGTACATGTACGTGATCCCAAACCTTATATAACCTCATCTCGCCATGTGATCGTAGTAGGGTTTAATTGGTTAAAAGTTAAGAAAAGGCGTGACAAATGCGCTACAGCGTTTAATTTTCTGCCCACGCCACGCCAGTTTCGTTTTCATTTAAACAGGCAGCCATTTAATTTTTTCCACTAGAGGCCTTTTAGGACTTAGATTTGAAAACGAAAGTTAGCTCGTACGCCCAAGGGAATTTAGAATAATGTTAGATTTTAAAATGGAATTTAACTCGAATGCCCAAAGGGAATTACCTGTTTCAAGGAATTAAAAAAGGGTTTGTAATTTGGAATAGTAAAGTGAGGAATTAATAGTTTTTAAATGTTAAGATTGTTGAATTAAGAAATTACTAGTTTTTAATATTATATATATATATATATACTAGCTGAAAACCCGCACTTCGCGACGGAGTGCATTCAAATTAAATACAACGGTCAATGTATGCAATTAATGCAAATATATATATATATATACAGTGATTTCCGCTTATAAGAATCACGTTTGTTATTACTGTTTTTATTCTTATAAGCGGTTGATTCTTATAGCCGAAATTTAGGTTTTTGGACAGGCACACATACACACCTATATATACATATATTAGATAATTTACCATAAAATACACTTTAATTTATGTTAATTATCTTTTATTAAAATTATTTTTTATAATTTAAAAAATACAACTTAATTTTTAGATCTATAAGTAGATACACATGATTATAGTAAGAGAAGAAAAAATTCAATATTTGTTTCAACATACCTGCTTAACAGTTTTAACATTTCAACTACAGGAAGGGTGCAAGAAAAAGTTTTCTTTGGTAGTTTGACGTAATGAAGTTTTCAGGAGGCTGTTTATACCTCTTTCAATACTAATAGTCTCAGACGAAGATTCACCTTCTAGCTTACGTTTCACGGTTTCATAACGTGCTGAATCTACTAATGCCACGTTTGCCAAAGTGATAGTGGACACTTCGCCGAAAATTTATGTGTTTCAGGGTCCAGGAAGCCGCAACCAAGGTGTGGGAGGTGGGAAAAAAAGAGTCCCTACTTTTGTTTCTCAGTGGAGAAAAGTGAAATCGGACCCGGACGGGTAAAGATGCCCCCGGGTCAAGCTAATAGGACAGTGTAGTTCTAAAGCTTTTAAGGAGAAACTATTATATTATGTCTAACAAAGAAAGGGATGAATTTTACGACTATATTCCATCCCATCTTATCAATCTTTCTTAAAAAAAAAAAAAAAAGAACTTCGTGCCTTTTGAAGGTTTAAGTGGCTTTTTTTGAAAAATGAAAGGACAGCGAAGAGTGTAAACTAATTCTTAAAACCGGTGGTTTCGCTTTGATTCTTTAAAGTGAAAATTTTAACATGGAAATAATACATTTGTTTTTGTTTTCGCGATATTGATTCTTATAAACGGTTGATTCTTATAACCACTGATCACTATAAGCAGTGGTTACTGTGTGTATATATATATATATATATATATATATATATATATATATATATATATATATATATTTATAATAAATACGACGATCAATGTGTACATTTCATGTAAGAAAAACAAAAAAAATATTTATAAAAAATCGTAAGGGATATTTTTATAGACAAAATAATGTAGACGAAAATATTCAAATTAAATGTAATAGGACATAGTAAAGAATATAGTACAGTTAATATAGTACAGTTTGAGGAACATAATGTTTTATTATATTTGGATATTTTTTTGGATAATGTCCAATCGTCTGCAGCATTAGCAAGAAAAAAATATTTTTTTGTCTATTTCGTTGTTATGCACGTGACGATAAATTTCTTTAAAGTACCAGAAAAAGAAATCACGTGATCAGCATGTCCTAGGGAGATAACAGTAGTGTCACGGCCAGGGGAAGGAGCATTGAAAAGTACAGGACAAAGTAAAATAATTGCGAAATGTAAGAAAGAAACATGGCAAATGACGGGCAATAAAAGAGAAGCGAAGAAAGCCAGCAATATACCGAAACAAAATTTAGAGATTGTGTTTGTAGCAAGAAATAGAAGATAAAAGTTGAAGAGAGTGAGTTGCACGAATAGAAGAAAAGAAAATTTATGATGGCTATAAAACAGGCCACCCTGCTTGAAGCCGAAGCATGGGAAAGTTAAATTTGAGGGAGAATTTTATAAATCCCGCCCTCGATGCGCATTGGTAAAAAGGGGATTGAGAAGAGGCAGCCACGGACGAATGGCTATGGCATAATATTATGACCAATGGAAATTATAAGAGGCAGTCAACATTAATAAGAAAATAATATGAAATGAGAAATAGTGTGAAGGCAGAGATAACCTAACAAGTCAGAGTTAGTCAGAAGTTTTTTAGATATAGAAGTTTTGTCAAGGCACATATACCTATGAGGAGAGTGAGTTAGAAGTTTGGAGATAGAAGTTGTCGAGCGCCCAGTATCCCGTGCCGAGGGTCTGCAAGGGGTGATGGAGTTAGAGAACCGACGATGAGCGTAGAGTGTCTTCCATAACTGACGGAGCCTTATACCAGACAAGAAAGTGCCCTAGTTCCGTGCGATGATAAATACAACGAAGTTCGACATTACGAGTGCCAGCTGCTCATAGTAATTCAGTCCTCTTCCGAGATACCGACTTTGCGTTTCCTTTTTATATTGCTATCATTGCTTCTCAGTGTGTAGCCATAATAATTAATATAGAGCGCGATGAGTATATTGTTTGAATATAAGATGTTAAGGAGATGACCTATAATTCGTTCAAACAATTTAATATGATGTTATGCTTATATATGTGAATTAATTTAGTAGTAATGAAGTTAAGAGTAATATGTGTAGATGAAGTACGAAGGATTGTAATGATAATTGAATGAATTAAATATAGGTGTTGTGGTGAATTAATTTAGTAGGAATGAAGTTGAGAGTAATATGTGTAGATGAAGTACGAAATATTGTCATAATAATTGAATGAGTTAAATATATGTGTCGTAAAGAATTAATTTAGTAGTAAAGAAGTTGTGAGTAATGTGTAAATGCCGGAGGAAATATTTAGTAACTTATAGCGTATTATTTATGTGTTAAAAATCAATAAATTAATTTGTCAGTATAAACCAGAGTTGTTTCCATTATTTGGGAATCACAATCAATCAATGTACTAACCACAATCTTTAAGCAATGAATTTAAAATCATAATCATCATTAATAATAATATAATTTAATATCTAATAATCCCCAATTATATTTATTAACTTTCACTGCTACATTTGGTGCGGTGCTAACGAAACTTATGGGATGTTTTGCGGAACTCTGGTTTAATTGATGAATTAATTTCTTGCATTGAAAGAGGTATTTTGAATGATTAGAAATGTGGTATTGAATATTTGGTATTATTTGAGTTAATATTTGATAGTTTGAGTTAATATTGAGTGTATTTGATGATTTTGAATTTTAAATATTGAGTTAGAATGTGTAAACGAATTATCAGTTATATGAAGTGTATGAATTGAAATATTTAGATAGATTAGGATAGAATCAAAGTAGTGTCGCGAATGTGTTGCAAAGACATCGTAAATTGGAAAAATTAAAATAAGATAATTCCATAAAAAAATTGATGTAGAGGCAATTAAATAAAAGACGATTATCGATAGTCAGATGCGCGAAATGTGGTTAGAATCACTAAAATTTTAATGAAAGATAAAATTTTGAAGTTTGGGTTGATACGAATATTTAAGTGTTATGAGTATAGAATGTAGGAATGATTACTATGATTTGAATAATAAGTCGCATTGTTGAAATATTATGTAGGCAAGTCATAAAGAGTCTGTAAGAATATAATGATAGAGGGAAAGAAACGTTAGTTATTACATAGTATATTGAAGGGTGTTAAGTTTGTAGCAAAACAAAAATATTAGTGATACTGCGGTAGTGTTATATAAGAATAAGTACGCAAAATAAAAATTGCAACGGGGCATTGTTAAGAGTGAGTAAGACAGAGTGGAAAGCGCACGATAAGAAATTTAAAGAGTTGTGAGGTAATCGAGAAAATAAAACATTAAAATTAACTGCAATTTTAGAATAAAGATGGGGAAACGGAGAATTAATAAGAAAGTTATCCAAAAGGACTCACATTTGCAAATTGAAGCACCTAGCGAGCAAAAGGGTGGTTTAGCCAACGTGGAATTTATACATTTATTACCAGTAATTGGAGAAGTTGAAAGTGATGATATTAATTTGAAATTTAAATTTGCGCGGGAGATTGCCGAGATAGCAAATTGGACTGATAGGCAGTTAGCCATATTAATTAAATGCAAATTTAAAGGGAAAATCGCCGATTACGCAATTAATCGCATAAAACTTAGAGATTCTGAGAGTACAGAGGAGATCGAAAAGTTGATAATGGATAGATTTAAAATTACACTATCGCCGACGCAACAACTTAAAGCATTAGACAATATTACACACACGCCCGGTGAAAATATTAGAGACTTAGCTCTACGCATTGAGAATGCCACGATCGAATATTTGGGTCTTGAAAATGCACAAAGTGATTTAGGGATAAAATTAAACTGGCGAAATTTTTACAAGTAATATATAAGGATATTAGACGTGAACTCCTAATGTTAAATATACAAAATTTTACCGAAGTCGTACAGAAAGCAAGCGAATTAGATCTTCTATTTATGGAGATTGAGGACAATGAAATGGTGATAAACCGTTCGATAATCGAAGAGCAAGCAAATGAAATACTAAAATTAAAATCGATGATACAGATGTTAAAAAATGAATTGGCGGAAGTCACAGACAATCAAAACGAGCAGCAGTTAGAATTGCAAAAATTAGTATCCGAAAATACAGATTTACAATCACAATTAATAGCGACGAAACAAGATATCTACATTAAAAATTGCTAAAATGAAAGATTAAGGGAAGAATTAGATACAATAACGAAGGTTACACAAATAAAATCATGCGATTTATGTGAGCAGGATGATCACGATGTTAACGAGTGCGTCATATTTAAACAATTTTAAGAAAGTAGAGATGGTGAAAATAGACCACAAGAGCGGGCAAAAGGGCATAAACGGCAGGATAATTATTATACGAAATCAAAACAAGCGAATATTGAGAGTTCAGATGATGTACAGGATTTAAAGCAACAAAATTTTCCAATAATTGAGACTAACACGGTTTATATTGGTACCATAATGGCGGCAAATGATTATCAGGATTATCAACAAATTATTAAAAATGATAGACAAAAATATGGCAGAAGAAATAGGGATTTCGATCAATATAATTATTACGATCGAAGAAATAGGTTAAATTTGCGACACAATCAATACGAGAGAAGGACAACGGGAAAGTTTAGAAATCAGGTACAATATAGGCATTATTATAATAGTAATTATTGGAGAGTTGGGGATTTAGCAACTTTACGTAATTTAATGTCTCTTAGTGCTTTGAGAGCCGAATTTACAGGAATATTTGAAATTATGCGAATTTTCCCCGATCAAAACGTGTTATTGAGATATCAAACGTGTTATTGAGTTATAGCAATCCAAAGGTGGTTATAAAGGGTTTTTCTTTTTGCAATTTCTTTAAATTTATTTAATTGCTGTTGTTCCTAACGCCCACTGGCCGGAGGTTCCAGACCAGGTCCAAATAGACCTCGGGCTGAGTAGTGCGGCCCCGGTTTATAATAGCATCACAAGGATCGGAGTCCTACCTGGCTAGGTGCCACCACATTTTGACCGAGAACCCATAGGGGCGACATCTGGAGAGATCGCACCTTTCCCTCCCACTGACCTCATAGGACTTTCCGGTCTACGGATTTAACGTGCCCATATCCGGCTTAGACACGAAGGTATTTCACGGCGCTTGTCGGTATTCGATTCGAGCACCTACAGCTCCGAAAGCCGGCGCGCTGCCGATAGGCTATCTCGGGCCGATTTATTTAATTAGGTCTGAGAACCCCCAACCGATGTCCTGAACCATATAATGTCGTTACCCTAGGTGGTGCATTCTGCGTAATTCGGGAACGAGCATTATATAAAAATCTCTTGAATATTTAGCTCATGAGTTGCCAACTGTATTTATAACTTTTTCTATTGAACAACTGTAAAAATGTAACGCTAAATTTGACTTATTTAAAAGCTATAATTTATATTCTGAAGAAAAATGTTATTCAAGACTGTTATGTTTACGGTTTCAAAGTAGGTATCGTCTAACACATTTGGCGGTGAAGAAATGGTTTGCTTAGGGATGGAACTCTGTTCAATGAAATTGTAGTAGAGTCGTTCTTGAATGCAAACGAACACCGGACTCTTAGTGGGTTTAATTTTTTTTTGCCACAAAACTAAAAATATTTCCAGTTGGAAATAAATTATACTGGAACATTAAGGTAGAAAATATTTTATATTAATTTTATTCCTCTGGAAATGATTCATTTCTTGACAATTTCAGAACCGAATATCTTGAATTTTGTTTGTAGCACATTGATTAACAATGTGTTTCGGTATTTTTTATATAATTGTATTTTGAGTAACATAAATATTAATAAATTGGGTACTCTGTACAAAAATTAACGTCGCTCCGAAAAATTAATATTAAGTATATTAAAATATAATAACATTCATTTTCATAGTTTGGATATACTAGTTGTGAGTAAACGCAAATACAATTTAGATAAGGGAACTTGTTTATAAACTCATCCTAAAATTATTCAATTGGAGATATGTATTTGCCAGGAAATAATCTCTTGATCCCTTTCACCTAATCACCTCTTTATAAAACAGCAAAATTTTGTATGCATTTAACGAATTATTTCAGGTGATGTCGTCTGCGTTTATATTGCTAACAAAATTACCGGGTGTGTCATAAATTCATGCAAAGTTCAAGAATTCGTAATAAAAGAAGTAAGGATCGGAAAAATTTTCCGTTTTCGCCAATAGGATCAGAGGGACATTGGAATTTTTTTCCATGTAAAAAAAAAAAAAAAAAGTTTCCAAAAGTAACCGACAGAGGGCGCTCGCGCTTCATATTGAGACGTTTTACGCAAATCAGGCTATGAATAAAACACCTGGCTGGAAATGGATCCGTCATTCGAAGCCGGCGGCATGATTTCTTTACCAGATCGAGCGTTTGTGGTTAAACTTTTCTACAAGAATGGTGAATCACAACTGGTGCATTTCGAAAGTTTCGCACGGAGAAAGGACTGAAGGCTCAAAAAAGCCCTATTTCGTTGAATGGAATACTGAATTTAGCACGACGTTTTCAGGCAACGGGGAGTTTGGAGGATCGTCCACGAAGTGGCAGACTATCCTTGAGCGCGGGCCGCGTCCATGTTGTACAAAGTGTCCTGGAAGAATTGGCAGCCGAGACATCAACGGGGAGTAGCAGTGCTCGTGAAGATGGGAAAAGTCCGGGGATTCCGGAACCGTCGATTCGACGTATTCTGCACGGAATGTTGAATCTGTATCCGTACAAAATCCAGGCACTTCACCAGTTATTACCGGCAGATACAGATGCAAGACAAAACTTTGCTACATGGGCTCTGGCACAAATAGAACGTAACCCACAATGGTTGCTGAACGTCATGTGGACGGATGAAGCCCACTTTTCACTGCATGGTGACGTTAATAACAATAGTATCTGGGCGACGTCAAACCCTAGTGAGTACCTGAGCCAGCCACTGCATTCTCCTGATGTGACTGTCTGGTGTGGTTTCACCGCGTCTTTCTTTTTGAAGAGCCGAGTCCTGTATCCGGCAGGAAAACCTGTACAGTCACTGCAGCACGGTATCTTACTCTTTTGCTTGACCACGTCCAGCCTGCATTGCAGGAAAGACATGCATTACCTGTTGTCAACTTCATGCAGGATGGTGCCCCGCCCCACATTTCACGAGATGTAAAGACGTTCCTGTTGAAATATTTCACTGAAGACCGAGTGATAAGTCGCGGTTGTAAGGTTCAGTGGCCCACACGATCACCAGACTTGTCCCCGGCAGAATTTTGGCTGTGGGGATATGAAAGTCTCCGGGTACCGGGGTTTCCCAACCACTTTGGTGGAACTGAAAAATGCCGTTCGACAGACAGTCGCTGCCATCTATGGCGACAAGCTACACTCACAATGGGCGTAGTGACGCAACTCACTTGCCTATTACCTTGTGCTGGTGGTAATATTGAACATCTGTTCTTTAAAATAAATGCACAGTCTCATGTTGCTGTGATCTGTTTGATTTTCTGATTGTGTTTATACGATTTGCATAGAACGTCTCAGTGTGGCGTGTGAGCGCCACACTGTTTCGGTTACTTTTGGAAATTTTTTTTCACATGAAAAAAAAATGTCCCTCTAATCTTATTGCAACAGATAAAATTTCCGAGCATTACTTCTTTTATTACGAATTTTTGAACTTTGCACGACTTTATGACGCACCCGGTATATGTCCAAAAGCTATAACGTATATTTTTCTTAGAATTTATAAAATTATTCCTTATTTCAAAATAACAAAAATATTAGAAATATTTATTTCCATCTAAATAGATATTTGTACCTTTTTTTTTAACCTCAAAAGTGTTATAAAAAATATTTAAATTTTCACTTTCCAATATTCTACGATAGACACGAAAGAAGTAAAGTGAAAATCTGATTTCCATTGAGGTAGTCAAAGCTGGGAATGAAGGCGATTTGTGAGACAAGGCCTCACTTCACTCCGAGAATTCTTATATCTATGAAGATTGCTTGCTATGCCCCGAGGTTTTTGCTCACTGCGGAACAGTTTGACTTGTATTCGTATTTACATTTAGAAGAAACTACTAAAATTTAACCCACCAACGCGAATCATGAGCAAAAATTTCAAGAATTCTCTCCCTTGAACTTACTTCTTCGTATTCATTCTGTTAATAATTTTGCTTATTTCCTTCTCAGGAAGAATGTTTGCTTAGTTCCTAATTTGAAAATTTTACATTAGAAGGATATTAAACGTTCGTTCCAAGGTTTGAAGGACATGGCATTGTAATTTCCCCGCTTATCTCTTCTAGTTTTCTTCTGGGGGTCCGGGGTAGTCTAGCGGTAGCGCGTTGGGTTTGGAACCGGTTCGAATCCCGACGAACGATATAAAACACCGTGTCTACGCTGGATGGAGGCACGTTAAATCCATAGACCAGATGTCCTTCTATGAGGTCAGAAAGGGTGGGAGAAGGTACGATCTCCCTAAATGTCGCCCCCTAGGGGGAGGGAGCTGTCAAAATTGAGCTGGCTCTAGGGGGTGAAGGTCTGTCTACTTAAACGATGTCCCCATTCAAAGAAACCAACGATTCCTGTCGATTATGTGCGGTTGTCTTCAGTGACAACTTTCGCACATTGGCAAGCGCCAAAAAACACTTTTCTCCTGTGGTTTTAAGTTTTCTTCGCTGTCAGGTTTTGATACATCATAAAACATCTTGATAGCATCCCAGAGGGATGGGGAAGCGCGGAGAAGCCGTTCGAAGACCTTTGTATGGCTTTTATTAGTTCAGGAATGCTTGTCTATTTACAAAGGTGATAAGATGAAATTGAGAGGACGATATGAGAGGAAAGAAGACAAAATGAGAGGACGTCTCCTATATGATAATGGTCATCGAGGACTGTGACGGTGAAAGTTAGTGGGAAATTAGCAATTTTATTTATATTTTAATATGTATCTTTTAATAAATCAATGATTTTCTGAATATAATTAATTTGTACATTTCATTGCATTGTGATTCCCAAATGAAGGAAACAACTCTGGTTTTATATGACCAATTAATTTATTGATTAACATAAATGATATGATATAATACATTCCTACAAAACAGGTCATACTTCATCTACACATACATTTAATTCATTCACTACAAAATCATTACTCGAATTAATTCATTATACGAATTACCATTTATTTTTCGCTAACTACCATTATATGATTACTTCACTACCGCGCTCTATATTATTAAGTTAATGAAGGCTACGCTACGAGAAGCAATGACGGTATAATATGCAGAGGAAATAAAGGGACCGTACCTTTACAGATGATAATTGGCTCGTCGTTATGGACATCGGGCACGGAGCTATAACGGCCTCTTTTCATTCACACCTCACTGGTACTGGATACGTCTACGGTGGAGTACAGGGCTCCTTTAGTCAATCTATGCGCACGGCATTGGGCACCTCACTGGTACTGGATACGTCCACGGTGGATTACAGGGCTCCTTTAGTCAATCTATGCGCACGGCATTGGGCAATGGGGCGCAGTTGTCTTACAGCTCTGCTAGCATCAGTCACGGCTTATATCATCATCGGGCGCACTTCATACATTTTACTAGCTGGGTGGCTGCTACTTCTGATTCTAACTTCTAGCTCTCTCAGTGTCCTGTCTGTCTTTTTGCTTCCTCATATTATTTCATATTATTTTTCTCTAATTTCTGCCGGCTCCGCCTCTTCTCCATTCCATTGGCCATATTATTATTATAGGTCATCACAATTCGTCCCTGTCTGCCTTTTCTGCATCCCCTTTCACCAATCCGCAATGAGGGCGGGATTTATAAAATTCTCCTACTTTTTCCCATGCTCCGACATCATGAAACACGTGTTCTGTTTTATAGCCCTCATAAATTTTCAGTCTTCCTTTCTTTTTTTCTTCTCTTTGTTACCATTCATTCTACAGCACTTTTATTTTTTAGTTTTATCTTTAGCAGTTTAGATTTATTGTCAGCCATTTGCTTCTTAGACCTGCTTCTCTCTTACACTTCGCAATTATGTTACTTTGTCCGTATTTCTCGATTTTGCTGCCCCTGGCCGTGACATTATTGTCATATCCCTATGACAAGGACCAATAATATAATGCTGTGGGGTTTACAGAAAATACATGATTTTAGCAAATTTTGAATTAATAGAAATGGATATAGATGCGTTCTCAATATTTGTGTCTATATAGTCAGGTAAATTTACATAATTACAAGAGAAAAAGAACTTTTTATGTACCATGTTTTTAAATTTTCTGTTGAATCATATAAACTTGACAATTCTATGTATTAATAAGTACTTTTAAAATTTTTTTTTGATCAATTATACCATCAATTTGAAAGAAAATGAAGTAATTGAAAGCTAACTTGCGTTTAACTTTTCGTTCCTGTTCTGGCCGATAGATGGCAGCATCAGTCTACAAAACAAAATTAACTGAAATTAACTGAAAGTTAATTCAATTCTGCTTTAAGATGGTTAAAAGTATCAAAAAATTGCATTGTAATCGTGTTCTGAGCTATTCTAAAAGTTTCAAATGTCTAGCTAGTCGGGAAGTTAGTTAAAAATCGATTGCATGATTTGTACTAGACAAACACACAAACACGCACACAAGCAAGAAAGGGAGTTAATAAAAAATGGAAAATAATTACAACATAAAAAGAAATTCTTATATACCATGTTTTTAAATTTTCTATTGAATCATATAAACTTGACAATGCTATGTATTAATACTTTAAAATTTTTTTTTGATGAATTATCCCATCAACTCTAAAGTAAATGAAGTTAATTGGAAGTTAACTTGCGTTTAACTTTTCTGTCCCGGCCGACAGATGGCTGCACCAATCTACAAAACAAAATTAAACTGAAAATAATAAAAACATGGTAAAAAACTGCTTAAAGATGGCTAAAAGTATTAAAAAAACGCACTGTCATCGTGTTTTGAGCTATTCTAAGAGTTTCAAACGTCTAGCTAGTCGGGAAGTTAGTTAAAAATCGATTGCAAGATTTGAACTGGACAAACACACACACACACACAAACAAGAAAGCAAGCTAATAAAAACATGGTAAAAATCATTAGGTGGATTAAAAAAAATATTTTTCTAATGCTTTGATATTTTAAAATATATATTTATAATACAAATCTTATAAATAATCTAGCCAAAAACTAACGTGTAATTAAAAGCAGTTTTATTTTAAGATTTCTCGAAAAATTTGAAAGAAATTTACGACCGGTAGAAACTTGATCTGGAAATTTTAACGTTTCATAAATTTATATTTATCGAGAAAACATTTACAAAAAATTAAAAATTGAAATCTTGAAATTCTAAGCTCATTAAATATTAAAAAATAATTTTAAGGCATTCAAAATAAAAGAAAAAGTAATTTGAAACCTTTGTTTCTCACTGAAGGAAAAGTGTTTTGTGTTACTTAGTGTATATGAATATTTTATCTTAATATGAATACTAAATCTTAAACTTGATACACATTATAAGTTCCCTTATGTATTACTAGCTGAATACCCGTGCTTTGTTACGGAGTACATTCAAATTAAATACAACGGTCAATGTATGCAATTAATGCCTATATACACTCATGGACAAAAAAATTAGCGCACCAAGAAGGAGTCGTCAAAATGAAACGAAATTTTACATACGTAATGACTACTTTGATATAAGTAAATGATAAGAAAATCAAAGAAAAAGGATAATTTATTTCAGAGAAAAAGGCAAAAGAACGGAGGAGTTAATACTCCGTTGGACCCCCTCTAGCGAAAATGCACGATGCGATACGATCGGGCATTGAGTCATAGAAGTTCTGTATGATGTCTTGAGACATTTCGTTCCATATTTGCTGTAACCTTGCCTCTAGTTCGTTGAAACTCATGGGATGCCCAACTCGTCGTCCCAAATGATCCCAGATATGCTCGATTGGAGACAAATCTGGGGATCGGGCAGGCCAAGGAAGGGTAGTAACAGTGCGGAGACAGTCTTGTGACACCCTTGCCGTATGAGGCCGAGCATTGTCTTGTTGAAAAATGGCTCCTGGGAGCCGTTGCATGAGTGGCAACACATGTGGTTGCAGGATTACATGAACATACCGCTGGGCTGTCATGGTGCCACGGAACAATACTAGGGGTGACCGTGTATTGTAGGCAATGGCACCCCATACCATCACACCAGCTGTGGGAGCGATGTGTCGCTGTACAGCAAAGGTAGGATTGAAGCGTTCACCACGGGCTCTCCACACACGAACACAGTTGTCATCACTGCCGAGATTGAATACGGATTCGTCTCTAAAGACGATCTGGTTCCATTCCGCTGCAGTCCAGTTTCCTCGTGCGCGGCAAAACTCCAAATGGAGGCGTCGATGGGTGGGCGTCAAGGGCAGCACACGTAATGGGCGCCGCGATACCAACTGTCCTTCAGCCAGGCGCCTTCGTATGGATCGAGAAGACACAGAGGCCCCTAGTGAAGGTGCTACCTGTGCCTGGATGGCGGCCGATGAAGCAGTTGGCTGTACGCGTGCATTTCTTACGATGTGGCGGTCTTCTCGACGACTGGTCTGTCGAGGGCGTCCTGAGCCTGGTCTTCGTGTACATGACATCTCTCGGGTCCACTGGTCCCAACACCTCCTCACAACACAATCAGAGCGGCCTAATTGACGAGCTACTCGCCTAGCTGACCACCCAGCTTCCATCATCCCGACGATTCTCCCCCTCTCAAACTGCGACAACTGCTTATATTATCTTCGAACACGGCGTAATGGCATGTCTATCTCAGCTCTTCCATTGTAAATGATTCAGCACACTCAAACAAGCTTTGGTTACCTGTTTTATACTCCACAGAGTACGATGTTCAACGCCCTCTACCGGCTATACGTAATGCGCAATCACGCTGCATTTCTAATCATTTGCATATCTCCCCGACATGTACCTTCATTGCAAGTTTCGTTACGATCCCGCAATTATTTCTTGGTGCGCTAAATTTTTTGTCCATGAGTGTATATATAATTTATAAAAAAATCGTAACATATTTTTATAGACAACATAATGTAGAAGAAAATATTCAAATTAAAGCTAATAGATCATACTAAAGAATATAGTACAGTTATTATAGTACAGTTTGAGGATCATATCTTTTACTGTATTTTAATATTTTTTTGGATAATGTCCAATCGTCTGCAGCATTAGCAAGGAAAAAAATAATTTTTTTGTGTATTTCATTGTTATTCACGTGAAGCAAAATGAGTTTAAAGTATGACAAAATGAAAAAAACTCACGTGATCAGCATTTAATAAATAAAATTCTAAAAATTAATCTTCAAAAATTTACCAAAATTCAGAAAATAGAGGTAAAGATTCGAAAAAGATTTCATTTTAAAGGAATTTTCATGATCTTTCTTGTGATATAACTTTTATAACCATCAGATTATTATTGTAAATGAAAACTTTAAAGAATGCTACAAAAACAGCTTTAAAATTTAATTTTAAAAAATCTAAGAAGAATTTTTCAAAAATCTTTCTTAGTTCACCCCTACACGAAGTGAGGAATCGCCATGCAAAATTTTAGCCCTTTAGGTCCAGTAGTTTGGTCTGTGCGTTGTCTGTCAGGCTGTCAGTGAGTCAGTCAGTTACGGTACTATTATATATATATATATATATATATATATAAATCAGTTGCAATATTCATAACATAACTAGTTATTTATTTATTAAAGTCCTGAAATGTGATCAAGTAAACTTGAGGACACTGATGTCCTGAAAATGCTTTCAATTTTTTAGGACATTATTCAAAATGCAGGAGATTTCTTCAAGTCTCTAGGAAGTTTGATTTTCCTATATATATATATATACTAGCCTGGTTTCGCCCGACTATGCTCGGGTCCCACAAAAGAAAAAAAAGGCCCTTTTCAGGGCCATACAAATTTATTAAACTCCCGTCAATATATTCCCGTCAATTTTCATTCCCGTCGCTGCCGACAGATGGCTGCATCATACTGGAGATGGGTGATTTGATTATTTCGTCTCAGCGATGGAGTGCATTTAGAATTAAAATATCTGTAAAACTATTAAAGTAACAGAATAACTGTAAACAGAAAAAATTATCAGTTTTCAAAGTTCTTTCCAAATATGTAACATTTATGTACTTTCATGAAAAAAAATGCATCGATTTTGACATTTTCAAATATGGCGACTGTGAGGCGCTTCCATTTTCTGGATTCACCCTTCAAAAATTATTGGTTTTTTATTAATTAAAAATTAACGGTAATAAAATTTAAAATTCGGGCTTTGAGGTGCACATGTTCAGACTCTTCACTACCCGTGTGACAAATTTCAAGGCTGTAAGTTTCACAGATTCGTCTCGAGGCCACACACACACACACACGCGCAAACATTCGATTGTATTAATAAGATAGTTATATATATATATATATATATATATATATATATATATATATATATATATATACACTGCTGGCCACCCAAATTGCAACACCAAGAAAGACGAGAGATATCACAACAAAATTTATTTTGTAGATAACATGTTGACCAAGTATCAAATGATTGAATTTATAGACTTCTGTGAAGTGTGGTTCCTGCCAAAATCAGTAACCAGAGTAGCCGCCATTGTTGGAGATCACCGCTGCCACACGCCTCGGCATTGATTCAAAGAGACTTTGGATGAGTTCTTGGGGTACAGCAGACCAATCAGCTTACACACGTTGCCAAAGTTGATCTGCTTTGGCAGCTGGGGAGGGAATCTGGGTCAATCGTAGAGCAACCATGGACCACATGTTTTCTATCGGCGAAAGATCCGGAGAGCGAGGCGGACAGGGAAGCAATTCAATCTGGCGATTGACGAAGAACCGTTGGACAATGCGTGCCACGTGTGGTCGAGCATTATCCTGTTGAAATATGGCTGTGGGCAAGCCCTGAAGGTAAGGAAGGACAACTGGCTCCAACACCTCGGAGATGTAGCGCTGTCTGTTTAAAGTACCGGCAATGCGTACTAGAGGTGTGCGAGAGTGATATCCAATACCGCCCCATACCATAATACCCGGTGCAGGACCAGTGTGGCGGTGCATAACGCAGCTGTTCAGCATCCTCTCCTCACGGTGTCTCCAGACTCGAATGCGACTATCGTGCTGTTGCAGACAGAAGCGTGACTCGTCAGTAAAGACAATTTCATTCCATTCTGCCGTCCACATCCTTCTGTCATCGCACCATTGGCGGCGGAGACGTCTGTGGTTCTGCGTCAAGGGTAGACAAAGCAATGGACGTCTTGCGGACAGACCACTCTGCTGTAAACGGCGTCGAATGGTACGGGCAGACACTGGATGATGCGTTACAGACTGCATGTGCTGTGTTATGGTTCGTGATGTGACTGAGCGATCCGTCACTGCCATGCGCAATGACGGATCGCCCAATCAATTTGCCTGTCATCACGTGAAGTGGTGCGCTGAGGTGGATGCGATCGAACACGCCGGTCCGTCGTACCCTCCTGCATCCAACGATCACATATCCGCATTACAGTTGTTTTGTTTCGTCCAACACGACTACCGATTTCCCTGAAAGATAATCCACAATCTCGGTAGGCCACTATCCTTCCTCTGTCGAACTCGGATACTTGATCAAAAGATGACCGCTGTTCTCGACGAGGAATAATTGATCGTTTTTTTGAAAAACCACAAGAAAAACACAATTGCTGAACTTGAAATCGTCGAAATCTCCAAGCCTTAAATAGCGCTTTGAAATGGCGCCACAGGCGCGCGTGATGTGCGTCTGCGCTGAAATTCGAATCATTTGCATATCTCACCTCCGCTAATGCATGTTGTAAATTTCATGTTATTTGCATGTTTCCTTCAGGGTGTTGCATTTACAGTGGCCAGCATATATATATATATATATTAATATTAGTTCCGTTTTCCTGGGTTCGTTATGATTGAATAAAATCTCTTCAGAAACTGCACACAAAATAAAATTTATTTTTCTGTAAATTCTTCAGGCGTATACATAAATTAAAACAGAAAAATACGTAACAACTGTTTTGTATACAGTAGAATACTCTATGAAAACGCAAGTCAGGATACAGAGTTTTCAATACAATACACGCTAACGCAGAATTCAGTAGAAATTTAATATTGAGTTTTAATGCCAATGTCAGATATATTTATAGACTTCCAAAGTGCCTCTTATCTGTCAGCCATCTAGATATCACTAGAAGTTTCTAGAAAGGTCTAGATGGCAAGTTGGCGACCATTTGGCACCATATCGTCAAATGTGGCAAAATATCGCCAAATTTGACGACCAAAATAAGTCATCTAATTCATCGCCACTTTGGCGATATCTCTCATATTTGGCTAGAGTACCATAGAATCGTAAACTTCGTAACAATATATATATATATAACTTCTCTATGGCGGCCTGTCGGGGTTCCGATAAAAGTGGATGCATTGAAGGGGTTGTCGAAAAGATGTTTCTTCAGTAACATTGGTTCCATGGAGTCTTTTATCGATTCTGAATGAACTATGTCCGTTAATAGTGGTGGCCATCGGCTTTTTTGGGTGGCCGTCCAGTGAACACTCACTGTACATATAAAATTGTTTATCTCTTTTAGGTTCAATTTTCCAAAGAATTTTTTTTCTTCTGAATGTAAAATGCGACAGAATAATGTTTCCAGAATGCAAATGTGAAACCACACCTCATTTAAGATGCGGTTTTCATATCCACAAATGACTTTTGGGCTATCAACGGAATCAACTAACCATCAAATTTATGTGTATACGTAAGCATTTATCATGAGTTGCGTTCTGGAATTTGCACGAAGTAATAATTCACGTTATCTTGGGAAGCTATAATTTCCATCGCAAATAAATATTATCATATAAGGTATTAATTTAATATCTGTAAAACATACTAAATTGAAATAAATTCTTTAAAAACTTCCATCTCAATTAGTCTAGTGGTTAAATTTTATCTTTTACTGTATTTTAATATTTTTCATCAATTTATTTCGTTGCTATGCACGTGACGCAAAATTAATTTAATGTATCACAAAAAGAAAAGAAACCACGTGATCAGTATTTAAAATATTAAATTCTAAAAATTAATCTTTAAAAATTCACCAAAATTCCGAAACTCGCTAAAAATCAGAAAATGGAGGTAAAGATTCGAAAAAGATTTCATTTTAAAGAAAGTTTTTATGATCTTTCTCGATATAAATTTTATAACCCTCAGATTATTATTTTAAATGCAAACTTAAAAAAAGTTACAAACACAGCTTAAAAATTTATTTAAAAAAATCTAAGTAGAATTTTTTAAAAATCTTTCTTAGTGCACCCCTACACTATAAGAAGAATCGTCATGCAAAATTTCAGCCCTTTAGGTCCAGCGGTTTGGTCTGTGCGTTATCTGTCAGTCAGTCAGTCACGGAACTGTTTTTTTTATATATAAACTAGCTGAAAACCCGCACTTCGCTACGGAGTACACACAAATTAAATACAACGGTCAATGTATGCAATTAATGCCAAAAAATAAATATATATATATATATATATATATATATATTTATAATAAATACGACGATCAATATATACAATTGATGTAGGAAAAAAATATATATTTATAAAAAAATCGTAAGGGATATCTTTACAGACAAAATAATGTCCAATCGTCTGCCGCATTAGCAAGAAACTTTTTTTTGTCTATTTAGTTGTTATGCACGTGACGATAAATTTATTTAAAGTACCAGAAAAAGAAGTCACGTGATCAGAATGTAATAAATTAAATTCTAAAATCTAATCTTTAAAAATTCACCAAAAATCAGAAAATAGAGGTAAAGATTCGAAAAAGATTTCATTTCAAAGGAATTTTTATGATCTGTTTCGTGATATAAATTTTATAACCCTCAAATTATTATTTTAAATGCAAACTGAAAAAAAGTTACTAAAGCAGCTTAAAAATTTAATTTTAAAAAATCTAAGAAGAATTTTTCAAAAATCTCTCTTAGTGCACCCCTACACTATAAGAAGAATAGTCATGCAAAATTTCACCCCTTTAGGTCCAGCGGTTTGGTCTGTGCGTTGTATGTCAGTCAGTGAGCCAGTTACGGAACTGTTTTATATATATACTAGCTGAAAACCCGCACTTCGCTACGGAGTACATTCAAAGTAAAAACATCGGTGAATGTATGCAATTAATGCCAATATATATATAATAAATACGACGATCAATGTATATAATTGATGTAAAATATATATATATATATATATTTATAAAAAAATCGTAAGGGATATTTTTATAGACAAAATAATGTAGAAGAAGATATTCAAATTAAATCTAATATAAAGAATACTAAAGAATGTACAATTAATATAGTACAGTTTCTAGAACATTTCTTTTACTGTATTTTAATATTTTTTTGGATAATGTCCAATCGTCTGCCGCATTAGCAAGAAAAAAAATTATTTTTTGTCTATTTAGTTTTTATGCACGTGACGATAAATTTATTTAAAGTACCAGAAAAAGAAGTCACGTGATCAGCATTTAATAAATTAAATTCGAAAAATTAATGTTTAAAAATTCACCAAAATTCAGGAAATGAAGGTAAAGATTGGAAAAAGATTTCATTTTAAAGGAATTTTTATGATCTTTCTCGTGATATAAATTTTATAACCCTCAAATTATTATTTTAAATGCAAACTTTAAAAAAGTAAAAAAAAAACAGCTTAAAAATTTAATTTAAAAAAATCTAAGAAGAATTTTTTAAAAATCTCTCTTAGTGCACCCCTACACTATAAGAAGAATCGCCATGCAAAATTTCAGCCCTTTAGGTCCAGCGGTTTGGTCTGTGCGTTGTATGTCAGTCAGTCAGTGAATGAATGAATGAGTCAGTTACGGAACTGTTTTATATATATAGATTATATGATCTTCTGCGGGAAAATTTTGCTCATTAAAGAAATTCGATATAGTTTATAATTTGATAGTAGTTGAATGTTTCAGTTAGTTTCGGATACAAATAAAATATAAAAATTTCCAATAATGGCCATTACATTTTCGTCGTTGGTAAAAATCTTTAATTTAGAGGTAATACTCAATTTTCGCTATTCTCTTCGTATCCATTACTATGGATTGACTTTTTAGTGATCGCGATCGATATAGGAAAAACATCGAATCAATTTCCAAATTTTGTGTCATATATAGGAAAAATATGCCAAAATATGACCTTCAATGTTATTTGTTTGTTACATACAGAAAGCTGATTTTCCTATTTAGGTACTTAACATCTTTTCGGAGCAATGCAGTGTTATTTTTTTATAGGCATGTGAGCTGTAATTTAAAAATCTGATATTTATATAAAATGCACTGATTTTCTAAAGTAATGACTATTAATTTTGAAATATGTTATCTACTGACACACTAAGAGCTCTCACTATTTTTAAAAATTTATCAATGTACAGTAGTATAAATGCCTATTACAAATTTAAGTATAACGAGTTAAAAAATTAAACATGTAAATATAGAATTTTTTTGCATCATTAAAGGTTTCTTTTTCTCCATAAATCATGAAAAAAATACCATTCTTTTCGAGAGATAAAATATGGTGTTTAGAATAAATTAGATTTAATTCACCAATACCGAAATTTATGATGCAAGCCAGAAGAATATGAATTTCCATGATTTTTAGTTTGTAATAATATAAATATTATAAGGAGTATAGAAATAAAGATTCGCTTTAAAAAATGCAATGAATACTTTTAAATAAGGCTTTAAGATGCTTGGAAATTTACTGCTAATTTTGTGTGCGTAAATATATGAAGTGAATTTAAATTTCATTATTTTGATTTCATTTTTTATGACAGTTGAATTTGAATATGCGGTCAGATCTAAGATAATGTAATCCCATTTTGATGATTGTTACAAATAAAGGATTGTCAGTATAGAGTAAATACCTTTTAAAATAAGTGAAATCTAGATATGAAATTATATCTAAAACATGTTACATACTTGTATATTGCAGGTACAGGATTTAAGATGTTTGGAAGTTTATTACAAATTTAATTTTGTGTGGGTAAATATATAAGGTGAATTTAAATTTCATCATTTTTATTTCCTTTTTTATGACAGTTGGATTTGAATATGCGGGCAGATTTAAGATAATACAAGGTCATCGAAAAAGGTTGGACACATTTCGAAAGCTCATAAATGTAAAATAAATGGAGCAAACGTAGTAATATTCTTTTCAAACAACTTGACAAGTGTCCAAGATTTCTAAATGTAACTGGTACGCAACCGTGACGTTGGACGTTGCTCAGAAGCGATGCGAGGTGGAAGACGTCTTCGTTCGGCTTTCCGTCAGTGCAATGGCGACCGTTCAGGGAGGAAGCTCAAGCGGTGGTTGTTTGCGATAAATGCGACGGTATTTTCTCTGAACTGTTTTAACACATTTGTACTCCGCTAACCACAACACACATTGAGTTTTCTCCTGAACGGTCGCCATTGCACTGACGGAAAGCCGAACAAAGACCTCTTCCACCTCGCATCGCTTCTGCGCAACGTCCAACGTCACGGTTGCGCACCAGTTACATTTAGAAATCTTGGACACTTGCCAAGTTCTTTGAAAAGAATATTATTGCGTTTGCTCAATTTATTTTAGAATTATGAGCTTTTGAAATGTGTCCAACCTTTTTCGATGACGCTGTATAATCACCTTTTGATAATTGCTACAAATAAAGTATTGTCAATATAGATTGAACACCTTTAAGATAAGTGAAATCTAGATAAGCCTTAGCAATATGAACTAAGAATTACTTTAAAGGTCCATTAATTACTTGCCTTTCCGAAGTTTGACGTCATATTTTGCATTTCCATTTTAAGCTGGTTCAAATTAAAGCGATTCAATTCATAACTAAGCCGAATCACTGACGCAAGTTTCTTTTGATTACGTCATGTTTGGCAAAGTGCCGTACGTCATATAATTAAACATAAAAGTCTCTAGTAGATGGCGTATTCCGTAGAAGTTACAACCCGATATTTGAATATCAGCTTTTGACACGTGTATATAAGCCGTGAACACTTTGAGTAGAGAGTATTGGTGAGATAGTGGGTATTATCAGGTAGTATCAAGGATCTAGTATCAAGGATGTAGTAGCAATGATCGAGTATTATCAAGGATCGATTAACAAGTATCAAGCTGCTCTGTCATCAATGCGTTTATCAATAAGTTTGTGTCTTATCTGATAAGATAACAAGATGTTGTATCAAGCCTGCTGAGAGTAAGATATTTTGTATTACTTCGACATTTAAATCCTTTTTGATAGTCCATCACAGTATGGGAAATAGACTGTTTTTTTAAGAAATTGATTCAATGTGAAAACCCGGCGTACATAACCAAGTGCTACTAGTGAAAAATGAAGATATTGACATTGTTGTTTTTAACTAATTTTAACTAATTTTTCAAATGAATAAATACTTTTATGTTATTGTCATCTATACATTATTTTGAGCATCTTTAATGGTTTTAACGTATACCTTTTTTAACAAACATAGCTTTTACTGCACAGTTTTTACTCTGCTATTTAAATATATATAATAGAAGAATTATAAGAATTGTTGACGTACATGTTTTACATGTACGCTAACAATAAGAAATGATATCTAAAATATTATATAACATATATAGCAGATATAGTATATATAATGCATTTCAGATATTTCATATATAAGATCAAACAATTAGTCGCTTAAGTATAAGGAAAGAAAATGAGAAATAGCAGCAATTCCTATATATCCGAGAAATCCTCGAAATTACTTCCCTTTCCGAAATACGAAGTGTTTGGTTAGTAAATGGAAATATTTATACCTGATCTTATTTTATGTCCTCTGAGCGATCCCCCGAGTTCTTTATTTTCTTCATCGAATCACCGTTAGTTTGTAAGATATCATGTTTTCAGACTTTAGATATATCTGAATTTTTAGATTTTTTTAACCTTATATCAGTGAATAAACGAGACCTTACATTTAAGAATGAAAAACCCCATGGGGAATAGATCAGGAAATAGCAGGAAGTAAACGTCGATATATTCTTAGTTTTCTTGCAGTGTAAATAAATTTTAAAAATACTGTCTCTACACGGTACGGTTTTCAGAGGTTAAAAATCTGCTATTCCAGCAACGTTTAGTTACGTTTAGAAATTGCAGAGTGGGATTAAAAATTCAGACTGGGTTTAGGTTCTCAAAGTTTTCTAGAATTGAGTACCCGTGTTTGAATACGGTATGAACTACAAAATATTTGCCCTAAATATTAATGAATAAACTGTATTTATTTTTAAGTAAAGAATTTTAGTTTATTTCTGAAGAAAAAGCGTGTTTCTTTTTCATTTATTTTCATTTTAGCTTTTTTAAAGAGTACGAGGGCAAAAAGCATAACGTATACACGTTTTTGTCACATTTTTGCACAAATGTCGTACGTGTTTTCGTACAAATTTGGCCCGAAGAAGAAATGCTCTTTTTGATTCGATACATGTGAGGATAAAAATTGACTCACATTTACTATAAAATCTGCGACACTCTATTTTGTTGATAAGCGCAGTTCCCTATTTTCATGTAAACTGTTTTAAGAAACTACAAAAGCACTAGTGGGAGAGGATTCCACAAGTGGCTATCGCAAGTAAATCTTTGAACTCCCTTTCAAAGAAATTCACACATGAGGCAAGTTAGAAAACTGAAAAATTTCTTTAACTCACGAACCAGGTTTTTAACTCTGTTCATATCAAGTTTGTAAACTCGTTAAAGAGTCTAATGACACATTTCATATCGGAACCCTCAGGAAATTTTCATCATCGTGAAACTCGGCAAAATTTCAAATAAATCAGTATAACTATCAAAATATAGAAATATTGTGAAACCTAAATTATTTTCCACGTCTTGATTCTGAAGAAATTTCTTAAAACCGTTTTCATTTTTCGCCATTCGGTTTAAAAGCTGTGATGATCGCAGAAAATTGGAGCACATTTTATCCCAAAGCGAAAGATGAACAGCTTACCCTGTAACGTTAGGTGTACGATGACTTATACTCCTCGCGAAGGATTAGTGCCGACTTACCATTTAGTAGGTGGAAAAAAAACGAGTGCTACAGGGAAACGCTTAATGATGGGGAAAGATCGCGCATGATTCTCCCAGTCCATTTCAACCCGTCTAGCCAAGAGTCCCTATAGTCATCGCGTTGGTCCACCCGAACAAAACCTTTAGTGGGAACACAAAGATTCCATAAGCAGATTTACGCTACATTTTTTAAATTCTTGTTTGGATTTTTAGTTCCTTGTTTCGTAGATAAGCATCTGCCAGATTCGAGAATAAAATTTTAGGCCTGAGCTTGGCAGTGAAAGGCAGATTTTCCATCATTGTCTGTCAAAAATAATTGACTGTTACGGTCACAAAAACAACATAACTCTACTTCTCATTTTAAAATTCTGTTCAACTTCTGTAAAATTCGAAGTTATTAAATACATTTTCTTGCGTGGGATTTGAAGGAGTGTATAAAAAATGTCCCATTGCACTTACGCACACACACACAGGGGTGGCCATGGAATAGCGATCGATTTCTCTACGGCTGCCAGTAATGTTTCCGGGAACTAGTGGCTATTTTGAGCAGTGGAGTAATATATATATATGTAATAAAAATAATTTTTATATTAATAATCTGACTTCTCCATGTTCCTGCCAAACATAATTTATTCGATTTCTAAAGATGATGTAATTCTCATAAAGATTGCAGTACTTAATCTCTTCGTTCCCCTGTAGAAAGAGAAAGATCCTTATAGACTTAGGACAACCTCTGTCTAGGGAGACTGAGCCGATAAGAATCATTGCACACGCCCTAGTCCATGACGTAACATAACGTCATAAGGAATAACCTTTGCATCACCTCTTCTGTATTTTCCCGATATAAAAATGAGAACAAGGCTGAAAGCCGAGCCTTTTTTCTGATATTGTTTGCTACATTTCATAAGTCACTCGGTCTAGCTACCTCCCTAAAGGGAACTGCATATGAACGACAATAAAACTATATTAACGAAATCTCCTATTTACTGCGTCCCAATAACCAACTCTGTTCCAGCTGCTTCTACAAGACATGATATATCATATATATATATATATATATATATATATATATATATATATATATATATATATATATATATATATATATGTGATATATCATATGTATATATATATGTATATGTGTGTGTGTATATATATGTGTGTGTGTGTATATATGTATGTGTGTATATATATATGTATATATATATGCGTGTGTGTGTATGTATGTATATATATATGTATATATATATGCGTGTGTGTGTATGTATGTATATATATATGTATATATATATGCGTGTGTGTGTATGTATATATATATATGTATGTGTGTGTATATGTTACGGTTCAAAAGCACCGCAACATTAGGCACAGGTGAAGGAATCAATTAAGAAATGATCGAGTTAAGAGAAGCAATGACGAGTGATAAATAAGCGAGGCACGTGGACATAGTTTAGAAAAGAAACAGGATATTTAAGTGCCATTAAGGATGAAAAAAGAAACCGCCCAAAGGAAATTTACAATGTGGGGTATGCTTAGACCAGATGCAGATGTGAAAGATGTAGGAAGTGGGGAAAAGAGCACTAACGAGGAAAATGCATTGAATAGTGATGGTTTGGGCTAAGTGGTGGAAAATCGGAAACAGATGATATTTGAGAAGATGGGAATAATGATGATGGGAGGCGAGTGGCCCCACCTGCGAGAAGGCGGAGAAAAAGAAGATTCTAGAAAGAAATGAGTAGCCCAACAGAATAGGATTAAAATATATCAGACCAATAAGAAAACGAAGGAATGAGCGGATCCAAAATGAAAGGGGGGAAGAAGGTAGTGGACTAAAAAAAAATAGACACGTAAGAAAAAGATTCATTCATGCTAGAGAATTATGAAATGACGACTCGCGAGCTGGCAGCGAAGTAGCGGCGTTAGACATTTTTTTATGCAGAGAGCACTAGTACTGTGGACGGCAACCAGACAGCCATTGATGGGATTGACGGGAAGTTATTAACCTGAATGCCTCGAGTCCACAATAAGCAGAGAAACCCCTCTAGATGATGGTCAATGTGAAAGAGCGATGGAAGACGAAAATAATCCCCAGCCAGCAGAAATCCTGTGAATAAGCCCCGAACCGACAACAATACGAGAGGAGTGCCCCCACATCCCAAGGAGCTATTAGCGAGATACGACATCTAGCCAACGAGACGTACAATGGAACGAGTTTCGGAAGGAGCGTGCATAATGTCACAAAAAACCCCCACCCGCCAGTGATTGACATTCGTATTGGGCACATGGTCAAAAGATTGGAAAGAATCGTCAATGAAGGTATTGTGCCGTCTATAATTGATATATATATTTAACGTGTATAAAGTGTGCCTCTCATCCTTGATTCAGATAATGATAGATAGTGTATAAGAGTTACATGAATTGATATGATAAAATGGTTATATGGGTAGCTCACCCCTTAAATATATAATCAATGTATGAACATGTTATGTAAATGGTTAATGTAATTGTGATGATAACTATTGAGGAATAATGAGAATGATTAGATGTATTAGGCAAAAGTTGATAATTGTTTCTTAGAGGGAATACCTCGTAACTAAGTAATTGAAAGTAGAGTATTAACATAGAAGGTTTACGAATACGAGAAAGTGAATTATGTAATAATATTCATAAATGAATTAAGTGTAAAACTTAGATACTAAAGATAATATGTTGATTTAAATAATGTGTATGAGTGTTATGTTTTTAATAAATCCATCTGTAATTTATCAATCAGATAATCTGTCATTCTTCATAAACACAACGCAGATACGAACAGCGTGGTCGTACAAGTAGATAGTGAGTGCATAATTAATGATTGGTAATTCACCTCAAATTGACAACTTAGACCACGTTACTAACCACTGTATGCATCATTAGAGTATTACAAATTCAAAAGCACCGCAACAGTATATATATATGTATATATATATATATATGTATGTGTGTGTATATATATATATATATATATGTATATATATATGCGTGTGTGTGTGTGTGTGTATATATATATATATATATATATATATATATATATATAAAATATAGTGATTGTGGTTTTTTTAACTTTCCCCATTTATGTTTTTATGAAAATCTAACCTTCTAAATATATATTTTTTTCTGTACCTTCGTACGTGGCAATCTTTCTAAGATCCATGTTTAAAGCTTATAAAGCTATCGGATGCTAGTATTAACAGCTTGAATAGACATTGGAAATATCTTTATTAGACAAGATCTGTGCAAACACTATTTGTTTATATTAGAAATTTACCATGATAATAATAATAATAATAATAATAAAAATCACTATCAAAATGAGTTCATTCTCTGATTTCCACTGTTCATAGTCTGAATGCCATTTCCAGTGAGTACACCCAAGAGTGCATGTCTCACCATTGTGACGTCATACCTATCAAGATGAGTATGGATGAGCTTTATGTGCATCACTGGGTAATTCGTGATAACATGTCTCCCCGTGGGAAAAGGGAATTAATTGGATAGTGACTTAATACGGAACAGTGGAAGGAAAGCGAAACGCATGCCGATGATAAAGAAACAGTAAACAATGAAATAGAGAAAAGCACATGGGTCGACTAATTATACTGAATTATCCGAGCGTGATTAATTAGGTTTGCGTGATGATAAACATTACAACAGAAATAAAATTTTAGTATTAGGGAAAAATGTTGTAAGGCAGAAGATGAGAAGCGTTCCAATACGTCAACGAATGTCTGATGACGACTGTCATTAATGGTATGATGTAGTTAAGATTTTCCCCCGAAGAGGGTTATATCGTGTAGAAGAATCGGTATAGCCGTGTTTTACTTATTAGGAAACTAGTGACGGATATTTAAATTAAAGTTGTATCATTTGCAACAAACATCGTAAAAATACAAAACCCTATGAATAATAGTTAAGATCCATCAAAATATTCTTCGAGAAAATGGATATACCATGTTTTTGAATTTTCTGTTGAATCATATAAACTTGACAATTCTATGTATTAATAAATATTTAAAAAAATTTTTTTGATGAATTATCCCATCAACTTGTCGTTTCCAAAGAAAGTTAATTGGAAGTTAACTTGCGTTTAACTTTTCGCTCCCGTCCCGGCCAATAGATGGCTGCACAAGTCTACAAAACAAAATTAACCTAAATTAACTGAAAATGATTTCAAATCTGCTTAAAGATGGCCAAAAGTATTAAAATAATGCATTGTCATCGTGTCCTGAGCTATTCTAAAAGTTTCAAATGTCTAGCTAGTCGGGAAGTTAGTTGATAATCGATTGCAAGATTTGTACGGGATAAACACACAAACAAACAAGAAAGCGAGTTAATAAAAACATGGTAATAAAAAAGAGAAACGTCCCATTGTTGAAGATCCAGAGAGTAGGGTGTTTGCGTTATAAATCTGATTCTTAAATTGTCACTTTCTAATTCGGTTATAAAATCTCGGTGTATGGGTAGGCATTATATAGAGTCAGAATACATTTTTTTACGCATAATAAGGCGCCTTGATCCAGTCTCTTTGCCAAGCTTGTTTATCGCAATGATGTTTAAAGATCCCACATACGCACGCATAGCGTTAGATATATGTTGGTAATGATTAGTTGGTGATCCTTGATCTATGTGACCTTGTCCACAAGAAGGTGCCTCTTCCAGTTTTCTTCATCATTGTTCCTGTATGACACCTGGACACTCGAGTTCACGACATGGCTCTCTTGTAGCCGTGGACCAAAAGCAGGCTTGGAGCTTTGACCTCATAGCCTGCCTATCTGATCCATCATAGTACTTACTAGCAAAATAGCTAAATTAAATCTTCCTCCCCGTAAAACCACGTTGAAAAAGATAAGGTCACATAATGCAAGGTTAGGAAAATAGATTTGTGCCATAAATTTCTCAAATCGAAAATTTCTAATTGGGTTTTCGTAGCCTAGTATATGGGTAAGCATGATCCTGATGCGTAATCTGTATGTTTCTTTGTCGTTTATTAGACAGTCTGTCCAAAACTGTCTCCACTGTAACTTTGTTGAACGCATGTTTCTCACAACGTCAGCTGCTGATCAAACGGATACATGTCTAGCATGGTATATCTTTCAGTTATTTGACGATCCTACTGCAATACGGCTTCAGTCGCGTTGGTTGAAACATCTGTCCATGACGTGGAGAATTGTCTGGAAAATGGGATATCTTCAAGGTTTCCCCAATATGTATAATTATTTTGTGCCACCCTGACATTTGTTCACTACCTAACACCCTATTTATATGCTGGCCTTATTACGTACATTTCTTATTCTGGTCTTGCAAGCGGGAGCACAAATTTTAGAGCAGTTCTTTGCAGATGTCACATACCGTATTTTTTTCGGACCCGAAATTGAAGGGAGGATTTTTAGAAAAGAATATTTGGTATTTTGTTAAGTATTTAAAAATCTTTTCAATTTCTTACTTAATAAAGATAATATATATACAGGGTGTTGCCGAATTCGACCGACAATTTTAGAGGAGTGATAGTAGGTATCAAGACGACCAATAAACACACAGGAATGTATGACCGGAAACGAAAACCGGATCAGCTAGAGGATAAACAAAAATGCAGAAATGAAAAGTCATATTTTGTCTAGTTGACCAGGTTTGCGTTTCCGGTCATACGTTCCTATATGATTCTGTCTTGTTTTTGAGTTTTCTACCTCATCCAGAAAAATGCGATATTTCCGGCCATTCAGTGGGGTTGGTAAGGGGTATGGTCCGATTAAGTAAACAGCACCCTCCAGCGTCAGGTTTGCGTTTCCGGTCATACATTCCTATGCGATTATTGCTCGTCTGGATGCCTACTGTCAACCCTCTGAATTTGTCGGTCGAATTCGGCAACACCCTGTATACACACACACACACATATATATATATATATATATATAATTTTTCATTTTATTTTTAATGTTACCTTTGGACCGTAAGGCACACCCTAATTTTAAGTCAATTTTTTTTATGTAAAAAGGTGCGTATTATGGTCCGAAAAATACGGTATTCATACTGGCTGTGGCAAGCAAGTTTGCTAGATCCAGCAGTCTGTTAGAGATGCCACGTCACTAAACACCTTTTACCCAGGCCTGGCATCTAATACCACGTGACTTTGCATTTTACAGCTATTAGAGCCCTTTTAACGACTGTCGGTTTAAATTAATCAATAAATTGCCGTAACTTTTTAAACTCTTCTCGAACATTATCAATAATGATTAAACGATTTATACCGACAATTCGAATGTTTAATAATGTAATTTTAATTATCCTCTAAGTGTTGTTCAATAAGCTTTTCGAAAAGAACGTTGTTGAATTATGGATATTAATTTCGCTATACTCAATAAGTCGAGGAAATCAAATTAAAAGCTAATAAATGGGCAGACATCCTTATAATAATTTTCCAGGTAACTGAGAAAAGACCTAAAATAAGGAAAGGCACTCAAAAAAAATTTAGTCGAAAACCTTCAAAGTTTTTTAATGATAGAGAACTAAAAACGGCCATTTTTCGAGAAGTGATCTGAAATCTGCCTTTTGATACCTTACATATTTTTTACTATAAAGAAAGAGAAATGGCAATATAAGAAAATAATGACAAACTTTTTTCCAACAAAGGAATCGTTAAATCAAAGTATTCGAAAGTTACATATTCATTTACGCAATGAATCTTTAAAATGATTCGTTTTTATATATTCTAAGAAGATTTTATAGCTAAATATGTTTTTCCAAGAAAGCCAAAATCATCAAAATTTTTAAAATCTACTAATAAGTGACTTTCTCTTTAAGCATCTTTAAAATCCTTTCAAAACAAATTTTCAGTTGCTCAAAATTTCGAAAAAACCTTATCGCTTGTTTTATTTTTATCGCAAAGTGTGTTGAAACCGACATTATTCTTACATTATTTTCTTCTTTTTTCTCTATTCTTTAATCACCAGAGCGGGATACTTAAGAGTTGATGAATTGTTCATAAATAAAATGCAATCTTTCTCCATTGCATGCAAAAGTGATTTTTTTTTTACAGGGAGAGACAGTTTGGATTTCCTGGGATAGTTAAGCAAATCTACGAACTCCTATGTGTAGAAACCATTTGCGAAAACCTTTCCGTTTTACATCACATAAATTGTAACCAAATTGAAAAAGAATCCATGTTTAACAACAAACTATGAATTTGAACTGTGTAAATTCTACAGCCCGATGACTGATTTATTATGCCTGGAACGCATTAAATTATAGCCGGACGTCGAACATACTTTCTTTGGTTACAGGTTTATCTCATTTGAAAGTAACTTTCTAATTCGTAGACACGCTTTTTCCGAAATTTAAGCTACATAAATTCAGGTATACGTTTCTGAGCTCAGCCTTATTTGAGGAAAACTATTTGCCACAATTATTAATGTTTATACCACGGTAGACAAAGTGGGCGAGTTTTTTCGAGTACCTATGAGTTTGCTAAAAGTGAGGTTTTATGCAGTATCAGACGTATATTATAAAATTTTAATAACCTTAAAAAATAACGTTATTCTAGTTTTTGAAATTGCATGCGATTTTACCTTGTAAACATCTTAATGATTTCAAAAGTAAATAATCGTGTTTTTGCTGTTAAAATTTATATATTTTAAGATTTATCAATTGAATTTCTTGGAAACATTAATGTGATTTGAAAATATGTAAACTAAAATGAATTATGCTTAATCAGCTCTTTTTTGTCTATTTCCATATACTTTTAAACGGAAATAACTTTTATGCTATTTTTGTGTAACTTAAATTACATTTACACTTTATTCACATGTACACATATTTATTCTCTTGTACCTGTATAATGAAAGGATGATTTTGAAAGTGTTTTCAAAACATTCAAAAATTTCATAAACCTGTTATGAGATTTTAGGTTCTTTTTACAAGGATATTATAGTTATAATTGAATTTGAACAATGTTGTTGTTGTTTCTAATGGACCGTGGCCAGAAGTACTCCATACCAGGTGCGTATAAGCTAGCGGGCTGAAGCGTACGGGTCCGGTTTAAAATAGAAACACAAGGTCGGAGTCCAATTTAGTCAGGTGGTACCTCAATTTGGACCCCTCCCCCAGGGGTGACACATGGGGTGGGGGAAATCATACCCTATCTGACCTCATCGGACTTTCCGGTTTACGGATTTAGCGTGCCACTAGCCGGCCTAGACACGGAAGTATTTAATGGCGCTTATCGGGATTCAATCCGAGCACCCTCAACACCGTAAGCCGACGTACTACCACTTGGTTACCTCGGGCCTAGTATTGTTTGTATTCGTCTGAAACATGATGTTGAATCCATTTATCTTGTATAGATGACGGTTCAGTAGGATGTGCTTGTGGGATAAAATTCTCAAATATTGATATCTTGAAAGAGCTTGGTGTAAGAGAAATAAAACCTTTTATTTCCCCTCGTATTTTTAAAAAAGAAGTTTACTTGGAAACATTTGGCAATTTAGCTTAGTTTAGATTTTGAACATCCGTCCTTGAAATACCAAGACGTTCTTTGCCCCTTTATTCAGATAGACCACTTGAGAACAGAAAGAGCAGCCATGTGATGAAGCTGGAGCTTTCTGAGTTTGCAACGGGAAAGAACTGGCCACGTCTTCTGTCTGAGATAAACTTTGACCCGGCCCGGCCTCGCCTCGTGCAGCGGAAGTTGCCCATTTCAGACTTTTGTCAGGGTACGACTGCTTGTCTGCGCATCTTTTTCGTTTTAATTTAACAGATTCTCCTTTGCGCGTGTTATGAAGTTCTGGAGAAGTTTTTAACGCTAAACATTCGGACAGGTGAACTGCACTACAAAATTTCAGCGACATGGTTCAAAGGTACTGGGGAGCCAACGAGCGACTGGCATAATAGCCAAGCGCTCGTGCAGGAGTCGCCAGTTTGTGGTCGTCACTGGCTAGCAGTTCAATTCAAGGAGTATTTTCATATACCGCAAAACCAAAGCAAATTATCACAATTTAAATATGAGGAATAAAATATTTATTACATAAATTTAACATCGAAAATACGACTCGTACAAATTAAAGAATAACATTAATACCAAAAATTACGAAGCGAAAAACTTAACAACGGATACAAAATAATTATTTTTGTCTGCTACTCTTGTAGCGGGTCATCGTAGTTGCCAGGCAAACTCTTTAAAACGAGAAATACAAATATTTTTAAAGGTCATCTGCAGCGGGATTCGGCTGCATACTTTCTACAGCTACACTTGGCATTGGTGAACAACAACAAAATATTGAATATCTATATATTTAAAACAGTTCCGTAATTAACTGACTGACTGACTGACTGAATGACATATAACGCACAAACCAAACCGCTTGATCTAAAGGGCTGAAATTTTGCATGGCGATTCGTCTTATAGTGTAAGGGTGCACTAAGAAATATTTTTGAAAAATTCTTAGATTTTATAATTAAATTTTTAAAGAATGTTACAAAAACAGCTTAAAGTTTGTATTTAAAATAATAATTTGAGGGTTATAAAATTTACATCACTAGAAAGATCCTAAAAATTCCTTTAAAATGAAACCTTTTTCGAATCTTTACCTCCATTTTCTGATTTTTGGTGAATTTTTAAGGATTAATTTTTAGAATTGAATTTATTAAATGCAGATCACTTGGTTTCTTTTCTTTTCGTGATACTTTAAATTAATTTTGTGTCACGTGCATAACAACGAAATAAATTGAAAAAAAATATTAAAATACGGTAAAAGGTAAAATTTAATCACTAGACTAATTGAGATGGAAGTTTTTAAAGAATTCAAATTAGTATGTTTTATGGATATTAAAAATACCAAGTTAATTGTATACATTGACCGTTGTATTTAATTTGAATATTTTCTTATACATTATTTTGTCTATAAAAATAACCGTTACGATATTTTTATAAATATATTTTTTTGTTTTTTTGTGGGGCATTAATTGCATGCATTGAGCGTTGTATTTAATTTGAATGTACTCCGCAGTGAAGTACGGGTAGTCAGCTAGTCTTTTATAAACCAATTTCAATTTCCGCGCAGAAAAAAAGGAAAGGCATGGAAATTAGGGGAGATTTAATTAAACAGTTAAATTTTAGTTTTTTCGTAACTAAGAAACTTAATTCAATTTAAAATTATCCTTACCTTCCATGCACCGAATTTTAATAACACGACCTCACGTAAATTTTAAAGGAGATATCTTGAAATATACCTACCCAAAATAAAATTTCCACATGCAAAAAATCTCATAAACAGTTCCGCTTATTTTGCGTTTTAAATCCTATTTACTGTAAGATTAGTCCAATTTTTTTAAAAGTTAGAACACGGAAATATTTGACGCTTAATTTTTATCATCCGAGAAATTTCCTTGCACATGCGATCGTACGTTTTCGGAGAATTCGGACAAAGTTGAAAGAGGAATTTTCTAAAAAGATTTTTCTTTTCCGTCTGAGGTGGATTATCCAAAGAAATATTCTTGCATATTTTCTCACTTTCTCTTGCTCCTTCCACAGCATTTTTGCAGTCGCTAGCTATCCATCAAAGCGTCTGAAAGCTCTTTTGCACGCAAAGTCGTTGTTATGCTTTGATTTTTTTTTTATCATCTAGCGGCGGATTATCTGTAAAGATAAAAAAGGAAGCTCACAAAGATCGTAGAAGATATAGTAATTTGTTTTAAAATATTAAAAATATTTTGAATGTCGAAATTATGTATGACTCAGGTTCTTTTAACAATGCGGTATTTTTTGAAAAGACAACGTTTTATATCTTTGAAAAAAATTTAGCATTCCCACACGAATAATGGCTGTTTTAATTATAGTTAAAATGTGAATCGGCCCCGGTATGAGTAGATATTTTCTCTTAACTACTTTTTCTTACTCTTTTAAAAATATCGCATTAATTATACTTAAAAAAAATCACGCAACTTTTTAGATATATTAGTTTACATCACGCTCTATAAGATGTTGGACTCTCGCCAAAGGAATTTGTTTTTAATCTCTTTAAATAATATATTTTCAATATATTTAAATATAAATTAGAATTAAATATATTTAAATATAAATTAGAATTTAAATATATATTAGAATTACACGATATTAAGAAAATTTATTTCAATATCTTTATAAAAATATAATTATCAATTTTTAATATCTTCAAATATTAATATTACCATATACAGGGTTACCACCTATATTCGTTACACGCCCCCTTAACTTCTAAACGGTGACAGCTTAGACCATAAAGTTGGTGTCTAGGTATAGTAAAAAGGCTATCTCTACTCGATGAGACAACTTACAACGCCATCTATTAGCAGTCTTTGGAACTAACGTTTTTAACTAAAAAACGGTACGAGATACGGGAAAAAAGTCAATTACAAAGTTGTTCAGTATCATCGATATAGTAAGAAAAGACACATTGCGCACATTAATACTTAAAAAAAGAATGTAGAAAATGAACATTTGTTTGGTCACGATTTCGAAAAATATCATGTCATAAAGACAGGAAAGTGTCTCAGTTTCTTTCTTCCAATCTTCAGGATCATTTATTTATGTTGCTGAAATTATGTTGGTGGTATTTAGTACGTGAGGTGGTCTTTTCGAGCTTCGTTCGCGTTTCACGACGCCATAGTGTTGATAATCACGACCAAACAAATGTTCATTTTATACATTCTGTTTTGCGTATTAATATGCGCAAGGTGTCTTTTCTTACTAAATCGATTATGCTGAACAACTTTGTAACTGACTTTTTTCCCGTATCCCGTACCGTTTTTGAGATAAAATCACTAATTCCAAAATTTGCCGATAGACGGCGTTGTAAGTTGTCTTATCGAGTAGCGCATAGCCTCTTTACTAGACCCAGACACCAACTTTATGGCATAAGCTGTCACCGTTTAGAAGTTAATTGGGGTGTAACGTATATAGGTGGGAACCCTGTATACACACACACACATGCATATATATATACAACCTCTGACAATAAAGTTCGGTGAATGAAGTCAGAACGGCCGATCTGACAACACTGGCGAAACAAAACTCTGCACCTGAGTAGCGGCAGGTGTTGACCATCTTCCCCCACTGTTGTTCCGTTGAGCGTCGTTTGTGTTCCGTGTAAGACTTGTTTTACAAAGTGCTTGTTCAGTGCGTTTGTTCCGTGCGACAAATCGTTACCCAGAATTTAGGGATGAGAAAAACGTGTTGTCGTCTTGTGCTACATCACTTGGATGACGATCACAAAGCATTAGTCAAGGCATTATCCACAAGGAATTTCTACTTGAGGGAACGACGATGAATGCTGAAGGGTACATTGAAATTTTGACCCTTTTCATGAAACGTCTACGCAGGGTACGATCCCAGTACGCACAACAAGGTTCATGGTTTTTTGTTCACGACAATGCTCGCCCTCATACAGCCAATATCGTCAAACAGTTCCTGGCAAAAAAGGGGGTGGTGCAAATTGAACATCCACCATACTCGCCAGATCTCAATCCTCGAGACTTCTTCCTATTCCCACAACTCAAACTCGCTTTGAAAGGAAAGAGATTTGACGATAATCCTGACATCCAACGAAACGTGACGAGGCTTTTGAACTCCATCCCCAAAGAAGACTTCTTGCAAAGTTTCCAGAACATGTATAGCAGATGTCAGCGGTGCATAGTTATGGGAGGTGACTATTTCGAAGGACAGTAAGGTAACTTTTGTTAATATTTCATCTACGTTAATATTACAGGACTATTCACCAAATTTTATTGTCAGACCTTGTGTATATATATATATATTAATATATTATATATATATGAAACGATAAACCTTTCCCTTCGTTAACTTTGTCTTACCGCAACAGAACATTATCCCTCAGTTTGATTTGGATCTAGATATACCAAATTAAGCTATTAGTTTTCGCCCTAAAAGCCACGTGCGGATAACAGTTATATAAGATCGAATGTCTTGGAACATTCGAAAACTATTACCGCATATGACGCGTAAAAGTCAGGTGTCAATTTTTAACCAATTAAAAGTCCAGCGCGCCCGTACCCAGGGCGAGAACCTAGGGTTTTGGCGGTCTCCTGTGTCCGGCGCTAGTCAGACAACATTGTAGTTTTGCGCTGCGGGATTTTCCCGTATGTCTGGGGATTTCTGGACGATGTGTTGAGATGTGTAGATCTGCGGTATTGTAATTTCGAGTAAAAGATGTCCAGCAACATTTCAATGAATAAAAAGAACTGCACTATGACCAAAACGCCTCTTCCTTTCTGGCGTCTGATTTTATTTGACTCTACGTTGTGATTGCATCCACTCGTCGACCACTTCCTTCGCCTAATGCTCCGGTAATGACTACCCATGGTTAGACTTCACCGATCAGTTCTCATTCTTACAAGAATTTAGTTATCATTTCATATATATATATTATATATATATATATATATATATATATATATATATATATATATATATATATATATATATATGTATGTATGCACACACACGAGTATATTTAGGCCGGACGATGACCGAATGATTATGGCGCTGGCTTTCGGTACTAGAATCTATGGGTTCAAGTTCCACTCTTGGTATGGACGTTTGTAGCTGTTCGGAATCGGATTTAAGCAGTAGGTCCCGGTCTAATTAACACTCATGTAGCAAAAGTTGATTGTAGCGTTCCGAACCAAACCAAACCTTTCTGTTTTAGAAAGTAGATGACTTTGAGAATTTTAAAGAATCTTTACCTTTTGATGTCAACAACACAGGATGCCAGCCTGACATATTTCATATTTTTTCAACAATTGTCAATTTCTTTAACTCGGATTTTTTTGTCAAATAGTTTACTATCAACGTTAGAAACCAACGGTTTACTATCAACCTTAGAAACCGTCGGGCGCCACTATAACTGCGATCTAACAAGAACGGATTTTGATCTCGGGTCCCCTCACCTGGACACAGCCTATCATCTATCTGCAATTTCCGGGATATGAGAAAACTCCCCTTTCTTTAAACTCTTTATTTTTCCAGCCTTTACCAAAGCATCCCAGGATGGTTGTTAAAGATTATTTTTCGGCCTTAATGTTTGTTTTAAGGATTCTTTGCTCTTTCTGTTAGGTACTTTCTGATTTGAACAAAGGTAGATCCGTATCACGAAACATACATTGAAAACTTATAAGCCCGAATATTAACACGTTTCTACATAGAATTTATAGTGTTGATCCATACTATGTATTTTCCATCATTATTTCAATCAAGATATAAAAAATTCTATTCATTAATTTTTGAATAGCATTTACAAAAGTATGTGCATGTGTCACGCAAAAGTGAGTTTTCATGTTCAAGTACATAAGATATAAAAAGGAAATTTCAGTTATTTTTGAGCTGTCTTCGAATTCAGGGAGAAAAAACTCGTATCCAAATGCTCTGAAAAATATAGTTCATTAAAATTTATTTCACTAAACATAGATGTTTATAAAACTTACCTTTTGAAACATATACATAAGAAAATCTGTGATCTAAAAAACACAGGAGATGTTTTTAATGTTTGCTTGGATTTATTAAATTTTATATCTTTTAAATTTGTTTCTACTTTTAATATTTTCAAACAAAATATTTCATTAGAGAAAAATGTTTAAGAAGTCTTATCTGCTTTTATAGAAAAAGGAAACGTGATAGACTCCAAAAAAGGATCTAAATGATGTCTCTTCTGCTAAATTTCATTTTTAAATTTGAGATTTTATTATAAAAAAGGAATGGGAGATATATTAAAACTGTTTTCTGTAAGTGTTGCGTAATTGGACAAATCTCTTCGTAAAGAATAAGAGAGAAAGAGGCATAATAAAATCCCTTCTTTCCTCCAAACCCTCCCTCTGTTTCCCCAGTGTCAATTTTATTTATTTACGAACTCATCCTGAAGAACTGGATGAAATATCTGAGCTTATTTTATGCCCATTTGAGTAAAATGTGATTGGTTATTCCGCGCCAGTGTTCCTTTCTCTTTCTTTTGTTTAGGAGGATCGTTACTAGGTGATCTCATGTTTACATCTTGGTACATTGGTCCCCAGACGTTAATATGAATAGAAATAATTCTCACCAGTAGGGATTTAACCCCGGCAGGACTAAGTTGTTATGTCGGGCTTTATCTGACGCATAGGAATAGAAATAACTCCCTGTATTCTGGGTCTCATTACTTTAAGGACTATGTAAGAAATTTTTCAATCATAAAGGGCCACTTTGAGTCGAGAAAATGTTAAACAAATGATCCCGTATAAATTTATAAAGCTTTAGTTTAGGTAAATTTTCTAAGATTAAAGAATTTTCTGATATCTTTTAAATGCTTCATAACAGTTTGAGACTTCATTTTCAAACTGATATCAGTATTTCCAATTCTTTTTACGTGATAACATATTCTACACAAGTGATTTATATTAGTTAAAAGTATCAGATATTCTCCTTCCTTAAGGCCGCTGTGTACTAACCCTATTGGATTCGCTCACCTCAATGTTAACCTATGGAGAAAATGTGTCTATTTACAGCTACCGTAATATGGGGGTTACTTTGTGACTGCAGGGGTAACTTTGCGACACATAGTAATTTTTTTTGTATTTCGGATCTATCACCCCGCTCGTGATACCGGGTAGGCAAAGAACAACGCCAACAGCTCGTCCGACATACAGAGACACCTAATGGCTAGTATCCGAAGCTTCTGAGTGACATTTGTCTTCGCTGACCTGTGTATTGTTCAAACCTGTTGTCAAGCTTTTGACTCAAACTTCGGAAACTTTGTGTGCTGAAGGCTTACACCTTATGCAAACAATTACCACAGGTAATTATTTTTTATTGTGAATATGTTGTTTCGGTCGTGGAGCAATATAATTTTTGTGTAGTGATAATTTCCGAGAGATATGAGAACATAACCTAAATATCGAAAGGTAGCGGGGTTACTTTGTGACACATTGACACTGTTACAAAATAACCCACAAAGTCGACCCACCTCCTACAGCCACTCAATGTTGCATTTTTCCGTCCTCTAAAATACCACTGAAGAGAGAGAAGTATTGACTATCTGGAAAAAAACTACCCGAAGGAGCAGAATGTTCCAAAAGACTAATTTCCTCATCTTCTCAAAAAACTGATGGATGCCATGGGCACCTGAGGTCTCTTTGATGTCAAATATATAGATAAAGCTATTCAATATTTGTAATAGGTATATATAATTGTGTATCAAGCTATTAATAAGCGTTTTACTGTGTAACTTTGTATCAAGTAATTTTTCCTCTTGGATTTCAAGGCGAAAACACAGATGTCACAAAGTAGCCCCGCTCAGCGGGGTAACTTTGTGACACATTTTAACATTAATTTCTTAATGGTAATTAAAGATCCGGGTTATAGTAATACATTACTACGTAAGGAAAGTGTCATAGGGATATGACAATAGTGTCAATGCCAAGGGCAGGAGAATTGAAAATTACGGGACAAAGTAAAATAATTGCAAAATATAAGAAAGAAACAGGGCAAGGAAGCAACTAACTGGCAATAAAAGAGAAGGGGAGAAAAGACAACAATAAACCGAAACTACTAAAGATAGAAGATTGGGCCTGTAGGAAGAAATAAAAGTATAAGATAAAAGTTCTGTAGAAGAAGATGCAACGAAAGGAAGAAAAGGAGATGGGGAAGACATAAATTTATGATGGTTATAAAACGGACCAACATGCTCGGTGTGGTCGGAGCATGGGAAAAGTTAAGGAAGAAGGGAAAATTTTATAAATCCCGCCCTCGATGCGCATTGGTGAAAACTGGATTGAGTAGAGGCAGCCACGGACGAATTGCGATGACATGGGAATAATATGGCCAGTGGAATTGGAAGAGGCGGGGCCAGAACTGATATGAGAAAAAGAATATGAAATAAGATAGAAGAGGCAAAAAAAAGAGAGTAGTTAGGAGTTAGAGAAAGAAATAGTATCAACCTAACGAGTATATACGAAGCACGCCCGATGTAAGCCATAGCCCATGCAAAAGAGCCCGAGGAAGAGAGTGCCCCAGTTTCCTGTACCGAATGTCTACAATGATTGAAGGAGCCCTGTACCCTACGAAGAGAGTGCCCCAGTGTCCTGTACCGAGTTCTTACGACGATTGAAGGAGCCCTGTACCCCACGATGAATGTGCCCCAGTTCCCCAGGTGAGAGTGCAACGAAGTTCGTTATTGCGACTGCGAGAAACCCATAAAAGTGGTCCAGTAATCATCTATAGAGGTACCGTCCTTTTACTACCTTTTCATATTTTACCGTCATTGCTTCTCATAGAGTAGCCGTCAATAATTTAAAATAGAGCGCGATGATGAAGTAATCTAATAATGGAAGTTAGCGGATAATAAATGATAATTCGTAAAGGCGAAGTAGTTGGTGTAAGGTGATGAAGTGAATATAAGTAAATATTAGTTATTTGAATAATATATAGTGTGAATTTGAATTGATGCTAATGAGTACTTAAGGTTGAAGAAATATGTTGTAATAAGTAATGATAACTTAAGATAAGTATAGAGTGTTTAATGATATTTAGTGTATCAGTATTATGTGTGTTAATAAATAAATTAATTTGCCATTTTAAACCAGAGTTGTTTTTCATCATTTGGAGTCATAATGAATTTTATACTACATGCAATGTACTAACCACATCTTTACCATCATTAATCATAAATCATACAAACTATAATCAATTAATTCAAAATCAAAATTATTATTTATATTAACCAATACTTTCACTGTCACAGAAAGGATGTACCAATGTTTTGCAATTGTTCGTTTCGGCCTGCTTTTAAAACTGATCGGCTGGCACAGGAAAAAATTAAAATCCGTCACAAAGAAACCCCACCTTACGGTAAATTCTGATAATCCTATAAAAATGGTATTTTCAGACTCAAACTGAACTTTTCTGCATCTTGCAATAGGATTCATTTTATAAATTTCGCCCACCAAAGGAATTTATGAGCGTTTAAAGTGCACTGTACCAGATTTTCCCCCCGAAAAATTTAAATTTAATAATATTATTTGTATTTAAAAAAAATGAAAAATGCTACAAGGTGTAAAATTTCTTTCTCTATTACGGAGTACAATAAAAAAAATCTTCCAATCCAAGTCGGCAATCCTTGGACACATTTTTTCCATAGGCTAACATTCAGGTGAGCGAATCCAACAAGGTTAGTACACAACAGCCTTAAAGTTGTGTCATATGAACATACTTACATTAGTAAGGTACAGCTATAAATACACATACCCCATTTCATATTAAAGTTGTGTGTGTGCATGTGGTAAAGTATATATAAATTCAGCGGGACGTCGCTTACACAATATTAGAGAAAAATAAGTATAATAGTAAATTATGTGAAAATGAAATTTCTATTGGGTCAACGAAAATTCGCGATAAAAACGGTTTTCAAGTAAAAATACATGGAAATTATTAAAATGCTTCTTATCTCCGATGAAGTAAATTTAATTTTAATTTAATAAGTTTTAAACAAATTTCTCAAAAATTGCCAAAATATATGCCAATAAAAATAGTGCATAAATGGTAAGATATGGTATGTAGTAAATAAACGGTGTATATTTTTGAGTGAAAACAGTGAAAGCTGACACTCTCCGATGGAAATAAAATACTTTATCTTCTTTTAGCGAGGATGCGATCTTCGATTAAAGTAATTAATATATATATATATATATATATATATATATATATATATATATATATATATGGTACTTACACCACGTAACTCTTTATCTAAATAATTACTTTAACTATCAGTCATAAACAATAGACCTGTGGCAAAGAACTAATACGTAATAACAGTTAAGGACTTTCTTTATTAACATTAATTAAAACTCTAATCAGCCCAGCTAATTCCCTCATCTCTCAGCCTCACGACACGAGACCTGCCTTTCCGAAAACAATCTCTAATCTTCCCTTTGTTCTTTTCACGCGTCGCAATAGCGAGGGCATTCAGTATCTCGTGATCTGTGACTCAGCATAATGTTCTTTCTAACATTCGATATCATACGCAATCGTCTGCTGATCGCTCAAGGACTCTCTTAAACCGCGAGATGGACAGCGTTTCGCCATCTGTTGGCTCGTTTAATCCCCATCTGGATAATTCCTCACTGTTAATTATTTAAATACTACATTAAAAGTGGAGTCTACTGTCTAGAGCTGAATTTTAACCCAATTAAATCTAGTTAATTATAGTTTACGCCCTTGGACATTATATATATATATATATATATATATATATATATATATATATATATATATATATATATATATGTGTGTGTGTGTAAAATATTAAAACCACACCACTTTTAATTCTATCCCAGTCTTGTCTTTCATGTTATATAACTAACTTCCGCGTTCTTTCAATATGCTCCTGGATGTCACCTGAACATGTTGCACCACACAGGGTAACGTGTTTATACAGAAATTAAATTTCATATACACTGGCCTGAGTGTCAGTACTATGGTCTAATAGATGGAATCTGGGATAGCGAGTGCCTTTATGATTTCTCTTTGCTTGTAAATATGTAAATAGCTTCTGCACCTTTACATTTGGTATAACGTTTAACTATTGGATAACCATAATGTGTTTAAAGTACTAAAAGTATTATTCCGTTTAATTGAATCATTTGACTTAAGAGTTTATGTGCCCCAGGCCAGACTATCAAGTCGTTACGCGTCGTCTATCGATCCGGTATTTTATATATATATATATATATAATAATCACACTACAGTGATAAATGTAATTACTTAAATACAGTGTAAAATTTACAAACATTATATCAAAATATTTATTTTCTAGAATGCAAAGAGCGGAAATTACAACACTATTGATTAATAAATAAATATTTTCCTTCATGAAAATCATTTGTTTCCGAACTACACAAAGTTTAAAGAATTTTTGTTCATTTTTCATTTTTTTCTTCTACGCGTATGTGTTATCGGAAAGAAATTTTCTCTCATATTTCCTCATATTTTGTCTTTTTCCATTTCGGAGGAATTCTTGCATTCGCCAGCCATCCATCACTATCAGCTGAAAACTCGTTTATTTTCAGTCGCCTTGGCTGCATTTCTTTTCTAAGGGGAAACGTAACGTTTCGAGAAATGGCGAGTCTACAGATAATGAGTATTTTGGGATACTTTTACATTCCAGTTGTATCTTGATAGTGTGTATCGGTTATTCCATTTATATGCTTCTTAGCTGAGGTGGTTACGTACCATTTCGGGTCTGGGAATTGCTTTAATAATATAATCTGTCTAGGGCTAGTTTTCATCGAAGAGCAAGTGGGTGAGAGCTGCTGTTTAATCATAAGAGAGAGGAGAGTTCACGTGGATTTTCATTCTGTTTAAAGTTTTTTTTTAAAATCAAGTTTCTCTTCTCGCTTTTCGTAGTACAGTTATACCTCGTTTATCCGTCCCTCGTTGATCCGGATCTCCGGATAATACGGATCAGATTTGTAGAAATTATTTCTTTAAGGGGGTCCGGGACACATTTAAAAATTTTTTTTATTTTTTGAGTTAAAATTTTGAATTTTTTGTGATGGTTAACCATATAATTTGTAAACAAAATCACATCATAAAATCTCTCAAAAAGTTTTTACAAAATTTTTAAATTAAAAATTTTTAATAAAAGTGGGATAATTTAAAATCGTTATAACTCGAAATAATATTTGTCGAATTTCAAACTTTTTTCATTTATTTAAGCAGAAATATGTAAGTTTTAATTATGATTAACCATTTTAAAAAATATTAATTTAAAAAGAAATTTAAAATATTTAGATGAAAAATTACAAGAAAAATTATGTAATTTCTTTTTAAAAAATCATATTTTCAAAAGTAAATATTTTTTTCAAATTTGCTGAATCAAAATTAAAGTAAAATAGTTGAAAAAGACATCTTAGAAGTTTCAACCATTTATCTTTAACGCTTATTGACTTATAACAATTTAAAGACGAGAAATGGAGAAAAAACCCAACATGCAGAAAAACGCACTTACAGGTTTAAACAACGATTGGCTACTATTAGAAAGTTGAAAAAAAAATTTCTCCCGTTCTAATTAAGATAGAAACATGATTTAAAAATCATTTTAAGCGTAAAAGAACAGAAAAAAATTTAAGGCAATAAATTATTTTTCGAAAATTCGGACAATTTTGTGTCCTGGACCCCCTTAATGTTCACATTATATAAAAATTTTTTAACTATGATAGCAAGAACGTAACTACAAGTACGCGAAATCTTCTTTTTTTTAAAAATTCAATGCACAGTTCCTGCATAGATTGTACAGTAAATTATGGTAATAAAGTGCTTTTTGCCGAGTTTAAGAAAGCTTTACTAAACTTACCAATTTTTTGTTAAGAAATGATGTGAAAATTCAATTATATATTTTTTAATGTATTGTAAACAATGCTATGTAATTTTGTTACAAAACATAGTATTTTATCGTAATAAACGGTAAGTCTGCTTAGTCAAGGATTTTGTTTTGCTTACTTATATATATAAAACAGTTCCGTGACTGACTGACTGACAGATAACGCACAGACCAAACCGCTGGACCTAAAGGGTTGAAATTTTGCATGGCTATTCTTCTTATAGTGTAGGGGTGCACTAAGAAAGACTTTTGAAAAAATTCTTCTTAGATTTTTTTAAAATTAAATTTTTAAGCTGTTTTTGTAACATTGTTTTAAGTTTGCATTTAAAATAATAATCTGGCGGTTATAAAATTTATATAACGAGAAAGATAGTAAAAATTCCTTCCTGAAAATGAAATCTTTTTCGAATCTTTACCTCCATTTTCTGAGTTTTGGGGAATTTTTAGAGATTCATTTTTAGAATTTAATTTATTAAATGCTGATCACGTGGTTTATTTTCTTTTTGTGATACTTTAAACTAATTTTACGTCACGTGCGTATCAATGAAATAAATTGAGAAAGAAAGTATTTCTTTCTTCCTAATTCGGCAGACGATTGGACATTATAAAAAAATATTAAAATACAGTACAAGGAATGTTCCTCAAACTGTACTATATTAATGTACTATATTCTTATGTTCTAATAGATTTAATTTGAATATTTTTTTCTATATTATTTTGTCTGTAAAAATATGCGTTACGATTTTTATTATAAATAAATTTATTTGGTTTTTGTTTTTGCATTTATTGCATACATTTACCGTTGCATTTAATTTGAATGTAATCCGTAGCGAAGCACGGGTATTCAGCTAGTTACCCATATGATCCGGAATGCCTATGGTCCCAGTTAGTCCGGATAAACGAAGTTTTACTGTGTTGTTGTTCCTAATGCCCCCTAGCCGGAAGTTCCAACCAGGTCTATATAAGCTTTGCGGGCAGAGCAGTGCTGCTCTGGTTTGAAATAGCACCACAAAGGTTGGAGTCCGACTTGCCTAGCTAGCAGCCCCCCCCCCCTCTCCCAATTTTGACCGACCACCCCCAGGAGTGACATCTGAGTGGTTTTCATGTCTAACTTTAACGGGGCCATATGCGGCCTAGACACGAAGGTATTTAATGGCGCTTGTCGGGATTTGACCCGAGCACCCCCAGTACCGAAAGCCGACGAGCTATCCACAAGCTACCTCGGGCCTAGTATTGTTTGTATTCGTCTGAAACATGATATTGAATCCATTTATCTCGTATAAGTGACGGGTCAGTAAATGTGCTTCTTTTAGCACAGAGGCTCAAGAAATGAGACTGTTTGACAAAATTGCGCATCATTTGTACTTATCTAATTTCTAAACACAATTATGTGTTTTAATTTTAAATATTTTTCATACTGAGATCGAAGAAGGAAACTAGCCGCGCTTCTTTTGTACAGTATGTGGCACAATGGGACTCCCACATTTCTGAAGGTCACTGGTAAGGGAGAGGAGGGTGTTGAGTGGACGGAGCGGGAAGTGGCAACAGTTCGGGCGGATTTTCTAGTTGTCAGTAGACACCATGAGTTGGTCCGGTGAACATCGCGGTTTCGTTATCGGGGAGTTCTTTAAAAACAACGATTCTGTAACTCCTACGCAGAGGACATTTAGGACGTTCTTCGGGTTCTATGGAAATGATACCGTTCCTGCTCGGAAAACAATCCTGTGATAGGTTTAAACTTAAGAGCAAGTGGGTCTGCATCATCAAAGAAACCAAGTGGTCGTCCGCGGAACATTAAAACACCTGAAATTATTAACCAGTCCGTATGTTCGCTATTATTGAGGAAGTTGCCTCCATTCCAACAGATATGACCGACAGAAAGATGGGAAACTTTAGAGAACGGTTTCAACAGAGCATCGTAAATAACGGGCGCAACCTGTGGAAAAAAAAACTATATTGTTAGTAGTTTCAAAATATAAAGCCTTTTTCTGTAAATTGTTTCGTTCGTTTTTCTACTACCCTTTGAAATGTGAGTCCATTCTGCTCCACCCTGTACTACTCAAACTTACAAACAGAACTGTTGAGAAAGTTTCAGTTAGGTGGCGCTACTGTGCTTAAGTAATTATAGACTCCATGGTGGCGCTGCTTGACTTAAATAATCTCGTACCCTCTCTACCTGAAATATTAGGTTTATATTATGAATAGAACTAATTAGATTTTGATACGGGAAGATAGGTCCTTTTTTGAACGAGTTTTATGCTCGTATATTTCATTGAGTTTTCAAACCCTTAATTTCATTTTATGTTTTTTATGTTGTTTGTGTGTGTCATTAAAATTTTTGTCAAATTCAGCCGTACATCATATTTCTTTTTGGATATTTTATTTTGATTTACCACTGAACCATTTCGATTATGCAAAAGAATAACGTATTTGAAGATTAAATATCCTCACATGTAAAGAATCAAGAAATGAAACCGACACAACTGTATGTTTTTTGTTCATCTCAAAATTTATATACCGAACTAGCTGAAAAACCGCACTTCGCTACGGAGTACATTCAAATTAAATACAACGGTCAATGTATGCAATAAATGCCAAAATAAATAAATAAATAAATAAATATGTAAAAAAAAATATTTATAAAAAATCGTAAGGGATATTTTTATAGACAAAATAATGTAGAAGAAAATATTCGAATTAAATCTAATAGAACATACTAAAGAATATAGTACAGTTAATACAGTACAGTTTGAGGAACATATCTTTTACTGTATTTTAATATTTTTTTGGATAATGTCCAATCGTCTGCCGCATTAGCAAGAAAAAATATTTTTTTGTCTATTTCGTTGTTATAAACGTGATGATAAATTTATTTAATGTACCAGAAAAAGAAATCACGTGATCAGCATTTAATAAATTAAATTCTAAAAATTGATCCTTCAAAATTCCCCAAAATTCAGAAAATGCAGGTAAAGATTCGAAAAAGATTTTATTTTAAAGGAATTTTTATGGTCTTTCTCGTGATTTAAATTTTATAACCCTCAAATTATTATTTTAAATGAAAACTTAAAAAAAGTTACAAAAACAGCTTAAAAATTTAATTAAAAAAAAATCTAAGAAGAATTTTTCAAAAATCTTTTATAGTGCACCCCTACAGTATAAGAAGAATCGCCATGCAAAATTTCAGGCCTTTAGGTCCAGCGGTTTGGTCTGTGCGTTGTATGTCAGTGAGTCAGTCAGTTACGGAACTGTTTTATATACATAGGTTATGTATGGATATTAAGGTTTTTTTTATCCTTTCTGGATGATTATGTATTATGCATCGACTAGTTTCGTGCAGAATATCAACTCCAGTAAAAGGTTAATTGAAAAAAATATTGCACTAAAGAAAATGGGACTAAGAAGGGAATTAAAGATTACACACATTTATTTATTCATTTATATTTCAGTACTCTCTGCTGCTTTAGTGATGGTACAGTGCATAAAATATTGCTATCATATATTGAGAGCCTGTATACCAGCTTATTTAACATTTTTTATTCCTAAACATTTGAAGTGTTTTGATTTTCAAATCTGCCATTAAGAAAAGGAATTCATCAGTCTCCTTTGAACTTAATAAGTAATAGATCATGAACAGAGGAACTCGACGCAGAAGTTACATTGTATCATAATAATTAAATTTTCTCTTGAATGATTGTCTGATTGTCAAGATCTTTAGACAAGTAATACTAACATGGGAAGGAATTCGTTATTCAGGGAATTTGGCACCCTAAAAAAGCCTTCGTTTAAAATATGTATTTTTCTTTGATGTTGAAATCAGTCATTTTGGCTGGTTTGATAGTTCAAGTGTAAGTTAATTTGATGAAAAAACTCAGAAAAATCGACCTTTCAATTTTTTTAATAAACTTTAACATTTTATATATCTTGATGTATTTAATCTCAGTGTCGTCTTTTTATTTTTTTTATAGCTGCATGTTCTGTCTCTATTCGAAAATAATTTTGAAGACATACCAGTTATGAATATTATTATACCCAATGTCGAAATAGAGCCTTTCTGCCAACAAAAATTTTGATAATCATAGCTTGCTCGCAATATTATTCCCAAAATAATTAACCAAAATAAAAAATGGTATATAAATCCACTTTATAAATGTTATTAGACCCTAGCTAAATTATGTTTTAAAGCTTCTTTCAATTTTTAACATGTAGCCGTATTTAGCTATCCCAAAATTGTAGAAAAATGTCTACAATTGATGCCCTAATATAAACAATGTATTGTGTGTAATGATGAAAATTTAGGTATAGGTTTTAGATATTAATATAATACTAGTTGGTACGTGTCAAAACATGACGGCTTGATAGTAAATAAATGTATTAAGACACAAATTATACTCAACACATCATTGCCAAATGTTGAAAATCCCAATATTAAGAATAGAAGAATCCACTTTAAAATATTACTATTGAACCCAGTAAAAAGAAATATGGTTACTCAATAGCGCGAAATAAACAATTTCCGATAGGTTAAATTATATATCTCACAAACATAATTAAGAATAAAAATGGCAGAGAGAGAGAGAGAGAGAGAGAGAGAGAGAGAGAGATTCCTTGGAATAAACAAATTAAAAAGCGGCCTCAGGCTTAGTATCTAGAGCCATATTTAAACATCTCACTGAGCATGCGCAGAAAGCAATTTTTAATTGTAAATTATCGTTAATTAATAGAAACTGCGGTTGCAAAAACCAAATTAGACACATCTATAGAACAAAATCTTTCGTGTAAGACCAAAATGAAGTAAATGGAAAAGTTTTCTCTCACGTACTGCCCAAAAAATTAAATATGTAGATAACTCTCCTAAAATTTTAATGAATAAATATTGAATAACTAGATAGTACCAGTCAAAACTTGACGGTAAATAATTGAACAGTTCCAATAAATAAAAAAAAGGGTTCATAACCTTGTTAAAATATTCGAAATTTTTACAGAATATTAGCTGTTTTTCTATCCGATGTTATAATTAAAAATGTAAAAATCCGAGTTTATAATTTAAAAAAACGTCCTCTTGGAAAAAAAAGCATGCTTACCGCTGATTTTTCAATCCGACTTGCACAATCTAACTAATATGCTATGTATACATATATTAAGCAAAAATAAAATATATAAACTAAAGAAAATCAGATTAAAAAATCATACAAATTACTCACTTGCAAAAAATTTTTGCAGTCTATTTAGGCAGCGCTGCAATCGCGTTTCAGAATTATTTTATTTTCATGAATTTTAATGATGTATACACGTGCATTCAATAATTGGAACCGGTAGGCAGCGCTGCAATCGCTTTTCAGAATTTTTTTTTATTTTCATGAATTTTAAAGCTCTATACACGTGCATTAAATAACAATTAACTTAACCTACAAATTTGTTAAACAAACGATTTTAGTGTTTTTAATTTCTGTTTATTATTGTATTTTTGCACGTGAGATTAATATAGGTTGATATATTTGTGATGCGGTCGCTCCGGAAGCGTTACTTGACAGAGGCATACACAGATCACGGCAACTATTAGGGGAATTCAGAAGAAATACTGTGCGTAATGCTAAACAATAATCATATTTTGAGATAAATAACTTTAAGGTTTTTTCATATAAACATGTTTACATATTAGTTTAAACACACGTTTGGCCATAACTAAAGAAATAAGGAGAATTTTTGTCCGCGGTTTGATTAAAAATATTAAGAACTCATTCTAGTTTAACCTTTTTTTTTTCTCCAGAAGATCGATTTTTTTAGTCCTTTGACCCTTTTGTTAAAACACCAAAAGGCATTTTAAAAAAGATTTGATTTTTTGATATTATCTATAAAATCTATGCATTAAAACTACTATAAAAAGAAAATAAGAATTTTACAACGAAATAAAAAAAAAACAGAAAATTTCAAAATGGAAATAAAAAGGAGTGTGCCTTTAAAAGTGAATATTTGCATAAATGTGAAATTTTTAAACGGAATTTAACGGAAAATCATTTATCCTATAAAGGATACTGATGTGAAGATATTGAAAAAGAACATTTGAAAATATTAGAAAATGAATTATACGAAATTTTAAAAAAATCTCATCTTTTTAAAAACTTTTAAGGTTTTGTATATTTTTTATAATACATATTTTTATCCTCTTAAAAACCATTTTATGCAACTATAACGTTTTATATATGGCAAACAGGTAAATGAAAAGATTAAGTTAAATTTTTTTCCCCTCGGTAATGTTGGCGAAGGGGTATGTATTTGAGCTTCGCGTCGCTTTAAATGGCAACTTAATTTATCTTGTTTCAGTGCGGTAAAATTAAAAAAAGTATTCTATAAATATTTATTTAATATCTTTTGATGCTACAGAATGCATTATTTCTGGCTCTTAAGAAAGAAAAAATCAGACTCCTTAAGGTATCAGACGGGGGTTTATATAAGAGGAAGTTTTAACGAAATGCTCCGATATTTAAAGGAGGGATTATTAGATAGTTATAAGGAAGGATATAAGATAAAAAAGAAATTTATTTGAATATTTAAAGAGTTTAAATTAAGATATTTAAAATTATATATAGAATAAAAATGATATCAAAAGCTATGGGAAATGTATACTGGTAAACATAACTGTTCTGCAATTAATAACCTTAATATAACAATATTTCTTTGACCATAAGTCTCATCTCAAATTTATAGGAGGATTTTTAGAAAATATTTCTTTAGGTATATAAAGATATTTTAAATTTCATACATACATATATATATATATATATATATATATATATATATATATATATATATATATATATATGTGTGTGTGTATATATGTGATAATATTACTAACTACCTATAATCGCCCATTCTGTACTTCATCTCTGCCATGGTAACCCGTCCTTCTTCTCTTGGCGTAAACGCCTACCCTTCCCACATACTAACTTCCTCCGCCAATTCTGGCAACCTCTCTGACATGGTAACCCGTCCTTCTACTCTTGACGTAAACGCTTCGCCTTCCCGCATACTAACTTCCTCCGACAATTCTGGCAACCCCTCTGACCTAATTCTATTTTGGCGCTTTTTGCGAGAGACGCTGACCTGGCTCGAAGCGAATAAGATGTGTTGCTTTACTGCTTAATAAATTAGTTTGTTCCTGAAGCTGATTTTATTATTTTTCGGCCGCGATGTATGCTCTTATTTTATGAGATGTCATTCGGACATTTCATATATATATATATATATATATATATATATATATATATATACATACATACATACATACAGGGTGTTCGGACTAAAAGTATCCAAAAGTCATGATTTATTTTTACGGAACTACCCATTAGAATTAAATAAAAATATTTAAATAGAAAGAACATCTCACCAAGTTAATATCAATAGATTTCGATGCTTGCATCTTTTGTAGCGCGACAAACGTCTAAACGGTAATCCAGTTCTCTCCAAGTGACAAATTAGTTTCCAAGTTATTAGACGAATTACTTGAATGCTACTCTTCTTCAACTCATCCACAATTTAAATTTTTTGTTTACACAGAAATTTCTTTTTTATACACTAATAACTCCTGATATGCTACGAAACACCTGGAGAGAACTGGATTACCGTTTAGACATTTGTCGTGCTACATAAGGTGCACCCCAATACTATAAGAAGAATCGCCATGCAAAATTTAAATGCTTTAGGTCCCGTGGTTTGATCTGAGCGATATCTGTCTGTCAGTCAGTTACGGAGCTTTTTTATATATACAGACACGTTAGAAAAAATATTTAGTTTTTTTTGTGAAATTTAAGATTCAGAAAAAGTTTTAAAAACATCTTTTATTTAATTGAAATTATGAACTGACTGAATAAAATTTAGTGAGGAATTGTTAATGGAAAGAAAATACAGGCTATTGTTTCAATTACTCATGCTGTGACAACTAAAAATGATATATGAGTGAATGAAACTATTTTTACTCTTTTATCCACCAGGGTTAGCCTTAATGGCCAAAAATAAATTTTACTTCTCTTTATACTGGATTTCAGTTTCCAAAACATATAGGCTGAACTAACAAAAGTTTTTTTTTCTAAATGAAATAGCTTCGTATACACACTTACAATTTATCATCATTATCTTCAATCTATATAAATAATAAAAATACAAGACTGGAAATTTCTAAAGAGGAAAAAAAGTAGATTAAAAAATAAATGACACATATTTAAATTATTATTATAGGAAATCATCTGGGGGGATGGTCTCGATGTATCTATACATCAATCTATATCTCTCTATATAAGAGTATATGTACATATGTATGTATACATGTGTGCAGGTGATGGTCGAATTGCTAGGGCGCTGGTGTTAGGTTCAGATCCTGTGGGTTCGAGTCCCGCTGTTGGCATGGATGTTTGTAGCCGTTCAGCATCGGCTTTAAACTGTAGGTCCCGGGCTAATTAGCCCTCGTGTAGCAAAAAATTGACCGTAGCGCTCCGAACCAAATCAAATCAAACCAAACCTGTGTGTGTGTGTGTGTGTAAGTAAGTAAGTAAGTAAAGAAAAGTAATAATAAGGCCTCACCAGTTTGATTCTATTCCATTGATTATCAGCTTTTGATCTTGTCTTTCCCGTTACATAACCTTGGCATATGACACCACAGGGGGTTACGTGGTACAAAGAAACTAAATTTCATATGTGCTGGTGCAGTATCGAACTAGGGATGCGACATCGATGTCGATGTTTTCGAAACATCGATTTATTGAAGCCGATGTTTTTTTAACATCGATGTTTTGTGCTCGATGTTTTACGTTGTCTCGATGTTTTTTTTAATGAAAAAGTACCGTAATAAAAAAATTTACTACGTAGCATAATTTTCACACTCAATAAATGTAAGTCTGAATTCTGAAAAGGACGAATACAAAAGGGGGAACGATTCCTTAGCAAACAGACAAATGGCAATTAACAACCAATGAACCAATCAGAGCGCTTGGAAAATTCCTGACACTCCAGAACCTTCCATGGGGTTTTATTTTACAAATAGTATATACACGAGTGCATCCATTTAAATCTTTGTTTTGTTCTGGTTTTATATAAGTTGACGTTAATATTATTAGTAAGATGCCTCCCAAAAGTACCGTTTGGAAATATTTTTACAAAACCTTTGACAAATTGGCGAAATACAATATTTGCCCTCAAAACTTCTGGCAGTACCACGAATTTATCTGGACATTTGAAGGCAAAACATGGCGGTATTTACAACGAGAATTTTGAGTCATGAATGTAACCCAAAGCAACCAAGTTTTTGTCATCTGTGTCTGCCCAATCAGAGAGTAAAATTAAATCACCCCCTCCCCCCACGACTAACGGAAGTAACATTAATGTTAGAGATTACTAAACCAGTTTTAAAAAATGGATGTTCTAAAACATCGATGTTTAAAAACATCGATGGATTTTGGGTGATGTTTTATTAGCATCGATGTTTTAATATTGAATATCGATGTTTTGTTATCGATGTCGCATCACTATATCGAACTACGCACTTCGAGATTGAATCCTGCATTGAGCTAATAGCTACCCATTTTCTCAGTTTGTAAATATGCAAATAGCTTCTACTCCTTTATATTTTGTGTGATATGCTAAACTATTACATAACCATAATGTGTTTAAATTAATAAAAGCATCACTCCGTTTAATCGGATAATTTGATTTGGAGTTGGATGTTTCCGATGCACCAAGGGGGACCCGCCTCTGGCAACATATTGGAGTTGATGTTGCACAAGGCTGGACTACCAAGCTGAATGTCCATTCTCCTATTTTCCGAATATATATATATATATATATATATATATATATATATATACACACACACACTTCTGGCCATTAAAACTGCAACACCATGAAGGAGGGATGATACAAACGTCAAATTCGCATGAAAGGAAGAAGATACTGGGATATCAAATGATTAGCATTTTAGCGCCATCGAACGACGCAGGATTAAGAAACGGCATCTCAAACTCTGTATAAAAGGAAAGTAACGTAGCGGGTTTCTGATTCGGAAATCGCATTTGAGTGTTGGTTGTTTGTAAGAAGATCGTGTTATGCCTCGTATAAAAGAGAGAAACGGCTACCAGCACGTGTCGGAATTCGATAGCGGCAAATTCGATAGTCTGAATGCTATCGAGAGTGCAGTTTACCGTTCCACAATATTGCTACTGACATTGGTCGGAATCCAACGACTGTCATGCGAATATGGAATCGAAGGGTTCTGGAGGGTCATACTGAACGCCATGCTGGATCTCAACGGCTTCTCGCCACTAACGGCCGAGAGACATGATATGTTGTCAGATATGTTGTCAGGTCGGCCTTGCAGGATCGTACAGCCACATCACGGACCTTGAGTCATAGAAAATGGACTTGTTTGCAGCACGACAAGTATCTTCATGGACAGTGCGACGACGTCTGTAGCAGCACGGATTGTCCGTACGGTGACCATTATTGCGACTACACTTGACATTGCAGCATAGAGACGCGCGGTGACTGTGGTGCGCCACAGCTTTTCACGTGCAGTATGAGTTTTCTTACTTCATTTCAAACAACTGTTAGTTGTACTTGTCATTAAATAAAGTTCCTACGAGATAACTTATATAAAGTGAGTTGCTTACACTATATGTAAATAATATTTGCATGTATGCTTCATTTTCACTGAAAGAAAGACACCAAAAATTTTGAAACCCAATTTGCATTATTTGTTACCTATTTGTTTGTAATTTAAAGTGTGAAAGCAAGTTTTCGCTTTTTGTAAAACTATGTTACCGGAAAAGGCTTTGATGACATATTTTATCCTTTTCGCCACTTTCCGATACCGAGAAATTTCGGCTTTTGAAACTATCAATCACTGAAGGATCTATAAAACGCCTTTCTCTCGACACAGTGTTGTCATTATCGGCTACGTATTTACGATCAACTTCGTTTAGTTTGTCTGCTGAAAGTAAAGCTTCCTTAAATTTTAAGTTATGTTGCATATAAACAGACACCGATGTTTACAGAACCGTTTGATTTTAAACTGAAATGGAATCTGTATGTTCATAGCTGTACCATACTAATGTATGTATGTTCATATGACACATCTTAAGGCTGCTGTGTACTAACTCTATTGGATTCGCTCACCGCAATGTTAACTCATGAAGAAAATGTGTCCAAGGACTGCCGACTTGGATTTAAAGTTTTTTTAAAAAATTGTACACCGTAATGGAAGAAAGAAATTTTACACCTTGGCGCATTTTTCGTTTAAAAAAAATGGAAATAATATTTCAAAATATAAATTATTCGGTGAAAAAATGTGGTATAGCGTGTTTTAAACGCTTATAAATTCCTTTGTTGGACGAAATTTATAAAACGAATCATATTCCAAATTGCAGAAAAGTTCAAGCTACGTGAAAATACCTTTTTTATTTGATAATGAGCATTTATGTACCTATAGTAAATAGTAGAAAATTTTTCTCCATAGTTTAACAATGAGGTGAGCTCATCCAATAGGGTTAGTACACAACAGTCTTAATTTAAATGAAGATGTTTGAGAACGTAAGGAAAATAAAATAACTACGAAAATCCTCACATTACATAGGTCAGGTTTTTTAGATTATCTTTATAATTGTTAATTTCGAAATGTGCTTATTATACACGTAGCTCACTATTATCCATGTCAATAAGTGTATGCGTGTGAAAGGATCATCTGAAAGCACGATGATACCAATATTGTCCTGTGTACGGGTAAAAACATTGACGGTTAAGTTTGAAATTTGGAAAATATCTTCGGTATTCATAAGTTTACGGTCATGATAATTTTCCTCCAGGGTTAAATATGTCAGGAAATTGCTACAGGAATGCTGAATTTTCTACATAACCCTTTTCTTTTTTAGTGGACAATCATACAGCGTGTCCGAGAAAGAAATTTATTATTATAAAGATTAGTAACAAAAATACGAAGAGGTCAAGTGAAATGCAGTTTGCGGCAAAAGAATGACGAAATCTAACAGTTTTTTTCTAGTATCAGTACTTGATAGTGTTCCCCGAACGATGGATTGGTTGGGGAGGATCAATACCTTGGCCCCCGCGATCGTCCGACATAATTGCACGGGATTTCTTTTTGCGGGGGTAACGTTAAAGACACTTTATCGAACACCTGTTTCTGATATTTCCGTTTTAAAGGAAAGGATTCAATTCGCAATCCTCACTGTTACACTGCGATTGATAAAAGACACTTGGCAGGAAATCGGCTACAGACTTAACGTTCATCGTGTTACTAATGGAGCTCACGAAGAGCCACATTGAAGGTACTATTACTAATCTATATCTATCTCTCTCTTTCTCTCTCTCTCTATATATATATATAGCAGTTCCGTATCTAACTGACTGACTGACATACAACGCACAAACCAAACCGCTGGACCTAAAGGGCTGGAATTTTGCATGGAGATTCTTCTTATAGTGTAGGGGTGCACTAAGAAAGATTTTTGAAAAATTCTTCTTAGATTTTTTTAAAATTAAGTTTTTAAGCTGTTTTTGTAACATTCTTTAAAGTTTGCTTTTAAAATAATAAATTGAGGGTTATAAAATTTATATCATGAGAAAAAACATAAAAATTTCTTTAAAATGAAATCTGTTTGGAATCTTTACCTCCATTTTCTGATTTTGGTGAAAGACAAATTTTTAGAATTTAATTTAATAAATGCTGATCACGTGGTTTCTTTTCTTTTTGTGATACTTTAGATTAATTTTTTGTCACGTGCATAACAATGAAATAAATCGACAAATTATTTTTTCTTTCTAATTGCGCAGATGATTGGAAATTATTAAAAAAAATATTAAAATACAGTAAAAGAAATGTTCCTCAAACTGTACAATATTAACTGTACTATATTCTTTAGTATTTTCTATTAGATTTAATTTCAATTCTATTTTTCTATTTGATTTAATTTTCTTCTACATTATTTTGTCTATAAAAATATCCGTTGCGATTTTTTTATAAATATATTTTTTGTTTTTTTGGGCTTTAATTGCATACATTTACCGTTGTATTTAATTTGAATGTACTCCGTAGCGAAGCACGGGTATTCAGTTGGTGTTAAATAAATAAATAAACAAAAAACTGTCATTTCTTCCTTCTTTTGCCGCAAATCGCATTTCTTTTGACCCGTTCGTATCTTTTTATTAATCTTTAGAGTAATAAAGGGCCTCGAGATAGCCCAGTGGTAGCGAGTCGGCACTAAGGTTGCTCGGTTCGAATCCCGAGAAGCACCATTCAATACCTCCGTGTCTAGGCCAGATATGGGCACGTTAAATACGTAGGTCGGAAATTCCCTCTATGAGGTCAGAGAGGGTGGGAGAAGGTACGATCCCCTAGCTGCCGCCCCTAGTGTTGCGCGGTCAAAATTGAGGTGGCACCTGGCTCAATCGGACTCCGAACCTTGTAGTGCCGTTATAAACCGGAGCCTCAGCCCGCTAGCCTATATGCACCTGGTATGGAATTCTTCCGGCTAGGGGGCATTAGAAACAACAACAACAACAATAAAGATCTTCTAGGACACGCTGTATATTTCGTAAAAGATATTCGGAATTTCAGCATTTATTTAAAATTTAAACCTTCATGGACGGGTCTTATATATAAAAAGGAATGAGGAATCTGCCCAAATTATAGGGACTGCAGTGATCAGATAAACAACAACTCAAAGATTTTTTATTCTATTTTGACTTAATAGAGTTTTCAAACCCAATTTCTCTCAATTGTCTCGAAACTTCTTCTACAGCCGCGGCAGAGTTTTACCATGCTAAATGTTGTTCGCGAGGAGAAAAATAAATGAGGAGAATGAACGGGAGAATTTAAGAAACTGTTGTATAATGCGGAAAGAAAAAAACAGCTAAAGCGATAAAGATTTATCACATTAATGTGTAACGGTATTTCGAATTCTAGAGGAGGAGCGAGGAAAAGTTGGAATTTAAGGCGAATGGTAGGGAATCTGAATGAAAAGTTAATTTCTTCCCTTCCATTTTTATTATACTTTCAAGATCCACGGCGAAAGCAATCTTTTCACCTTAATACAGGCAATAAATTGAAGTAAGAAATAACGATATACCAAAAGAAGTAAACATCGATAGCCTATTCCTGCTCCTCACTGTACTAACATAAAAGCTTCAAGCTGCCATGGTATGGATTTTATAAGATGTTTTATGATATGTTTTCGGAAATGTATGCTTCATACTTCAACTATTTTTTGTTGGAAGCAAAGTTAGTTCCCCGTGAATTGGATTATTTAAATTTCAACACATTCCCCTGATTTTATATTATTGAGAAGGGGCACTGGATGCTATATATTTGAACATTCTAACCGTAAAATTATGGCATTGCCGTACTTCTTAGCATGGAGTTATCTGTGTGTAAGAGGTCACATTCATCAGAGATTATCGTTGCGACATGATAGCATGGGATGGTCCAGAATAGGGTGTAAGTAGGTGGGTGAGTTATGTTATTGTTCAAGTAATGATGAGACTTAGGATTCCTCAGCGAATTTTCCAATACATAAAAGTACTATGCTGTAACTTTTGTTTTATCGTAATTTATCCTTAGTACCTTCTGCAGGTACGCAATGCACTCGTATATAAGCGACTTGAGATCCATTGGACTGAAAAATAAATCTTCATAATTTAGCGCAGGATAAAGTTCTGAGCAAGCAAGGCCGTCGTAAGTGCTTATAAGCTGTATTTGTTCCACTTTTTTGTGTTATCTTTATAACTTATATATGACCCAGTACAAATACCTCGTAACCTTATCTAATTAATTAATCTAAAAGCAGTCATCAAAGGCCTGTGGCAAATAACTACGACATAAATAACATTTAAAGACTTTCTTTATTACATTAGTTAGCTAAAAGTCAATTCCCTCAGCGCCAAGTTCTCATCATCTCTCAGCTCACGACACGTGACTTCGTCTAACGGCGGACAACTCAAATCTACATTTTGTTCTTTTTTCGCGCTCTGCAATAACGCGGGCGAAGCATCTTGTGACATGCGTGAGTCAGACATCACGCGCTTTCAAACATTCGATGATTGCAGTAGTCCGAGCGCGCGCTAGGCAATTAATGAATGATGACCTCATAGTCTAATGAATTCTCCGCTGCATTAAAAAATAACGCTAATACCTGATTTGGAAAACACTAAAATCTTTAATAGTAAATTACCGTTTATTGCTAAATTGCCTAATTTTAATCCTAATTAAATCTAGTTAATTATAGTTTACGTTCTTAAAATTATATATATATATATATATATATATATATATATATATTAATTACAAAAACTCTATATTTAGCTGGTATTCGTTTCTGCTCTTATCGTACGAGGGTAAAAAAATATGGTGACAGTGCGCAAACTGAGTCTGTTTTGATGTTTCTGAAGCAGCCCTATTTAAATATTAAATTGAATATTTTCACTTGAGAGAAAAGCAAATTGCAGGTTAAAGTAAAACAAGGTTGTAAATATTTCACATTAAATAATTGCAAGATAAAAAGAACTTTTTATATACCATGTTTTTAAATTTTCTGTTGAATCATATAAGCTTGACAATTATATGTATTAATAAATGCTTTTTTAAATTTTTTTTATGAATTATCCCATCAACTTGAAAGAAAATGAAGTTAATTGAAAATGAAGTTAATTCAGTTAACAAAATTAACTGAAAATAATAAAAACATTGTAAAAATCTGCTTAAAGATGGCTAAAAGTATTAAAAAAATACATTGTCATCGTGTTCTGAGCTATTCTAAAAAGTTTCAAATATCTAGCTAATCGGGAAGTTAGTTAAAAATCGATTGCAAGATTTGTACTGGACAAACACACACACACACACACACACACACACACACACACACAAACAAACAAGAAAGCGAGTTAATAAAAACATCGTAATAAAGTTGTTTCACTATGATCACCGATAAAGTAATTGTAAATCTCGTGCTAAAAGTTTAAAACTTGATGTATTCAATATAAATTCATTAATTATACTATATCGGTTTTTATCATAGTGTTTCAGTGTCCATAAACTAGTTTCAATATGTTTGTTGATGTAATGCTTCTGTGCTGCATCGGTTGATGTAATGCTTCCGTGCTTCATCGATTTGGAAAGAAGTTCCTAACTGTCACTTTGCCTCTTGTTCCGAGGGGACACAGGGGGCAAAGTGGTTGGTTACGAAGAAACTGACTGAACACACAGATTTTTTTTCTCTAATTTTTTAAGTACAAAGGTGTGTATCTTAAAGATTACATATTTAAATAGAATCTTTTCAATTAGGGTTATGGCACTGCTGATGAAGAGATCAGGGGATTATTCTTTTGTTTTAATTTGTTTTCCTTCAAGTGTTAGCTTTTAGTTCCTACTGATATACACGCACGCACACACACGCGCACACACACACTCACACACACGCGCACACACACGCACACACACACGCACACACACACGCGCACATACACACACACACACACACACACACTCAGTGAAACATCTATGGCAGCCAGTGATGGTTCCGAAAAAAAGTGGCCGTTTTGAGGGGTGGTGGTCGAAATGTGGTTTCTTCCACAACATTGACTGTGTGGCGTCTGACCAAAATATATGGCCGTTTAGAGGGGTGGTCGTTAAATAAGTGTGACCGGCTAGCGATGTTTCACTGTATTTGTATATATACACTGCTGGCCATTAAAATTGAAACACCATGAAGTAAAGCAAATAGCAAAACTTACTGTACGTATACAGATTAGTAGGAAGAAACCATGATTAAATTTGTAGGCAATTCGGGAGTATACATGGTCCGAAATTAGTACACACAGCTGCCGCCTCTGGCATCTAAAACAGCTCAAATCGGTTAGGCATCGAGTCGAATCGCTGGGATGACAGATACGGGCAAGTCATTCCACGCTGCTTCAAGTCTATGCCACACTTCATCAATCGTAGTGGCTGGAGAGCGATTTGCGGCCCAGTTTCTCAGCAACCCATGACCAGATGTTTTCAAAGAGATCTAGAGAACGTACTGGCCAGGGCAATAGTCGAACACCCTCTGTGTCGATAATAGGTCAGGACACGACGGGCAACACGCGGTCTCGCTTTATCTTGTTGAAAGATGACGTCTCGGAGGCCTCGAAGATAGGGCACAGCCACCGGCCATGATATCTGAGAAATGAAACGCTGCTGTTCAGATTACCAACGACGCGAACAAGAGGTGTTCGTGACGTGTACCCAAAGGCTGCCAACACAATCCTACCAGGTGAAGAGCCCGTATGATGATATAATTGCAAGCAGACCACGTGCGTCCTCCTCGGTACCTCCAGACACAGATACGTCTATCACGATGCTGCACGCAGAACCGTGACTCGTCTGAAAGTCGATCTGGTGCCACTCCTGTATCCAGTTTTGTCGTTGGTAGCCGCTCGTCTCTATGCAGCAGTGTCAAGGGAAGCCGCGATAATGGTCGCCTTGCAGAGAGTCCGTGCTGTTCCAGACCTCGTCGCACTGTCCGGGCGGATACTTCTTGTGCTGAAAACAAGCCCAGTTCCTGACTCGAGGTCCGTGATGTGGCTGCATGATTCTGCAAGGCCGACCTGACAAAATATTTGTCCTCTCAGGCGTTAGTGGCGGGAGGCCGTTGAGATACTGCATGGCGTTTAGCATGACCCTCCCGAACCCGTCGATTCCGTATTCGCATGACAGTCGTTGTATTCCGACGAATGCGGGTAGCAATATCGCGGAACGATAAACCGCATTCTCGATAAGTCATGATCCTGCCACTATCCAATTCCGACACGTGCTGGTAGCCGTTTCTCCTCCTTATACGAGGCATAACACGATCTACTCACAAACAATCAACATTCAAATTCGATTTCCGAATGAGAAACCCGCTGCGTAACTTTCCTTTTATGCAGAGTTTGAGATGCCGTTTCTTCACCCAGCGTAGTTCGACTGCGCTTAAATACTAATCATTTGCATATCCCAGCATCACCTTCTTTTCATGCGAATTTCACGTTTGTATCATCCCTCCTTCGTGGTGTTGCAATTTTAATGGCCAGCAGTATATATATATATATATATATATATATATATATATATATATATGTGTGTGTGTGTGTGTGTGTGTGTGTGTGTGTGTGTATGCAAATGTATATATATAAGTCTATACATATATAATAATTCTGAAAGAAAGGGAAATTATTTATTCCTTTAAAAATCGGAATCCGCTTCTGAATGATAAAAAGACAAAGAGAAAGGGATTTTCTTTAAAAAAAAAGAGTCAAAGTTGGCAATTCTGCATTTCTAGTACTAAAGAATTATCGGCAGATAAAGGGCGGTGCTACTCTCTAGTCTGCGAGGCGTCGGTGCAATCGACTCCTCACTCCCGCCGAAACTCGCCCCTGGCAGATAAAAGTTAAGCGACCCGCTCTCTCCCGTCGGAGGAGCATCACCTTTCTTCATCTCGGTCGAGGGGACAGTTCGCCATGCTTTATCCGCACACCCACAGGAGGAGGATTTGCCCCGACAGGTGAGTGATTTCAACTGCCATTGCTGCTCGCCTTCTGAGGACTATTGTTGGATGTATTAAGCTATACTTGCATTATTGAAAGAGGATTGGAAAGTGAGAGTCATATATGTATGGGAGAATTGATTATCCTTAGTCTTTGACTTTCTTCATCATGTCCTTCTTTTCTAATAAATTTTCTTTTCAGAATTAACGTTAATTAAGAATGATACAAAATTCGAATGCGAACAGTATTTTCACGGTTCTCAAAATTGGTTTCAAACCCTGATATGTATGCTTGTTTATCCTTAGTGTAAGGAATATTTTTATCCTTAGTATAAGGAATGCGAACAGTATTTTTCCAGTTCTCATTATTGGTTTTAAACCCCAATATGTATTTTTTTATCCTTAGTATAAGGAATTTTTTTAATCTTAGTATAAGGACTGCGAACAGTATTTTCCCAGTTCTCAAAATTGGTTTCAAACCCCGATATTTGATATTTTCATCCTTAGTATAAGGAATTTTTTTTATCCTTAGTATAAGGAATGCGAATGTATAAGGAAAGTGCTTAGTATAAGGAAAGCGATGTCATGGTAAGTTCTTAGAAGCACTATTTGTTCCACTTGTTTCTATTATCTATATCACTGATAATCCATTTAGAGCATATATATATATATATATATATATATATATATATATATATATATATATATATATATATATATATATATATTAATTACTTAGAGGATTCATTTGAAGTTTTATTATTCGGAGACTGGGAATTGATGGTAAGTGCTTAGAAGCACTATTTATTTCACTTGTTTGTGATACCTATGCATAACTGATAATCCATTTAGAGCATATATATATTGCTTGGATGGTTCATTTAAATTTTTATTACTCGGAGACAGGGAATCGAGGTGGGGGGGGGGGGAGAAAGAATATTTCCGGGGTTGTCAGCTCTGCAAAGCGTCATTTACTAGCTGAAATCGAACAATTACAAAAAAGAAATGTTTTATTATTACATGGTTTCCAAATACGATAAGCGTTTGCTGTAGTACAAAATGTGCTATTTTATGAAGCATTGCTTCCTATATCTACACTAAAGTTGTAAGACTGAATCGCATAATTTTAGAGCATTAATCAAGTACTTATTTAGAAGAAAGTGTCTGAGTGGTTTGGCATTATTAAAGAGAAACGAGTTTAAGACCCTATTTCTGCTACAGAGTGGTCCGTACACATTCTAGTAACTACCGTATATTTCGGACCTTAAGACGCACCTCAAATTTATGGGAGGATTTTTAGAAAAGAATATTTTGTATTCTGTTAGGTATATAAAGTTATTTTCAATTTCTTACTTAATAAGGATTATATATAATATAATAAATAATATATATAAAATACATAATATATAAAATAAATATATATAATATATGTAATAAAATGTTAATTTTAATTGTTACCTTTTCACCATAAGATGCTCCTGAAATTTAAGTAATTTTTACCATGTTTTTATTAACTCGCTTTCTTGTTTGTTTGTTTGTGTGTGTGTTTGTCCGGTACAAATCTTGCAATCGATTTTTAACTAACTTCCCAACTAGCTAGACATTTGAAACTTTCAGAGTAGTTCAGAACACGATGACAATGCATTATTTTAATACTTTTAGCCATCTGTAAGCGGATTTGAATTCTTTTTCAGTTAATTTTGTTTTGTAGACTGGTGCAGCCATCTATCGGCCGGGACGGGAACGAACAGTTAAATGCAAGTTAACTTCCAATTAACTTCATTTTCTTTCAAGTTGATGGGATAATTCATCAAAAAAATTTTAAAAAGTATTTATTAATACATAGAATTGTCAAGTTTATATGATTCAACAGAAAATTTAAAAACATGGTATATAAAAAGTTATTTTTATCTTGTAATTATTTTATGTAAAAAGGTGCGGTTTATGGTCCGAAAAATATGGTAAATTAAAAGGCACATGACAGTACTGCTAACAATGCAATAAGATTCAATAATATTCAGTGAACCTGCTATCCCATTAAAGTAATTTTCTTTGTTATATGACACTATTCTGAAGATAGAATAATTAACACCATGTACAATCCTAAATCTGTAAATAGAAGTAAGTACTAAACTTTCTGAAAATAACTACAGGTTAATTTGTTTCCTAATGCAAATTTTTGATATTTGAAATGAGATTTTAATTTTTAATATTTTAATTAGTTTTTGATATTTTAAATGTGTTTAGCTTATCAATTTCATATGAACTCTTTCAAACTTTCTATAACTTTGGATTTAAAAAAAGTTCCCCTCTCCTCTTAAAATCGTAGCAAACTTCACGGATGAATTTTATCCCCAGTATTTTATGACTGGTGGTCTTTGGGTGTTTATAATTTTCTTTTGCTGTATCAGTTTTGCTTTTCTGACGAGCTTTTGGCAAGTAGCCTGCTTCTGATTGGAATCGAAGTAGTTCGCCACCTGAACTTGGCGTCATAAAATTATCATTTCCGTTCTTTTTAATTCCTCCCTAACATCGTGTGTTACGTAGATCCTCGTGTAATTTCCGCGTGTTAGATAATTTTTCCTATTTTTTAATTCTGAATAAAGCAAAACCTTTGACTTTTTCTCATCTTGTCCCTATTTTCTAATAAATTTTCTTTTCAGAATTAACGTTGATTAAGTACATTATACAAAACTCGAATGCGTATTTTCCTAGTTCTCAAAATTGGTTTCAAACCCCGATATGTACATTTTTTTTTGTACTTTCAAGGTATCGCTATACGTCGCATACGCTAAAACATTTAAAATTATTACCCTTTCGCAAGCTATAAAAACCAATGCTGGCGAGATTGTAAATATTATCCATTAATAAAAGATTGGTAGTGACATTTTTGCTCCTTTTTTGAAAGGTCTTAGAGAAACAAATCCTCATATTCCCCTCTTCTACGCACAAATTTGTCTGTCTTACGAGGTCTGCTCAAAAATGAGAGTAATACGAGGTCTTCTCCCGGACATTTTTTGGCATTATTATCATCATTATTATTATTTTAGGAAGGTTAGGGGGATTATTTATAAGTTATTCAGCCAAGCCACCATCGGAGTACCCGCAACTATCTCATTTTCCAACCGGTGTTTTCACTTCTGGAGGCAGTCCCAGGACTTTTTTGATCCCGTTTAGGCTCGGTGCACACGAGCGATCCGGTGTCGTTGCAGCACCGCAGTTGCGATCAAGCAGTATAAAGACTTGAACTAACAGACTCATACGGACGACGCGCGTCGTCCGTTTGGATCGCTCGTGTGCACCGAGCCTTAGATTCACCAGCGTTTTTTTTAAAGGAATGGTAGACTATCAAATTACCAAAAATCGAAAAAAAATTGGAATTTTTTTTGGTATATTATTTTAAAAAATGTAAATATCGGAATGAAATGCATTTAAAATAAGTAATGAAAACTGAAATTAAAAGTTGGTGGCTTTAGAAAAGTAAATATTAAAGGTTGGTGAAAAAACTATCTTTTAAATGACTTTTTCTCAAAACCCGTAATTTCCAGATTTGCAAGTCTTTGAAATGCTCCTTGCATCATAATTTTTGACAAAATTTTATAAAATTTATACTAAAGACTCCTCTAATACATAAAAATAAAGCTAGGTATCCATTTCAGGTTTCGACATCATTCATACTATCAAAGTTTAACTTATGTGTAGAAAAGTAGAAAAATTTTCCGAAAATTCAGGGTACAAGTATAAAAATATTCCCTAAAAATTAACTACTCAATGAAAGCTCAAAGTAATACATAACTCTGTTTAAAATGTATTTATAAGCAATATAATTGCAAAGTTAAGGGGGAAAGTTAAAAATTGGATAGCAAGAAGCGTTTTATAAAACATAAAAATATTTCAATTTTTAAATTAAAATTAAAAAAAAAATATTTATAAAATTTTATAAGGCGTTTGATATAGTTATACTTTAATGAAAATATATGCAAAATTTCAAATCTCTGAAGTAAAAATTTCAAAAATCGCTTTATAATGTGCAGCATCTCATGTCCACCATCTCCTTAATACCCTCTGTTGTAGCGAAACTTCCGTCTCTTCCTTGAGGAATGAAGTTTTGGAAATAAAATAAATAAAAAATCCCCCTGGGTTCAATTTGGTAGAGTAAGAAGGATGGTAAAGCTTAATTATCCTTTTTTGCTTGAAAGTCCCTCATTAATAAGAATGCGAGCGCTTGAGCTTTGTCTTTGGGAAGGGAAAAGCGAGTTGTCTGTCCATGCTTAAGGATTTTTTCCCTCTTTTTTTTCCTCTATCTCGACGTCGCATCGTCTCTAAATAGTGCAAAGTATTAACAATTTGTTCCCCTGAAAAAAAATAATCGATATCGAGTTCGTTAACTTTCGTCCTATGACAGTCGATTATTGATGCTGACGGGCGTCTATGACAGACGTCAACTTCAACTGACTTCCCGGCCCTATTTTTAATTGCTGAAGCCAGTTATGGCATAAAATTCTGCTTAAATATTAATCCCTGTAAGCTTGCCGCACCATTTGGTGAGGATTTTACCAATTTTGACGCAAAAAACTTTTCTTGTTTTGATGTGAATCGATAAAGATTTTTTCTGATTTGACGCAAAAAACTTCATAATCATTCGCTTCTCATGAAATCACCATTTCAAAAATCTCAAGACATTTGACATGATTGCAATCAGGACATAGCAGAAAAAATAATTACAAGATAAAAGAACTTTTTATATACCATGTTTTTAAATTTTCTGTTGAATCATTTAAACTTGACAATTCTATGTATTAATAAATACTTTTTAAAATTTTTTTTGATGAATTATCCCATCAACTTGAAAGAAAATGAAGTTAATTGGAAGTTAACTTGCGATTAACTTTTCGTTCCCGTCCCGGCCGGTAGATGGCTGCACCAGTCTACAAAGCAAAATTAACTGAAAAATAATTAAATTCTGGCTTAAAGATGGCTAAAAGTATTGAAAAAATGCATTGTCATCGTGTTCTGATCTATTCTAAAATTTTCAAATGACTAGCTAGTCGGGAAGTTAGTTAAAAATCGATTGCAAGATTTGTACTGGACAAACACACACACAAATAAGAAAGCAAGTTAATAAAAACATGGTAATGACTAAAATCGGGGGGAAAATGCAGTAAACACGAAACTATATATGAAGTTTACGGCTAGACAAGAACCCCACTTGTTTGCTGCGACCCTCTGATAGCGAGCAACCGGGAAAGCTTTTATAACAAAACCTCAAGAACATAAACCATAGACAATACGGAGCTTTAAAATCCAAATTATGTTCTTTTCAAACAACTAAATAAATGAGCCAAGGAAAATACATATTGGATTCTTATTTGAGGAATTTTTTCATGCTTTTAAATAACGACTGTTTTGTTATTGTCTAATGTAATGCTTGTGATGGCCTATCTTATGAACGTTTCCAGGTTGTTGTATAAAATATAAAATGTTGTATCATACCTAGGCCCTGATTTTCCATTAGGCAAGGGGCCACCGAATGTTGGGGGCCCCCAAAATGATTATTTAAAAAAAAATTCCTAATTCAATTTTTTAAAATTTTATCTTTTTTAATAGCAATTTTTTTACATATCCTTTCAAATTTGATTGATTGGTTCATCATATGTATAGTTATATGTATAGTTCATCATATGTATGTTATAGTGTATATAAGGTATTAATAAATTTTTCTGGTTGCATTGTGTTGGTGTTTAAATGAAGAAGTTAATATGTTGTATTGTTTTTGTTATTTGATAATGTTGTAGGCTTCTACTCTTCAAATAGCCAATTCTTGGTAAAATGGTACTTTCACAATGATTCATGATTATTTTTTGTGTGTCAATTTTGGAAATTTTACGCCCACATAAGTGTTAGGGGGCCCCCATCTCGAGTTGAGCATATAGTCAAGGATTTTCTAAATAGGGCCCTGATTCATCCCAGTATCTTAATATTTAAGTCTATTACTTCTCCGAAATATGTAGATTAGGCACAACATATATTAAATCTCCTCGCTCATGTTTTACAATGGTTAGCTACGCAAGCTTTCACCGCGTGGGCCTAGGTTTTAATCCCATCAAAGACATGTATTTTTCCTACTGTTTACTCATGGGAAACAACGTTGGCACGATACATGGTTTATCTCCAGTAATGAAGCAGACAACGTGCTATGTGGGGGTGAATGTCCTCAGTTTAAAGTGCTAACTGCATAAAACATTTATTGCATTGTTCAGGGAATAAAAAAAAGGTATAATTTGAACTTTCCCTTCATCAGAAATTTAACCTTGGATATTTGATTTTTAAGAAACGAAAAGTTTTATGAAATCATTTAAAAAGTCCTTAAGTAAACATCTCCATTTAAATCGAGGAATTGATCAAGTTCGTTGAATAAAATAACATTGTATGGCTTCTCTTAATTTGCTTTTCTCGATAACAGAAGAAAGAACAATATTTTCTTTCGCGCAAGACTGCACGCCTCGTCTCGCAAATTGACTTAAGGATTTTATGGCAAGGAGCTGGAAGAAATGCACTCACAGCTATAAATGTGCGATTGTGATACCATTTCCATTGGTGTTGTTTTTACTTTCACAAGGTTATAGAAACGTTTCTTCTAAAGATAGAACAAAATCCTACGTTTTATCACAAAATAATAAATTCTGCTATATAACTATATAGTTTAATATGAATATATATCTATGAACGAGTGAATAAACTTGTCAAAACGTTTGACGTTGGATTTTTGAAACACAGCGGATTATTAAAATGTCAACTGATTGGAGTGTATTAACTTCATAACTGTTGGCTACATGATCTGAAAGTTCTCATGCGCAGTTTCTAAACATTTTAGATTTGTTTGTAGTTTTGAATTCTGTTAACGCTGAAATAACAGTCTTGTATTTTTATTTATTAATATGGTGTGTGAAACATATATCCTAAAATCCAATAAATGAAAAACGATAGCTCATTGATATCGTAGTTCTTAGATTTGATTTTGGATAGTGTATAAACATTTATCTCAAGACTAGGTCAGTGAAATGATGCCACTTTTCGAAACTACAGAACGGAGGGATTAATAACAACAGAAACCAAGTAATATTTGTTCAAAAGCAAGTGAAACAAATTTTTTTGCTCCCCAAGAGTAGACGCGAGTCTTTGTGATACGGATCAAATTAAGATATGGGTATAAAGAATAGCTTTTTATATAAAGATTCGGTAAAAGTGAATAAGACGGTCAGATTTGGCGAAATTTGGCTCGATTTCTTTTTTGGCCAAAATCTTTGGCGCCAAAATCCCGTTTCCGTAGATCTGTTAGGCTTAAAATGCGAAATGTAAATAAATGTGGCAGCAAACAAAGAACAAATTAGTTGGAAACTTATAAGTGGGAAACTTCGCTTCGATCAGACACCCTTGCTTCACACCGCTGCGCTCCGTTACGCATCCGTCCAAAAACATTACAGAAAATCCCCAGCCGCTGGCTTCGACACATACCGCTGGCTGTAGTACAGTAAAACAAAGCTTCCGCTGGCTGTAGCAGTCAGTAAAACAAAGCTTACGCTGGCTGTACGAAGTCTAAAACGGCAATTCTCCATACAAAAACCTATTACACACCTGTTTCCCCATAAAATTCATCTTAAACAACAAACAACACTGGCGCCATAATCGCAAAATTTTCGCCAAATTGACGAAAAATCTACCTGAGCGTCTTACACACTGTATCCCCAAAGATTCTATATGCCTAATATCTAGGGAACTGTGGGAAAGATTTGAATCCTTGCATCAGGCATCCATTTTTCTTGTGTCTGACAAAATATTTTTCACTGTCTATCAGATATTTAGTTTCTAAGATCGAGGTAGCAGAAAGTGTCAAAATTGCAACATAGGGATAGTTTTTCAAATAGAATTGTTGGTTAAAGTAAAGAAATGGGTATCCCTTGGCGCGGTTTGACGAAGTTTTCAAAATTCGCCAAAATCACACTAAACAGATGACGGTTGTTACGGAAAAGTTCATCAGCAGGAAGATGAAATCATTACAGAAAAGGGATCTCGTAAAGATGTGGGTAAACCTTTTGACGTGGGACATCAGTACGGAAAAGTTATAGCTGTCTTACCCATTTGAAAGATTGACTGCAGAACATATAACAGGTTTGTATTAAACGGATTTATCTTTAGTGACATAGAAGACAAGTGTTTATTACTGTCAGCCTAAAGTTAACCTTCGACTGATGAGTTTCTTTTATGAATGCTCGTTTTCGTTTTATTGTTTGCATTACAATATCCTATTCTTTAGTATCAGGTATGAGGGAAAAAATGCCATTTAGGATTTGTTCTGAAATATTTTTGCTATTATTAAATTGCCTAAAACTGATTTTTATTCCTTATATACACGTAATTTTATTGTCCGCTATGCCATTAAAATAACACAGGTCTGCGACAAAAAAAAATTGTCTCAAATGTAATGAGTGATTTTTATAGTATTTTTGGTGCTGGGTATGGGAAAATTATTGAAAAAATTCCATCACGTACAGTTTTGTTACAATTAGCATGTCTAGTTTTGTCGAATTTGTGTATTTTTAAAGTATGGTAGCACTGAGTTTACGCAAAATTTCAAATATTTCCAAAGAAACTGTCATATTTTGCTTACAAACACCTTTAAAAAGTAACGTGAGAAAGTTTTAAGGCGTTTGCAATGAAATAGACATTCTTGTATATACTGGGTAGTCGTACTAAAGCTAGTGTAATACGGTTAAAACTGCATCACTTTTCTATTAGTGCCTGTCTGTCGACCTTCTCTCTCATCCCTTACTATCTCCCTCCACTGACATATTTTGTGTCAGTGTCTGTCTGTCCCCGCCATCCTCGTTTCCCACCACCTTCAACTGTACCACATCTAAAAGAATGTTTTGAAAATCTTGAGCTGGTTTTGAAGAAAATTTGTTATTCAGATCATAAATGGACGATTTGTGGCGATTTGAAAGTGATTTCAATGTTGCTTAGTTCACAGAGTGGTTACACAAAGTTCCCTTGCTTTCTCTGCGAATTGGACAGTCGTGACAGGAAGCAACATTATATAAAGAAAGAATTGCCGCTGAGAAAAACCTTACAGGTTGGAGTTAAAAATATAGAGAGGGAGATTATTGTAGATCCCAAAAAGGTATTACTTCCATGACTACACATTTAATTGGGTTTCATGAAACAATTTGTCAAGGCGTTGCCAAAAGGAGGAGAATGTTTTAGATATCTTTGTGAGCAGTTTCCTGGGTTATACGAGGCAAAGATAAAAGAAGGAATGTTTGTCGGACCTGACATCAGAAAACTAACGAGGGATGCCAGCTTTGAGGAAAAAAAGGGAAACAAAAGAAAAAGCAGCATAGGTATCTTTTAAACTAGTTTTAACCAGTTTTCTGAGAAACAAAAAGGACATGTTAGACAACTTCATGAAGCTGGGTTGTAATCAATTTATATAAAACAGTTCCGTAACTGACTGACTGACTCACTGACATAAAACGCACAGACCAAACCGCTGGACCTAAAGGGCTGAAATTTTGCATGGCGATTCTTCTTATGGTGTTGGGGTGCACTAAGAAAGATTTTTAAAAAATTCTTCTTAGAATTTTTAAAATTAAATTTTTAAGCAGTTTTTGTAACTTTTTTAAAGTTTGCATTTAAAATAATAATTTGAGAGTTATAAAATTTATATCAAGAGAAAGAGCATAAAAATTCCTTTAAAATGAAATCTTTTACGAACCTTTACCTCAATTTTCTGATTTTTGGTGAATTTTTAAAGATTAATTTTTAGAATTTAATTTATTAAATGCCGATCACGTGATTTCTTTTTATGGTACTTTAAATAAATTTATCGTCACGTGCATAACAACTAAATAGACAAAAAAATATTCTTTTTCTTTCTAATGCAGCAGACGATTGGATATTATCCCAAAAAAAAATAAATATCCCTCACAATTTTTTTATAAATATATATATATATATATATATATATATATATATATATATATATATATATATATATATATATATATATATATATATATATATATATATATATAAATTACATCAATTGTATACACTGATCGTCGCATTTATTATAAATATATATATATATTTTTTGGCATTAATTGCATACATTGACCGTTGTATTTAATTTGAATGTACTCCGTAGCGAAGCGCGGGTTTTCAGCTAGTATGAGCATAAAAGTTCATTTTCTTCACTCACACCTTGACTTCTTCCCTTCAAATCTTGGTGATGTCAGTGAAGAGCAGGATGAAAGGTTCCATCAAGACACAAGGAAATGGGAAAAAAGGTACCAAGGAGGATGGAACGTTAACATGAAAGCGGATTACTGCTGGATATTAAAAAGGGACGATCCTCAAGCTGTCCACAGCAGGAAGAGCAATAAAAGAAGTTTTGATGTGATGCGAAAGTGCGTCTACAAGGACTTTTGACTCTATAGGTATGCACTTTTTTAATATTCTGTTGTGTAAATGTAAACCATGGCATCTTTTATCTGCTTATTAAAATTTAGAACCTCTAGAAAAATTGTACAAAATTGCGTTAAAATGAGTTTTTCCCACCCAAAATACACACCCTTTTTGTGAGATAACCTGACGTGATAGAAAAAAATGGATTGCATTTTTGAAATCAGCACTGAAATATACATAGAAATCAGTTATCATAGGACAAACAACTTTTAAAAATATTTTTTTTGCAGATCTGTGTAATTTTTAGTGTGATTTTGGTTAATTTTGGAAACTTCACCAAACCGGACCGAGGGATGCCCACTTCTTTACTTTAATCGAATTGTTTATTTCTGCTAAAATGTATGTAGAAAACTGGCACTTTAAATTAGGCATCTGTATGAGGGATCTTACAGATTAAAAAAAATGAATCTATTGATGGTCTAATTTTGTAAGCTCGAAATATTGAAAAAGTAATTTAGCAATAAGGTATGAATGATCTGGAAGATATCAATGACAGTTATGACAGTTGTCCTTGAGAACAGTTGTATTTTCAATAACGCTGAGCTGTATAGAGAATTGCTTTTTATGTCTAGTTTAGTCATACATATAAAACAGTTTCGTAACTGACTGCCTGACTGACAGATAAAGCACAGACCAAACCGATGGACCTAGAGGGCTGAAATTTTGCATGGCGATTCCTCTTATAGTGTAGGGGTGCACTAAGATTTTTGAAAAATTCTTCGAGATTTTTTAAAATTAAATTTTTAAGCTGTTTTTGCAACTTTTTTTAAGTTTGCATTCAATACTAATAACACAGGCCAACGAAAAATGACTTTTTGAAAACTTTTTTAACGTTAATAGCTGATTCTTATGTAATTGTTGGTGGTGAATTCGTATCTGACTTCAGTTTTTTTCTATCCCCCACAGTTTCGTCACAATGTGACTTCATCGGAAACTAGATAATTAGCCGAACATATCACAGAAAATAAAAAATAAATAAATGTTACAAGATGAACAAACTTTTATTCAAGTATAAACATGAAAATACCTTTTTATTACATAGGTTTTATGTGTGATTTGGATTATATTTACTCTCCCTCTTCTCCTCCTTAAAGCTCCTGATATTGCTTTTTCGCTTCTGAATCGCTTGCCCAACTTCTAGGTGAAGTGACCAACAGTAGTCTCCTATCATATTGGTATTCCAGTGGCCCTGATACCGCCTTTCCATCAATTTAATATCTTGATGAAACCGCTTGCCCAACTTCTCGGTGAAGCGACCAACAGTAGTCTCCTATCATATTGGTATTCCAGTGACCCTGATACCGCCTTTCCATCAATTTAATATCTTGATGAAACCGCTTGCCCAACTTCTCGGTGAAGCGACCAACAGTAGTCTCCTATCATATTGGTATTCCAGTGGCCCTGATACCGCCTTTCCATCAATTTAATATCTTGATGAAACCGCTTGCCCAACTTCTCGGTGAAGCGACCAACAGTAGTCTCCTATCATATTGGTATTCCAGTGACCCTGATACCGCCTTTCCGTCAATTTAATATCTTGATGAAACCACTCACCTTGCTCCTCACTGACATCACCCAAATTATCTGGGAAAAAATCAAGGTGACTGTTCAAAAAGTGAATCTTGAGGCTCATCAAACAGCCTAACTTTTTGAACTTTTCCAGCAAGTTGGCTACAAAAGAAATATAATGTGGGTCCTTTATGTCGCCCAAGAACTTGGTCACAATCTGCTTGAATGATACCCTTGCCTCCCTCTCTTTTAAAGTCATTTTTGATTCAAAGTTGGGATCGAACATCTTTTTTCGGATGTCAGGCCCAACAAACACGCCTTCTTCCCATTTTTGCTTCTGATAGATGAGGAAACTTCTCGCAGAGATACTTGAAACATTCTCCCTCTTTGGGTAAGGCTTTCACAAACTGTTTCATTAAGCCTAATTTTATGCTTGGAGGTGGCACCAGAATGTTTTCCGGGTCCACAAGGTTCTTGCGCAGAATATTCTTCTCTCCAGGCTTTAAAGATTTTCTCGCAGGCCAGATTCTTCTGGACCAATGTTGATTCCTTGCCCTACTGTCCCATTCACATAAGAAACATGGGAATTTGGTAAAGTCACATTGCTGGCGGTTAGCTTATGGCTTTGAATTCGCTAAAAATGTCATTTCTTTAAATATTGAGTGATGAAATATGAAAAAATGGTGAGTGATACAGTTTTTTTATTGTCGTATTCGGTTTCAGCACACTAAAAACCACAAGAATAAGGCAAATTTATTCAAAAAGTTTTTTCATCAATGGCCTGTGTAATCTGAAGGTTTATAAGATTTATATCACAAGAAAGATCATAAAATATCATTTGTCAAATAAATTGACAAAACATATATTGAAATACGGTAAAAGAAAAAACTTAACCACTAAACTAATTGAGATTGAAGTTTTTTAAGAATTTAATTCAAATTAGTATGTTTTGTGGATATTAAACATACAAATTAATTGCATACATTGACTGTTGTATTTACTAATATATATATATATAAAAAATTTTTTTCCAGTGCGGAGGCACTTGTCGTGAGACATTCGCCTATACTACGGCGCAATTTCACTGCCCATTTTATTATGGGGGCACCATATAGGAGGACAGCATTACCCTCTATGAAGGGACGACACGAACAGAGGCATTTTACGTGGCGCGACGCTAGGATTCGATCCGAACATCCTCGGCACCGAAAACCAGCGCGCTGTACCACTGGGCCACCACAAGCCCATATATATATATATATATATATATACATACATACACACACACACATACATACATACATACATACATACATACATACATACATACATACATACATACAAGATGCGCCCTAGTAACCTGACAATTTTTTATAAATAAGAAAAATATTACTCACCTTCAAATAAATTTATCTCCTTCAAAATAATCGTCAAAGGAGTCTATACGATTTTTCAAAAGTTTCTTCGAGTCATCGAAACACTGTTTAAAAGCTTTGGAACTAACCGTTCGCAAAATACGCCTAACATTTGATTTAATATCCGAGACGTTTTCAAATCTCTGTCCTTTCATGGCAAGAAAAAATTAGTTGGCGACAAGTCGGGAGAATATGGTGAGTGATTTATCACTGTAATTGAATGCTTAACAAGATATTGTTGTACAGAAATTGCTGTATGGGGCCTAGCATTATCGTGTAAAAGAAACCATTTCCTAGAATAAACAGTTCCTTCCTAACTATCCTGTTTCTTAATTATCCTGTTTCTGGAGGAAAAAGCACCTCCTTGTAAAAATACTGATTAATTGTTTGATTTTCAGGAACAAATTCGTGGTGAATAAGTCCTTTCTAATCAAAAAATGCAATCAGTATCACATTAGTCTTTGATTTTGACATCCGTGCTTTCGACATCGTACTTTGAAGTTGAAGGGTGCCCTGTCTTTGGTTCATTTTCAATGCTTTCTCGCCCACATTTAAAGTGGTTGTACCACTCATACACTTGTGTTCTTGATAACGATGCATCACTATATACTATTCGAATCCTCTCTAAAGTTACGGTAGCAGATTTACCTAATTTGTAACAAAATTTAATGTTACAACGTTGTTCTATTCCGGAGCAAACTTTTTTTGTACAATGCCTTCTCAGTAAAGGAAAATTTCGATGGCGTTTTGATATGTAAACGACTAAATAACCAGTTTAAACTGGCTTTAGCAAGAGTTGAGATGTCACTCTTTCTGGCCAGGCGATTATTCTTTCACTTTTTTTATTTTATAGTTTGTTCTTTTAATGTGTCCGGTTACTTTATGGGCGCACCTTGTATATATATATATATATATATATATATATATATTGGCATTAATTGCATACACTGACCGTTATATTTATTATAAATATATATATATTTGGCATTAATTGCATACATTGACCGTTGTATTTAATTTGAATGTACTCCTTAGCGAAGCACGGGTATTCAGCTAGTGTTATATTTTGCGTAAACGGGCCTCGATTAAGTTTGAAATTCTGCTTGCATTCCTGTTTTAAAAAGTGCCAGGTAAACATGCTGCTAAAATTCCCTTGCGTAAATTAAATTTTGAGTGTATCATTCATTTAAATTACTTCAGTTCCCCCACTGGTTGCTCTCATAACAAAGTAGCCAATAAGTCTTGTGTTGTATATGGGAATGTTCTAGGAATAAATGCCCACAGCAGTAAAAAAAAATCTTCAGATTTATGATAACTACCGAAGATGTCAGGCGAAAGAATATAAATAATGCGTTCTTATCCTTAGAGTCGTAAAAGGCTTGTCATGTTGCCACAGTTTCCTGATGAAGTACCAAACGTTAAAAATTAATGAAATTCTGTAAGAAACGTAGATGAATTGTTTGTTAAAATGTTGACAGGTCAAAAGTCATGGTTTTTGAAGAGATTTGATATACATTTAAGAGATAATATAAAAATATCTCTGAAAATATAAATTAAAGAATATATAATTATATATTTTTAATTTATATTTTAAGAGATAATTAAGAGGTAATTTAATTTTAAATAAAAGTTGAAATCACGAATTTTTAAGAAATAACAAGTGGCAGAAATATCCAATGCTTTGTTGTTTTATGTCAAATTTGGCTTTTCTGTCCTCAGCAGGCAATATTTTTGTGTTTGTTTTGTTCCGTTTGGGTAAAATATATGGCGAGAGAATAACGATAGGAAAGAATGCTACAAGACGTATGAAAAAAGATCCAACGAAAGGAGGTACGCAGCAGTTTCCCTAAACGAATTTCTTTCGGGGGAGAATATGACCTGTCTAGATCCAAATCCTTTCGCTTCGGGAACAGCTTTCGGTTTAGGACAGAACTCTCACGCTGATTCTGACAGTTCCATGCATCTTCGTTCTGCCTGTTTTGAGCGGGGATATTTCATCCTTAGATAAGGAACTTAACTGATGAAGCTGATGATGATGTGGTTAATAAGATGTTAAGTTTGCGGAGACTAAGCTCCGAAATTCAAAGAACGCACCGAATGCCTCTCTTCAGACATATGCGTTAAACAAACAGGATTGTTAAATTACCAAAATGTATTTGTACGAAATGCTTTAAGTCTTCCGTTCTAATTTACGCGAAGTAACAATTCAATTCGTAAAGGTTTAATTTTAAAGTAGCAAATGTTAGCATTCTAAAATCACCACAAGAAAGCATAAATTGATATTTTAACCATAGAGATATTAATATTATTTATTTTAATTGAAATTGCTGCTATTTAAAATTTTATTGCTGGAGTTTTATGTATGTATGTATGTATGTATGTTATGTATGTATGTACCGCGCCAAAGGGGCACAGTGGTCCAGTTGGCAAGAGCAGCGGGATAGGGATCTGAAAGTCACTGGTACGATGCTTGTCGCTGACAAATCCACTGCCGTGTTCACTAATGTCGGCTGGTGCACGCAAAATCTGTCGTGGCTGCAATGTCCTCCAAGTTCTCAAAATTACCTCTGAAGGTGCGGGGTCAAGTGTGCCGGTCTCGTCACTTGAATCGGTTCAAAATTACGGGACTGGTCCTTTGGCCAAGTCGGACTTCGACCTTTGTGGTGCCAGTCAATACAGGAGCCGCACCTTCATCGCCCATAGCCTTCGGGACCTTGATCTGATGTAGCTGTTGGTCAGGTGGCATAAACAACAACATATATAATACCCTTAATGGCCGTTCAAGCAAAGGGGGTATGACATTTCCCGTTCTAAAGAGGGAATCGGAAAAAAATGGGCCCCGAAAGCTAAAGGTTAATCTGAAAGTTTTTTTACACGCTCAACGATTTCAGTACAAGCCAAGCATCGGTCACGTGTACCATATTTATCCTAAACATGAACTCATACTGTTTTCTAACAATTGACAATCTCATCCATTCGTCATCTCTTGCTAAATCAACTTCGCGCTTGTAGATAAACAAATGTTTGACAAATGGAACCACTGTTTTATTGGTACCTGTACTTAAGAAAAGATATTTTTAAAAAAAATCAGTGTTTTTCACTTTCTTTAGTATATTTCAATGATATTTGGAAATGTTTTAAAACATTTTGCTCCGAACACTGGTAAGCGTCTTAGTAGTAGATAGCGTAAAGGAAATTAAAATATATTTAGTTGAAGTGAGTGTAAAGGTCTCAGGCGTAAGCACCATATTACTAAAAATTCATAAAACATTCACTACATTTTAAAATGTTATGAAATTTTTTATCAAAATTATATTTATTTTCCCGATTTTATATCCCATTTGAACTGAAAATATATGTATTTAATCAATACTGTATATTTTTGACAGAAAGTGCTTCGAACGTAGGTAGACAGCGAAAGTGCGAACGAAAGAGCATACAATTTGCCTTTTTATCCTCCTTCAAGTTCCGTTACAACAATAATCTGTCATTGATAGCTTATAAAGAGCGGGACAGCTACTGGCTTTTATAGTCAGAAACTGGGTATCGTGTGACCAGATGCGCACGCGCATTTAATCATTTGCATATGTCTCTGACATCTACCGATCCTGTAATTTTCACCTCGCTACGCGCATTCCTTTATGGTGTTGCAATTTCACTTTTGACGAGTCTATGTACGTGTATTTTTGTATATATATATATATATATATATATATATGTGTGTGTGTGTGTGTGTGTATGTCAAAATTTTGACGCATTTTGTAACTTTTCTGTTTAATTGTTTACTGCTTATCCAAGCAATACAGGCTGGGATTTGCGCGCTGCCAAAGTTATAACTCGCGATGACGAACGGTTTTAGCGTCTGAAATTTTGCTTTCCGGAGGACCGTTATGGAGGAACGTAATCCTACGTTAAAATTTAATTCCATAAAATTTTACTGCTGCAAATATAAATTATCTACGGGATTGCATAATATTGGGAATAATGATAATAATAAAAAATTGCATGCAAATTTTAATCACAAATAATAATTCGTGAAAAGAATCCAATTATGACAAGTATTTACTTTCATAGGTTGCTTGACTAGGGCGCAATATATTCCCATTCAAGTCTGTTAATTGAGCTCATTTCAGGTATTACGAAATGATGCAAGAGTTAAATGGATTTCTCTTGAGAACTTGCAATCTAAAATGCGAAACAATGAAAACGACTTCAGAATTTAATATTTTATATGTCTGAGATAGGAAATCGATATAGTGTTTTCAACCCCCTGAGGGACACAAGCTTTTTGCAGAACTGCATTTTCCCCTTCGTTTCCTTCCCATGCGTGGAGGTACCTGAAGAGGCGTGAAAATTAGCTATATAGAACGAGAGGTCCCGCCCTGAGGAATTCATTAACGTTATGTAGCGTGAAGGTACCTGGCGAAATTTGATTTAGTTCCCAAATGCTGTTTTGAACACTCTGACAGTTTTAGTAATTTGAATCGTTGTTGTTGTGGAATTGATCACATTGGAATTTGGGGGTGATCTCTCAGCTGTAGATCCTAACTAGAGGGTGTATCCATTTACAGACGCAGAAATGGCTATAACAAGCTCATTTCTCGATAATTTGGTTTAAACAAATTCCCACATTTATTCATCTCCAGTTTAAAATACGTATTATGTAAGAGTTCTTAAATTATTAATTATTTCTTATTTTGAAAAAGTTTTGTAACTTTTCCAATCATTTTCAACTGAAAGGCTTCATAGTAATATCAAAATGATAAAAAAATGAATAGCTTTTAGTATCAATAATTAGAATATATTCTTTTTAAAAATTATAGGTTCAAATTTGGCAGCTTCATCGTAATATCAAAATAAAAAAAATGAATAGCTTTTAGTATCAATAATTAGAATACATGCTTTTTACAAGTTATAGGCTCAAATTTAAAATAGTTTCATAGTAATATCAAAATGAAAAAAATGGAATAGCTTTTAGTATCAGTAATTGCAATACATGTTTTTAAAAGTTATACGCTCAAATTTGACAGTTTCATACACTGGTTATCAAAAATTAAGGAAAAGTCACAAAAATAGCGATTTCTCAAAAAGTTACACGTAGAATTTAATGAAACTTATACACATTATACAACACATAGGTAGGTATGAAATAGCATAAAAAGAAATCGCCAGAAAATTATGGTGTTATAGAAACTAGCATATATATACAATGAACAAATCGGATGTGTCAGTTTGGTATAGGAAAAGTACCTTTAATATGGCGTATGATCTGTAGAAGCAATACAGCACATACAACGATGTGTGATGCTGTCAATTATGCGGTCTATGAGTTCGGTAGGAAGTGAGAGCCATTGCTTTTGCAAAGCAGTTGAAAGCGTGGCTAGGGTCCTAGGAGGAGGATTGAGAGCAGCTATACGTCGCCCTAAAGCGTCCCAAACATGCTCGATAGGATTCAGGTCCGGTGATCGAGCTGGCCACTCCATGCACTGAATTGTTTCCTGCTCAAGATAAGCATCCACGATTTTAATTTAATTTTAATTTATCTGCTCAAAATGCACACTACGGAAAATTCAATTTACAGTGTTGCTTGTAGGATACAACTTTAAACACACAGACAAAAGAAACACCTAAACAAACATACAAAGCTACATAAACAATATATGCATATAAAATACACAAACAATACATAAATTACGAATACAGAAGTTGCAAACATTTAGCCTTAAAAACAATAAAAGGCATATTAAAAATATTAAGGTCTTCTGAAAGATGGTTAAAAAATTTATGAAATTTGTAGAAAGAGAATTTGCCTATGTAATTAAATTTCCTGTATACATTTACAAATAAATGCCGCTCACGAAGGCATCTGCTCGGCACAGCAAGCTGAATGTAATTGTGAATTTCAACACAATCAATAATAATATTAATGACTTTATAAAAAAATAACATACAGGAAAGATCGCGCCTGGATTTTAAACTGGGAATATCAAAAATGTTACGTAGGAAAAGAGGAGACAAATCCAGCGGATAATAGTAATTAGTTTTATAATATAAGTATCACATAAATTTAGACTGTACCTGCTCTAATATATTTATTTTATTATTATAATATGGATCCCAAATAAGACTGCAATATTCAAGATTTGAGTGGACCAAACTGAAGTATAAAATTGGCTGAGATTTACGGGTATAAGTAAAAATACTACATTTTCGAATATTTAGAAATAACCTATTGTTAATGCACCAAACATATAGATTATTCAGGTCGCTTTGCAAAAGGGCAGAATCAACATTTGAACATATGAGCCGAAATAACTTCAGATCATCAGCAAACAAAAGATAATCACTAAACTTTAATGCATCACATAGATCATTAATGAATAAAATGAAAAGAAAGGGTCCCAAATTAGAACCTTGAGGAACGACTGACGTATTGGAAAACTCGGCAGAAACAGCACTGTTGTAATAAACATAAAGCGTACGATTACTCAAGTACGAAAAAAAACCAATCGACAAGATTGAGATGAAAACCAAAACTAGTTAACTTCCGCAGAAGAATACCGAAACCAATAGAATCAAATGCCTTAGAGAAATCAGTATATACAACATCGAGCTGATAGCCACTTTCGAAAGAGGACATAATCTTATTTGTTAAACAAAACAAATTTGTAAGCGTCGACCGTTTTGGAATAAATCCATGTTGAGCAGAGGAAATTAAATTTTTAACCTGGTGATAAAGCTTTTTATAAATGATAATTTCGAAAATTTTGGAAAAAAAGACTCAAAACTGCAATAGGTCGATAGTTTTTACAATCACTTACATCACCCTTTTTAAAAACAGGAAGGATTTTAGTCTGCTTCCAGACATCAGGAAAATTAGTAGTTTTCAAAGAAAGTTTAAATAAAATAACAAGAGGATAAATTAATACCTTAGCACAAATAAATGCCGCTGAGGATAACTCCCTTTATTGAGGATGCCGCTTCACAATAAAAGGAGGTACCTTGATCAACCCCAACAGTTAAAGACGACTTCAACTCCCTAATTGCTAAAAGCACACCCTCACAAGTAACCCTGACAATTTTCACTAAATCACACATGCAGTTCACAAAGGCATCAGAGTTTCTGTCATATTCGGTGCTGGAATAATACACAGATCTAAAATAATCGGCAAAAACATTAGCAATATCGTTATCATCATCATAGTACGCGTTATCGTAAGACATTTTATTTGACGCAGGTTTTTTTTAAAAAAAAATACGACCAAAGCTTTTTAGGCGCAGAAGCAATATTGTTTTCCGTAATCCTTAAGTATGCAGAGTAGTCCCTTTTGATGTTATTCTTCAGAAGTGTTCTCAATGATTTAAAATTCTCGAAGTTGTTCGAATCTCCCCCTTTTAATGCAAGTTTACGGATTTTATTTTTATATTTTATTATTCTCTTAGTTTCACTAGAATACCAAAAAGGAAATTTATTATTAAATGATTTAATAGGAATAGTCTGATTGAAAACTTCTTTTAAATAAGTATAAAAACTAGAAACAGCTGAGTTAACATCACTAAAAGAATTTAAAAAATTCCAATCAATTTCAGATATTAAATACCACATATTTAAAAAATCAGCTGATTTAAAGTCGTATTTACTGGAAATAAGACTACCCCTACAAACACGGTTAGGTACAAAATGTGCATCAATAGTTAGCGCAGGGTGATAATTATCCTCAGAAATCAAAGGTTTATCATTATGCATAACTGAAATATTACAGAACTGAATATTAGATAAAATCAAATCCAAATATTTGTTATTACAATTGGGTACATTATTTAGCAGGCTCAGATTATAGAGTTGCATAAATTTGGATAATTCTCTAACAGTAGGATTAACACAATTATCATTAGTTAAATCATCAACAGTAGGTAAATTATAATCACCACAAACAAAGATATTATTATGGGAACTAAACTGCACAAAACAGTCAAAACACTTAACATACGCGTCATAACTAAAAGTAGGTGGAAAATAAATTACACATAAAAGTAACTTCTTCCGGTATTTCAAATTAACTGAGATCCAAAGGCTCTCCAGCTCCAGATCAGGAACGTGAATTTGAATAGCTGAAAAACATTTCTTAATAGAAATAAGTACACCGCCACCACACTTACAAATACTCGTTATAGAATCACGATCTCTCCTAAACACAAAATATTTATTATCGAACAAATCTGAAGAAACAATATCGCTACAAAGCCATGTTTCAGTCAAAAAAGTAATATCGTAATCATCCGAAGCCACAGAACAAAAAAAGTCGGATGCCTTGGTTCTCAAACCACGAACATTCTAATAGAACATAGTCACCCATCAGAAGAAATATTTGATACAGATGAACTATTATCATTACTTGAGATCGTAACAGAGTCCCCCGAAATTTGCTCGTTCTTCAATCTACCAAAGAACTCTGATACATGACATCCCTCGGGCCACACTGATGCATCCACAGTGGCGCACCCAGGGGGGGGGGCAGGGGGCCCTGGCCCCCTAAAGAAGTAGAAATATTGATTTTGCATTATAAATATTTGTATTCGTTCATCTCGGCCCCCTCATGCATTATAAATATTTTTATCCATTCATCTCGGGTCCCCCTCCCCCAAGAAAAAATCCTGGGTGCGCCACTGTGCATCCATTAATCATTGAAAATCATTTTCAAATACCTCGACGTGGAAAGAAGAATAGGTCTGAAATTTTGCCACCAGCTTCCGGCATAAAAGATGATCCAAATTAAAAGGGCGTAAAAAATCAGTCACCTCACTCACAGAAGTATCCGGACTCCATCTAGACAAAAATATTGCCTTCCTTCTAGGCAGCCTTTTCACAATTCTAAAGGTTCCGCCGACCACAGCGATAAGCTTATACGGCATATTTAAAGTCGCTTGTGAACATATTACAATTTACAATTACAGCTTACATTATATACATACAATTTTACATTCGAGGTGCTCTTTCAGTTACTCTTCCTGTTACTATTACATTTATCATTGCATTAATAACATATTACGATTTACAATTTCAATTTACATTATATACTAACAGTTTTACATTTTTGATGCAATTTCAATTACCATTTCAATTACAATAACATTTACCACTACATTATGGATACATTGCAATTTTGAATTACGATTTACATTGTATACTCACAAATTACATTCAAGGTAAAATTTCAATATAATTACCTTACTCTTACAATTTTACATTTAAGATGCAATTTCAAACATAATTACACTTATTATTGCATTAAACAATTACATTACATCAGCCTTTTCACAAATTTCAAGTCCGAATTTTTTCTCACGCCATCGAATGACAACTCTAGGCTAAGTTTTCTTATTATTTTCTAAAGGAACGTTATCTCGCAAATTTCCACCTACCGGTGTGGCGGAGATCGTCTGGACAACCGAAGCATAACTAACTTGTTTGATTTCACCTGGCACCTGATCAGGTTCAAAAGTGGAATCCGTCCGGACCACACCGGAGGTAGTGGCTAAACCATCATGAGAGGTCTTAATCATATGAGACTTTGGACAGATGAACTTAAAAATATTCTAAATCTATCAGTAATGTCTATCCGGAATGTAGCAAATTCGTCTTTCAATTTGATAAATATATCCTTAATATCGCAAGAATGGTTCAAGCTATCAACAACAGATGGCACCACGTCCGCAGAGTCAGTACGTCTCGGAAAAAAGATGAAGGACAATTTCCTTACAAGCTTTACGATAATTAGAAGATTTAATACGTTCAAAATTAACAGGAATCAGAGATCTCAACTCACCCAGAGTGTCTCTAAATTTGTGGTAACACTCGGTGGAGCATGGGTGTATTTAAGTGACTGTAGTAAAAAAAGATCAATTTTCTATTGCTCAACTGACGGGAATGACCGTAGGAAATGCCTACGTCAGTGTACAGAAAACTTCTCAAAGGAGTTCATGATAGTAGCAGGATTTTGTTACAACGACAAATTAAAAATAAAAAAAGTCTCAAGTAAAGCTAAAATTAATTCACTCTACTATCAGCAGAATATTTTAGAACCAACTTTTGAAGAAGAAATTCCAGCCTTATATGGAAAGGACATTGATAAAGTTAAGCTTCTTATGGACAAAGCCTGTAGTCACACGTCTAAATCAACTGCCGCTTATTTAGCAAAGAAAGAATCAGAAGCAGGAATAAAATGTATCCCATTTAATGAAATGCCTGTAAAATTACCTGATTCTTTTCCAATGGACTTTTGCGATTTCGGTTTTTTAATACGAGCCTTAGGAAAACGGCATCTAAGAACGCTGAACGGACTTTGGAAAACGGTCCAAGAGGAATGAGGTATAACTGACATGACAGTACTAAGCAAAAATTTACTTTCATGGAAAATTAGAGCTACAGCTATTTTCAAGAACCATGGCTATCAGATAGAAGCAATTCACCGCATAAAATACGGCATTTATACATAAAACTTAACTATTAAATTCGTTTCCATGAAGTGCGAAAGACCTTCTGTATTCATTGATTTTACGTACAAGCGCAATACTTCCGTTTTTTTAGGTTAGTAAGAAAGTAAATTATTAAATTCTCTTGGCCTAAACAGTATTTTCATAAAGTTATGAAATAATTATAAATTTCAATTGTGTTTACAGCTCTTTACTGAAATATATAGCACAGTGCGGCTAAACATTTTATTAGACAAACAAAACGTTAACTCGGCGTGGAACTTTATGTATGGACATTCACTTACTGGATATAGCTCACCATCTCTAATTCACTGCTACAGTTGTGCATAATACTACACAACTAGTAGATGCATCTATATTTTAAAGCTGCAATCACATAATTCAGAATTAATTCACTAAATTTCCATGCAAATGACTGATTGGCTCACGTCTCTGAATACTTTTAATTAATTTATCCAACAATTTCTGTGTAATAAAAAATGAATAGCAGGTTTGACTTTATAAACTACCTTCTGAAAGCGTGTCTCGCCGAGTTGTACATTAATTTATCATAATATGTTTGTGGCTGATTATTTGAGATTCTTTTGACATCCTGACCTAGAGCGGTCTGCACGTGTTAGGTTCCCTTTGGTTTTCCATGGGTGAAGCATAATTGCAACGTGCGAGATTTGAAAATTCTCGAATGTTCTAAGGTCACTGGTAAGATAATGATGATGGTAAAGGCGGCGCGGGAGGTGGCAACAGTACGGCCAGGTATTCTAGTTGTCAGTAGTCACCATGAGTTGGTCCGGTGAATATCACGGCTTCGTTATCGAGGAGTTCTTTAACGCTTCAGACGACGCGTCCGTGTACTAAGGGCAAGATTTTCGTAATTTTGAATGGTTTTTTTTTGCATGTAATGTTTGAATGTTCTAAGCAATTTCTATTTAAGCTACACCCTTTCTGCAGCAGTTCTGATTTTCGGATCCTTGTATTCCTTTCCCTTCATTGTTAGTCATGATTTCACCGTGATAAACCAGCTATTATACTGTATTACAATACAACAAAAGCAGGAGTTGATGTAGCCGATCCAATGTGCAGCTATTGCACGGCATCCCGCATATCACGAAGATGGAGAATCTCATTGTTTTTAGGTTTTTGGAAATAATAAGAATCCATTCGTAAGTTGTCCTTAGATCCAATGAACCGGACAGTTTTCAAATAAGGTGATTGTAGCTGCTTTCTTCGGCCTTTAATTATAAACATTTCTCAATATTACTAACATTTTATATCTAGTCATACAACGCAGAATTATTATTTTCAATTTGAAAAAAAAGTTTATTACAAAAGGAATAATCAAGGTTGAAAGAGGCGTTGCACTACTTTGTGTCACGCGCGCCTGCTGGTGTTACAAAAATTGGCTCACCCGTTGAAGGGTTAAAATCGACGATTCTGTCACTTCGACACAGAAGGCATCTAGGCCACGCTTCGGGCCCTAAGCAACGAATACCGTTCCTGGTCGGAAGAACAATCTTGCGATGGGTTTCAAACATGACAGCAAGTGGGTCTGCATTACCAAGGAAACCAAGTGATCCTCCTCGGAACACTATAGCACTTGAAAATGTGTAACGAGTCCGTGAGTACGCTATTGGTCAGGAAGTTGCCGCCATTGCCCTAGCGATGACCAACAGGGTCATGGAATACCTTAGAGAACGGCTTCGGCAGTGCATCGCAAACATCGGGGCGCCACCTGAGTGATGTTATTTTGAAAACCCAGAGGGAAAGAAAACTAGATTATAGATACTTTTAGAGAATATAAAGCTATGTTCTGTTAGTTGTTTCGTTCGTTTTTTGCTACCCTTTTTAAATGTAGTTGGAGTCTATTCTGCTAAACCCTGTACTTATTGTCATGCCAAAACACCAAGGAAACGATACTCGATGAAGGCATTGCAGGGTGAACGCATCTCCCGTTAAACATATGTTTTATACATATTATGAGTACTTTTCAAAAATATAAGGCCTTTTTCAGTAAATCGCTTCGTTCGTTTTTTCTTATCCTTTAAAATGCGGATCCCGGGTGGGGGATGTTAAATCCCGAAATATAACGTAAATGTGTCTGCGTTGTAACCCTCCTGTTGGTGTTTTTAATGTTCCCTAGCTGGAATTTATGCCTGACCAGGTCCATATAGGGTAGCGGGCTGAGGGTGCAGCTTCGGTTTTTAATGGCACCACAAGGGTCGGAGTCTGATTTAGCCAAGTGCCACCGCAATTTTGACCGAACACCCCCAGGGGCGGCATCTGGGGAGATCGCACTCTCCCTCCCTGTCTGACCTTATAGAGGGAATTTCCGATCTACGGGTTAAACGTCCCCATATGCGGTCTATACACGGAGGTACTTAATGGAGGTAGTCGGGATTCGATCCGAGCATCCTCAGCACCGAAAACCGACGCGCTATCACTAGGCTACTTTGAGCCTCTATAACACTACTATTTTTGACATAGGGTTTAGAGATATAGGGATAAGAAATGACCAACAGGGTCATGGATAACGTTAGAGATCAGATTCGGCCGTTTTCTAAGGTCGGATGTTTTTGATATAAGGTTTAGAGATATAGGGCCAAGAGATGACCAATAGATTCATGGAAAACCTTAGAGAACGGCTGCGACTGTTTTCTAAGGTCGGGTGTTTTTGATATAGGGATTTATATGCCGTTCTCTATGGTTGGATGTTTTTGATATAGGGTTTAGAGATATATGGCCAAGAGATGATCAACAGAGTCATTGAAAACCTTAGAGAACGACGTCAGCCGTTTTCTAAGGTCGGATGTTTTTGATATAGGGTTTAGAAATATAGGGCCAAGAGATGACCAACAGAATCATGGAAAACCTTAGAGAACGGCTTCGGCCGTTTTCTAAGGTTGGGTGATTTTGATATAGGCTTTTATAAGCCGTTTTCTAAGGTCCGGTGATTTTTATATAGGGTTTTATAAATCGTTTTCTAAGGTCGGATGTTTTTGATATAGGGTTTTATAAAAAAAAGGTTGAGTGAAAACAAGGGTTGAAAAAAGTAAATTCGTTACGAAGCAAAATAAAGGAGGAATTTAAAATTTTATTGGAAAATAAAAATTAAAAATTTCTCTTTCCTAAACTCACATTTCCGATGTTAAGTTAAGGGTAAATTAAAAAATGTTGGAACAAGGTAAAGGTTGAAAAAAGTAAATTCGTTACAAAATAAAATGAATGAAACATTTTAAATTTTTCTTTCAAATAAGAAAAAATATCTCATTTGTAACCTCACCTTTCTGATATAAGGTATAGGGTTGACAAAAAAAAGTTTGAAACAAGGTAAGGATTGAAAAAGTAAATTCGCTACGAAGCAAAATAAGTGAAATATTTTAAATTCTATACCAGACGTTTGCATTCCCGTAATTTGTTTCTCGAAATTCGAGTGCAGGAATGCAAAATCCGAATTTAGTATAATCGAGTACGGATATTTGTTAGGAAGAAAATGATAATTTTAAAAATTGACGCTGAACAAATTCTTTCAGCGAAGGATTTTTTACATTTAAAGCGACTGAAAGTATTTAAGATCAGATGTCATGGAATGAACATAATGGAAATGAATTGCATTATTTACGTAAAGAACACAAATAGGATGACTATTTAAAATACTTGATGACATATTAAATATTAAACTTTCTTTAAAATTCGTTGGAAATAATCCAAGCTTCAAATTTTTAAAATTTTAGTCTCTTTTGAATGGCAACAGTTCTAATATTCAAGAAAAGATGTTGTTTCAAATGCCCCCTGGGTGGAATGTATTCCAGACCAGGTCAATATAGGTTATCGGGCAGAGGGATGCGGCTCCGGTTTTATAATGACACCACAAGGGTTGAAGTCCGATTTAGCCAGGTGCCACCTCAATTTTGACCGAGCAGACCCAGGGGTGACGACTGGAGAATCATACTCTTCCCACCTTCTTTGACCCCATATAGGGACTTTCCAGTCTATGGATTTAACGTGCCTATATTCGACCTAGACACGGAGATATTTAATTACTCGTGTCGGGATTCGATCCGAGCACCCTGAGCGCCGAAAGTCAGCACGATACCACAAGGCTACCTCGAGTCCTTTCAAGAAATGTAATAAGTTTTAGTAAACAATCCAGCAGCATTCTCAAAACAACATAACGTAATTTTCCCATTAATTTTGGTAAAACAGAGCATTTAAAGTGATTTAAACGTTATAAATAACAGCCACGCAATAAAGACGCTTCTAAGCATTAAGAATAATGAGAGATAAATTTTTATTTGTGAGTTTTGAATAAATTTTGCCATGAAATTTTTATGGAAGACAATTAACTATTTAATTGAACCAAAGGAAAAAAAAAATTCTCTTGCTCATTAGATATATTAAAACTTACGCGAGAAGGAAGCATAAATATTTGCTCTACATGCAGACTTTATATCGTTCATATATTAAGGCTGATTCAAGTTTAAAATTTTAATGAGCTCCTTTGTTAACTTAAAAATGCTGAAATATATTTTTTTGGTAATCTGCTTAATTATAAGACTAGATAATTGTTATTTCCGACTAGATAATTGTTATAAAATCTTAAAGTAATTGCTAAAATGTTCTAAGAAATAAAAAGAATCTTTAAAATGAATGAAATTGTTATATAAATGCATTACGTTTTCAACTTCTCCTCCATTATGCAGCGAATGCAACTAGTTTGCAGCATTGTAAATTCACTTTTATCATCACGAATTTATTTTCATTGAGGTATATATATATATATATATATATATATATACACACACACACACTGGCCAATAAAGTAGAAACCTGTGAGAGTTTCTACAAATGCTAGCTATCGGCGTGCACATGCAAAACCTGTTTATGATGTGGATGAGACGTCTTCAGAATGCTAGTATAAGTAAGGTGTGCGGCTGCATTTCACGATAAATGCAATTGAATAGGAAAAACGACAGATCTTTCACCATTTGAAAAAGGGCTTATTGTTCGGGCCCGTTTAGCAGGAGCCACGATTGTGAAGACAGCAGAACTCACTAGGTTTTCAAAAGCAACCACTTAGAAGGTGTTCATATGTTGGAAGCAGAACCCACAGTCCTTGTCCAAAAGAATTATCCTATTCTTTTGGACAAAGACTGTGGGTTGACTATGTTCGAACCTATATCCTATCGTTCGAACATAATCAACCAAGACTGTGGTCGGCGTCGTCTCCGACGGATTGTACGGCAGAAAAGGGACTCTACTTCAACTGAAAGAAATCTTCAACCAATGTCCGTCCCAACCAATCTCGGTGCGAACCATGCGCAGATAATTGCAGAGGATGGGATTACGTAATCTGAGGCCTGTGAGGAAACCTCTCATCTCTGCCCGGAATTCCGAAATTCGTTTGCAGTCCTGTCTGGAAAGATCCAACTGGACAAAAGAGCACTGGAAATAGGTTATGTGGTCAGATGAATCAAGCTATACCTCGTTTTGCACTGATGGAGGACGTCGATTTTGTCGAGAACCCCATAAAGCCATGAGCCCATCTTGCTTTGTTCGCACTGTGCAAAGGTCTGGTGGGAGTATCATGGTGTGGGGCAAGTTCTGCTGGTATGGAAGTGGTCCTCTGGTGTTCGTTGAGGGTAAACACACACCCATGCAATACCTGGACATACTGCCAGATCAAGTGGATCCTGCAGTGTTACAATTTTATTCCGCAGGTGACGGATATTTCATGGACGAAAATACAACTATATGTCGTGCCAAAATCGTTCAAGATTTGCTCACTGAACATCAGACTTCGAACAGCTTCTCTAGCCGCCGCAAAGCCCGGATCTCAACCCAATAGAAAATGTTTCGGACATGCTGGAAACAGCATCCGACAGCAATATCCTCGTCCATCCAATTTAAATGATCTTCAGTTCTGTGTAGCCAATGCAAGGTATTCTCTGGACGTAAATGCACTCCAGAAGCTTGTAGAATCGATGCCTCAACGAATATGGGCTGTTATCCATGCAAAAGGAGGTCCAATAAAATATAAACCCTAGGTTTCTAACTCATTGGCCAGTGTATATATATATATATATATATATATATATATATATTTATATTTCAGTTTCTTGTCCATAATATTTTCTAATGCAATCTTATGGAGTAAATAAATGTATTTTAGTGTATGTCAGCTTGCCCTTTAAGAATATATTTAACTGTAAGAGCAAGGAAATGTCTCAAAATAAACGAATGAGGCTTAAATCGTGGTAACGCAGGAACTCGCTATTTAAGGCGGTACAACAACTGAAAGTACAAAACTTTGATCCCAGTGTTAGACTATGGAGATTTATCTTTTCAGAACGTTTCTAAACATATTAACAAAAGAATATTACCGATTTCTGTTTTCTTTAAAAAAAGTTCTTAAAATGCAATGGGCATGTTTTTAAATTTTCAAAAAAATTCTTATTTAACTTTAATTAAAGCCACTTTGATTTTTTTAGCGATAGACAACAATTGCTGAATATCCTGTAACAGTTTTCGCTCCGAAAAAATTCGAAACTATAAACCTTTGCGTCCTTTATTTGACTGTCCATTTTGATACACAAACAACATAATTTAATAAACATATTTCTGCTGATTTGGGATTTGAGGATGCGTATTGAAAAACTGACCACGGTTGAACAATGGGGATCTGCGAAGTGAACTAATGCACCGTCTAAAAGCTGCTGTCTATTAACGCTATTGGATTCGATCACCTCAATGTTAACCTATAGAGAAAACGTGTCCAAGGATTGCCGATTTGGATTGAAAGATTCTTTATTGAAAATTGTACTCCGTAATAGAGAAAGAAATTTTACACCTTTGGGGCATTTTTTAAAATACAAATAATATTTTAAAATTTAAATTATTCGGGGAAAAATATGGTAGAGTGTGTTTTAAACGCTCATCAATTCCTTTGGTGGGCGAAATTTACAAAATGAATCCTGTTGCATTGTGCAGAAAAGTTCAGGCTATCTGAAAATTCCATTTTTATTGGATTATCAGCATTCATGTAGCTGTAAATAGTAGACACATTTTCTCCATAGGTTAACATTTAGGTGAGCGAAACCAATTGGGTTATTACACAGGAGACTTAAGAGGATGCCGGATAGAAAATCTCACCAATACCGTTCTTTTAGTGTTCATCAGAAGACTTCATTTTCTTGCGTATTCATCGTGATACATTAATATCCTTTTTTTGCTTTCTTATTAAAAATAAGTATACATGCATTGAACAGATAGTAGAAACGGGGATTGTACAAATATGCATACATACATTCATGTTATATATGTACACATGATACAAATAAAATTATCTTTCTTTTTTATGTGATACAAGAGCGGAATTTTTTATTTCTAGAAACTTATAAAGTAATTTGAAATATTTTTGGAATAAAATATAAAACGAAAAAAAAACCCCTCTCACTGTGACCGAAAATAATTAAAACAAGACTGGAAAAAAAAAAAACTCCACTTCGATTGAAATCGATTCTGCCTTCTCCATTCCTTCCCAAAATGAAATCGATTAATAATCTCATCATATTTAAGTTCTCTTTTTTCCCCTCAATTTGATGGTCGAATGGCAGTATATCACAATCCCCATAATCTCTCCGGTCCGACATTAAATCTAGCGTGTGTCCCTTTATCGAATTCAATTCGCAGCATCCTGGCTTTCGCGGGGAGGTACGAATACGTCCATACGTCAATTTTATCTTTCTACCCTCTATCGGATCTCGAAAACGAGGCAAGATCGAATTCTGTTTTTCGGGATTTTTCTGCACTGTCAGGTCAAAATCACGTCATAATCGGATAAATGGGATACCTTGACGATGGAAATTTTATTTTATCTATCTTTTCATTACAAACTGATAATATTATAGCGCCACCCAAAAAAATGATTGAGATGCAAATTTATCCAAAGTAAACTTTAATAATTACAAGCTAAAAATAACTTTTTAATATACCATATTTTAAAATTTTCTGTTGAATCATATAAACTTGACAATTCTATGTATTAATAAATACTTTAAAATTTTTTTTGATGAATTATCCCATCAACTTGAAAGAAAATGATCAAATGCGCAATAAAGAGGTATCAAATGCGTAATCAATTGCGTTTAACTTTTCGTTCCCGTCCCGGACGATAGATGGCTGCACTATTCTACAAAACAAAATTAACTGAAAATGAATTCACATCTGCTTAAAGATGTCTAAAAGTATCAAAAGAATGCATTGTCATTGTGTTTTGAGCACACACTGAAGAGCCAAAAATACTTGTACACATGCCTAATATCGTGTAGGGCCCCCACGAGCACTCAGAAGGGCCGGAACACGACGTGGCATGGACTCGACTAGTGTTTGAAGGTATCCTGGAGGTAATTCAAACAATGAATCCTGCACTGTTGTCCACAAATCCTTAGGATGGTGCGAGAGGGTGGAGATCTCTTCTGAACAACATGTTGCAAGGCATCCTAGATATGCTCAATAATGTTAATGTCTGGGGATTTAGGTTGAAAATCGATGTGCCTAAATCAGAAGAGTGGTCCTGGAGCCACTCGGTAGCAACTCTCGACGTGGGCGGGGGGTCGCATTGTCCTGTTGGAAATGTCCAAATCCTTCAGAATGCACAATGGACATGAATGGGTGTAGATGATCGGACAGGATGCTTTAGCCTCCACCAGCTTGAACAGTCCCCTGTTGGCAGGTATAGTCCATGGATTCATGAGGTTGTCGCCATACCCGTACACGTCCATCCGCCCGATACAATTGGAAATGAGACTTGTTAGACCAGGCAACGTGTTTCCAGTGATCAACAGTCCAATGGAGGTGTTTGCGGGCCCAGGCAAAGTGTAAAGCTTTGTGCTGTGCATTCACCAACGGTACACGAATTGGCCTGAAGCTCCGAAAGCTCATATGAATGACGGTCCGTTGAACAGCTCCCACGCTGACACTTGTTCATCCCCCAGCATTGAAATCCGCAGCAGTTTGGGGAAGTGTTGCAAGTCTATCTCGTTTAATGATTCCCGTCAGTCGTTGAAGCTCAAGTTCTTTCCGGATCTTTTTCCGGCCGCACCGATGTTGGAGATTTGATGTTTTACCAAATGTCTGATAATCACGGTACACACGTGAAATGGTCGTGCGCGAAAATTCAAGTTCCATCGCTACCTAGGAAATGCTATGTCCCATCTCTCGTACTCAGACTATTGCACCACGTTCAGAGTAACATATATCGTGATAACCTGCCACTGTAGAAGCAAGAAACCGATTTAACTGCTTCGCCAGACACCTGTTGTGTTATATTGCTGCGCATTGGTTGCTTATCTCAGTTATTTGCATATTCATGCTTGTACTAGTTTTTTTTTCTCTGCAGTTTATAGAGAGGGAGAGAGAGAGAGAGAGAGAGAGATTAATATGCGCGTAATACACACACACACACACACACACACACACACATATATATAAGCAAATTATATATATACGTATATATAAACATATGCACGGATATACACTGGTGAAATAAATTAAGAGAATTTGCATATTTTATCGAATTTCATGAAAATAACTGAACTGTATGTAAAACCACTGCTTCTAGACAAAAATTCAAATCTTGTACGTGAAATACGTAAGCGAACACGCGTGTGTAGGCAGAGCCAGTAGAGAAACAGGCTTTATAAGCGCGCGTAACTTAAGACGCATTTCGTTCGCTAGAACACCTCGGCGAATTTCTTGGTGTTATTTTGCAGCAATCGGTTAATTTCAAATTGTAACAGTACAAATGAGTAACCACCAACGTTTAGATGATGGAATGAGGTGGCGAATTGTGGGGAGGCTAGAAGCAGGCCAATCTCAAATCCAAATTTGTAGAAAGTTCAATTTAACGCCCAGCGTCGTGTGCAACTTATGGAAACAGTTCCAGGATACCGGATCCATCGAGAGAAAGCCTGGGAAAGGTCTTCCAAGAGCCACGACGGCCAGAGAAGATCGCCATTTGTCAATTATAGCGAGGCGTAACAGGAGTGCTACAACTTCTCAGCTCTCTCTTGACTTCTATGCAGCCACAGGAACCCGTGTATCAAAGGTGACTGTTTTCAAAAGACTTCATGAGAGAGGGTTGTTTGCAAGAAGACCTGCTGTTTGCTTCCCGCTCACTTCTACGAACAGGAGAATCCATTTATCATGGTGCAGAGCATAGAGATTGGAGTATGGATCAATGGGCGACCGTTCTCTTTTCTGAGTCCCGGTTCAGCCAAAACACCGATTCTCGCCGTACGGAGAAAACCAGGGAACCGTTACCTACCCTCCAATGTCCACGAAATCGACCATTATGGCGGAAGAGGTTTAATGGTCGGGACAGGCATCATGTTGGATGGCCGCACACCTCTACATGACTTTGAAAGAGGCACTGTGACTGGTGTGAGGTATAGGGATGAGGTCTTGGAGCCCTATGTTCGCCTTTTCAGGGGTGCAGTTGGCCCTGAGTTCATTTTAATGGACGATAACGCGAGGCCACATAGAGCTCTTCTGGTCGACGAATTTCTAGAGAGTGAGGATATTCGCCGGATGGATTGGCCAGCCAGATCTCCAGACCTTAACCCTATAGAGCATGTATGGGACTCTCTGGGGAGGGCAATTGCAACTCGCAACTCCCCTCCGAGAACCATCTATGGAATGAAAACAGCGTTGCTGAACGAGTGGGACCAATTGCCACAGGAAATGATAAACTGCCTTATTTCAAGTATGAAATCACGCTGCGAGACCTGTATATCTGTAAGAGGGGACCATACCCCCTATTAACCCATCTATTAACCCATTTTTTTGTTTATTCTGCAACCGCTGTTTCATACCTTCCGACTCCAACGAGTGTTACGCCCGATCATGCGTGTGTATTACAATTATTGAATGGTTATTTGTTTTGTATTGTATGAATGTATGTACATATCAAATTTCCTTAAAATCGGTACAGTAGTTCTAGAGATAATCGACCAAGTCTGCAAATTCTCTTAATTTCTTACTCCAGTGTATACAAATTTTATACACACACACACACACACACACACACATATATATATATATATATATATATATATATATATATATATATATATATATATATATATATATATATATGTATTTATAATAGAAAATGAATGTGTATATTTATATACACACATTCACATATTGCACATGAAATGTAACTTTTGTATCTAGAAACACAAATAATAATTTCAAATATTATTTAGAATAAAATATACAACGAAAAACTTCTATCGACGCCAAAAATAATTAAAACATGTCTGGAAAAAATAATGTCCAGTAACATTGAAATCGATTCTACCATCTTTCCTTCCCGAAATGGAATCGTTTAATAATCTCATCAAATTTATGCTCTCTTTTTTTCTTCTGCGATTTGATGCTTGACTGGCAATACATCTCAATCCCTATAATCTCTCCGGTCCGACATTAAATCTAGCGTGTGTTCCTTTATCGAATTCAATTTGCGGAATCCTGGCTGTCGGGGAGATTCTCTTATGTCCATACGTCCCGTTTATCTTTCTTCCTTTATCGAATTTCCAAAACGAGGCAAGATCGAATTCTGTTTTTCGAAATTATTCTGCGCTGTCAGGTAAAATTCCGCCATAATAGGATAATTGGGATACTTTGACGATGGAATGGAAATATTTTTTCTCACGCTTTTCATAACAAATTGATTGCATTTCAGCGCAACTCAAAAAGTGAAAGAAGAAATATAAATAAATGAATAAATAAATAAAAATATATATAAACACATATATACATACATATACACACATAGATATTTACACACACATATCATGTACCTGCACACACACACACACATAGTATATATATATATATATATATATATATATATATATATATATATATATATATATATATATATATATATATATATATACTATCTACTAATAAATATTTGGAAACCTGTTATAGAAAAGAAAAACAAAATTTATTCATATTCAATAGTTGGTAGAGCCTCCAAGAAAGGCAATTACAGCCTCAACCCTCCGGGACATGCTTTCCACAAATCCTTGTATGACGGCTAGGGGTATTTTCTTCCACTCGGCTTGGAGAAGACTGTAAGTTCCTTCACCGATTGTGGACGGTTGTTGCGACCCTTAATTCGGCGATCCAACTCGTTCCAAAGGTTTCTGATAGGGTTCAGTTCTGGGCTCTGGGCAGGCCAGACCATTCGGTTAACCCCATTGTCACCATACCAATCCATGGTGGACCTCGCAAAATGACAGCTAGCGTTGTCGTCTTTACGGTCCAACCCGTAAAACTGGGTGCACGATGTAGGAAGCACACTATAATCCAGAATACTGCAGAAGGTGTCGGCATTGAGCTTACCATAAATTGGGGCAAAGGGTCGAAGTCCATACCAGGAGAAACATCCCCAGATAATAATTCCACCTCCGCTGAACTTTACTGTGGGCACAATGCATTCTGGCAGGAGGCGTTCTCCAGGCAGACACCAGACCCTGCCATCCGAAAGGCAGAGTATGAAGCTTGATTTGTCACTCCATAGAACCCGTTTACACAGATCTACGGTTTACTTTCGAAGTGCTTTACACCACGTTAACCGAGCAGCGCGGTTGGACTTTGTGATAAAAGGCTTATGGGCGGCAGCACGGCCAGGAAAACCAATTAGATCTGCTTCGTTACGGATGGTATTCATTGAAACAACATTACCTGTTGAAACTCCTGGAGTATGTGGGCCATCGGTTGGGTGCGGTTCTTCCGAATTTCTCTGGACAGCACCTGTCGGTCTCTATCTCCCTGTTTCGTGGGTCTGACGACTCTGGGCACATTCCAAAAATCCCCGCTCACCTTCCACTTCTGAATCACATAGGTCACTGTCGATTTTGGGTAATTCAGCTCGCTAGATATGTCTCTTAAGATCCTTAAGAGACATATCTAGCGAACTGGCCATTTCTGTGATATCCGACGATTACACCTTTCACGAAATCAGATAAATCTGCATTTCGTTGCATCTTGCATGCGACTAATGCCAATGCTGTTAACGAAATTTTAAACGAAAGTGATACAAGAGCGCAACTTTTATATTTTGAAACATACAAAGTAATTTCAAACATTTTTAAAAGTAAAACATAAAATGAAAATTCTTCCCCCGGCGATGAAAATAATTGAAACAAAGCTGCAAAAAATCTCCAGTAAGATTTTGCTTTCTACTTTCCTTCCCCAAAATGCAATCGATTAATAATCTCATCAAATTTAAGCTCTCTTTTTCGCCGCGATTCGATGCTCGAATTACAAAAAATCCCAATCACCATAATCTTCCCGGTCCGACGTTAAATCTAGCGTGTGTCCTTTTATCGAATTCAATTTGCGGAATCCTGGTTGTCGCAGGCGGTTCGCTTACGTCCATGTGTCGCGTTTATCTTCCTTCCTTTATCGAATCTCGAAAACGAGGCAAGATCGAATTCTGGTTTTCGAAATTATTCTGCGCTCAGGTAAAATCCCGTCATAATAGGGTAAATGGGATATTTTTGCGATGGACCGAAATTTTTCTTTTACTCTCGCTTTTCACTACAAATTGATAACATTGTAGCAACACTGAAAAAAGTAAAAAAAAAAAAAGAAAAAATAATATACCTTAAAGCTAAGTCTTTGGTCGAGAGGTAAATTTAATCAAGATAATTTTTTAAAAGAGGCAAATACGTTTGGTAAACACTGAATTTAATACTTTAATTTTATAGCAAATTTAAAAATGTATGGTAGGGGGCAGTTTGGAAAATATTTTTAAGTTCTTTCGAAATACAAGGTCGAATTTTATATTCTTATTTCCTTAACCTTTTTAATTACCATAAGAAGAAGAGGTTACTTTATGACTGCAGGGGTAACTTTGTGACACATAGTAATTTTTTTGTATTTCGGATCTTGCCCCGCGCCCGTGATACCGGGACGGCAAAGAACAGCACCAGCAGCTTGTCCGACATACAGAGACACCTAGTGGCCAGTGTCAGATGCTTCTGCGCGCCATTTATCTTTGCTGGCCACTGTATTGTTCAAACCTGTTGTCAAGCTATTGACTCAAACTTCGGAAACTTTGTGTGCAGAAGGCTAACACCTTATACAACCAACTACCATAGGTAATTATTTTTTATTTTCAGTATGTTGGTAAGATTGTGGAGCAATATAACTTTTGTGTAGTGATATTTCCAGGAGATATGAGAAGATAACCAAAATAACGAAAGGTGACGGGGAAAGGTGACATATTGACACTGTCACTAAATAACCCACAAAATCGACCCACCTCCTCCAGCCGCTCGATGTTGCATTTTCCGTTCTCTAAAATACCACTGGAGAGAAAGAAGTTTTGAACTATCTAGGAAAAAACTACCCGAAGGAGCAGAATGTGTCGAAAGATGAATTTCCTAATCTTCTCAGAGAACTAATGGCTGCCTTGGGCACCCGAGGTCTCTTTGATGTCAAAGATATAAAGATATCCAATAGTTGTAATAGGTATATATAATTGTGTGTCAAGCTTTGGATAAGAGTTTTACTGTCTAACTTTGTGTCGAATAATTTTTCCTCTTGGATTTCAAGGCGAAAGCACAGTTGTCCCAAAGTAGCCCCTCTCGGCGAGGGAACTTTGTGACGCATTTTAACTTTAAATTCTCAATGGTAATTAAAAGATCCGAGTTAGCGCAATGCATTACTTCGTAAGGTAAGGATGTACCAATGTTTTGCAATTGTTCGTTTTGGGATGCTTTTAAAACTGATCGGCTGGCACAGGAAAAAACTTAAAATCCGTCACAAAGCGACCCCACTTTACGGTACCATAGTTTTCGGACCATAAGACGTACCTTTTTACACAAGAAAATAGTTTTAAAATTTCTTTTCTAGAAATCCTCCCATAAATTTCAGGTGCGTCTTATCGTCTGAATAGCCTTATGGTCCCAAAAATACGGTGTTCAATATTTTGTGCGAAAGTAACCGACAGTCTGCAAAAGATAATTTTAGAATCCCTTTTAGCATATAAATTATCAATGAGGTTTCGAGATTTAAATAAAACGATATTTAACTCGGTTTAACCCTGCAATACGGTTACAGCGTATTTGAAACCTTTATAAGGTTTTGATGATATAAAGAACATCTTTATTTGTGTTCAGTAAATATAATTTAACTTTGATACAAACTGTATCCGACAAATCCTCTTACATCTATCAGTATCAGCTTTAATTGCATCGAAAATTTAACCTGTCTCAAACCTTAAATGGGTAACCTAGAAGTTGATTAAATATTTGATTGCTTGAAAGTTTTCGATAAGCGCTAAAGGATATAAAGGGAATAGCCCCCTAGTTTCCGCATTTCTATCGCTATTGTGTCTTTCGTAGTAGTTATTGTTGACGCAGTCAACTTATGACGTACTACACGCTGCCTTCTTAAGGGGACAGTGGACCTTCAGACCTAACTTTTTTGTTTTGAATGGATTTTCTTGAAATTTGAATATGTGATTAGTACCATAGTTACGTAAAAGTGGTTAAAATTTAAAGATGAAATATTAATAATTTATGAATTATGAATTATTAATTATATCAAAAATTGGCCTAATTAAAAATGTTCCATGCGAAATTCTTTTGCATTTAATATAGTAATTCTTATTTACAAGATACCTTATAGAACTAACAATGAAACTTATTGCTTATTTTAAGCGTTCATTAAAAATATAAAGAGAAAAAAATAATAGTGAAAACAGACTTTTTATTACGCAAAATACCTTTAAATCATCTTTTCAAGTACAAAATTTAGAAATTCTGAGCTACGAAGCATAATTATTTTCAATAAGATTTATTTGATATACAGTTAAGTATATAAAACTTAAATTTCAAAGCAATACGATAATTAGAAATGCGCCTGGAGCAGTTTGAATATTCGTATGACATGAAAATTTTTATTTTGAGAAAAACACATTTAAAGTTATTGCTATTAGTAACCACGTGATATCTAAATTAAATACAAATGCCTATAACTAGGAAAGTAATCACAGAAATTAAAAATAATTTTTGCAACACATTCTTACTCGTCTGTAGTTTCACAATTCAATAAATTTAAAAAATCGAATTTTTGGACAAATTTCATAGTAAGTACAGTATACACAGTTTATACACAGTTAAATAAAACCGCTCATGAAGACGAGAGGGACAGTTTCCCTCTATTTTTACAAGGAGGCTTCAATATGATAAACATAAGGCTGCTGTGTACTAACCCTATTTGAATTCGCTTACCTCAATGTTAACCTGAGAAAATTTTTCTACTATTGGCAGCTACATAAATCCTGATAATCCAATAAAAATGGTATTTTCAGATAGCCTAAACTTTTCTTCATCTTGCTAAAGGATTCATTTTATAAATTTCGCCCACTAAAGGAACTGATGAGCGTTTAAAACACACTAGCCCAGATTCTTTTTCCTGAATAATTTAAATAAAAAAAATTACATTTTTTTTTTTGAAAACGAAAAATGCTCCAAGTTGTAAAATTTCTTTCTCTATTACATAGTACAGTTTTAAAAAAATCTTTCAATCCAAGTCGGCAATCCTTGGACACCTTTTCTCCATAGGTTAACACTGAGGTGAGCGAATCCAATAGGGTTAGTACATGGTAGCCTTAAGTTTTTTCCCTGCTGTAGAGTAAAATCCATTCATATACTGGTTAAAATAACTGGTTAAGTCAGATCACGTGCACCAAAACTTGTCACTGTCAGTAGGTGGTCCGCGAGTTCGTATTGATTTTACTTCTTCGTTGTTCATTCTATATCTGAAGACTAAACATGAAAGATAAATTAATTAATTCCTTGTTTAATAACTCCCTAAGGTGTAAAAGGCACAAACATGACGACGACCAACGTGCTTGGTTATGGAGTAAAAAAGAAAAAAAACTAAAGCAAAATTAGGATGTCTTAAAATAAATTTCAGCATTTAACTCAAATTTTGTCTCCTTGAATATGTGGGGTGAAAAATATTTTAGCGGTTTCAACAGTTTGAAATTAGGCACTGTTCAGTATATACTCAAAACATATGGAATCCTTGTTTTTGGTATCTCTTCAGCGCTTGTTTAAATATTTTCATTAATAAAACAGATTTTTTACTTACACATACACACATATATAGCATGTTTAAATATTTTTATCAATAAAAGATTTTTTACTTAATTACACACACACACGCACACACATATATATATATGTATATCTATCTATCTATCTATCTATCTATCTATCTATCTATCTATCTATCTATCTATCTATCTATCTATCTATCTATCTATCTATCTATCTATCTATCTATCTATCTATCTATCTATCTATCTATCTATCTATCTATATATATATATATATATATATATATATATATATATATATATATATATATATATATATATATGAATATAAGATTCGAAGAATATTTATAACAGCTATATACATTGAACATATGAGAGGTTGTTCGGCTCGACTAGTTGAAGCCATTACGTGCAGCTAGGAGGCGCACAGTTAGATTCTAATACCAGGACAATGGAAAGTTAGTTTCATTTTGACAAGTGATCATATGGGGTGACTCTGTTATGCAGACAGTTATTTGCCACAAATATAAGCACACGGGGGACAGACACAAATTGTGAAATCAATGTAGGGTTCATGTAATAGTTACGGATAGACAACATTAAAGGAATAGAATTAATGTCTGGTCGTATGTTATTATTGCTTACTTACTTACACACGCACGCACGCACGCGCGCACGCGAGCACACACACACACACATATATATATTTGTAAATTATAAAGAAAACCCAATTAATTAGCCCAGTTACCGTAATTAAATCCATTCGAGAACTTCTAGCAATTTTCAGACGTTTGGGCTTTTAAAAAAGAATGTTTTACTAACATGACTATACTGAGCTCCACATTCCGGAAGTGTTCTTTTCGAAGAGCAAGAGTTTCAAGGACAGTCGCATCACGCTGTCCCAAGATTTATTATTAGTACGCGCTTTTCAGCTAGACTGCAGTGGAGATCACATTGTTTGACTCATTCAACTAGCGCTACTAAAATCATCGATAATTGTCTACCACGCGCTCGGACTCGCGCAATCATCGTCACATGCTATCACGGGGTTTTTGTGTGTGCTTTCTATGCTTGTGGGGTTTAACAAGCACATACACGGAGTTCAGATTTCAGAGGATCTAGACGCCTATTCTTTTGTGGGAGGGGGGGGGCTTGCTAAATACTGGCGTACTGGACTGGTTAGTTATTTCTTGAATAAACGCTACAACATCGACACGGAGTGTTTGTGATCCTTGATTCTTCTATTGTCTGCATTAAAATCTGCATTATCCAAACGTCGTCCCAAAACCCTTACAGGACTCTGGAAAGCTGTTCAGGAGGAATGAGATAGAATACCTCTTATGACACTTCAAAAGGCATTATTATCCTGGAAATTGCGGTGTCGAAAGATAGTTCAGAATAAGGGATGTCAAATAGAACATTTAAAACGCAAGAATTTTATGCAATTTAGTTTTGTGAATACAATATACATCGTCTAAAAAATGTGTGAACAGCCTCTGTATTTCTACCTCCATAACTGACAGTTGAGATGAGACAGCCAGAATCTTACGCCCTGTGTAGGTGTTCTCCAAACATACTCACGTCCTGTTGCGAGGAACAATGTGAACAATGATATGTCGTACCTAATGCCGTTTTTCGATATATTACTCGACCAGAATTTGCGTTCGTGGAACCACTGTGGACGATATTTTGTATTTGCATCTATTGCAAGTTGTTTGGGAATATATACTCGTCCGTAAATATTTTATTTGTGAAGTTCCCTTCTACCTGTAATGATTGATACTGGAACATGCAGATGCAGATTGAGCTCTTCGGTCATTTTGGTTGCTGTTGTTTTCTTTCTTCATGTCACAATCCGCTTCAATACCTCGTCCGTCTCTTTCACTCAGCTCTCCTTTTCGTCCCCTATTCAGTTTCGCAGAGTATGTTTTTCATGCACTCTGTATGCTATCATGACTTTCGATACCATAACTCGAAAAACACCCATTAGCCTGGGAGTGCAGTAACAGATACTCCAATTTAAACGCGCTCAAACAATTTGCCCTTTTTGCAAGGTGTGCAAAAAGGGCATTTTACCCTTTACCCCAGAAAAGCACGATGCCCTTAGCTTTATTTCTGCTACCTGACAGTAGAATAATACATACACTATATTATATAAAAAAATACCGGTGGTCAAAGGTGCTTTTTAAGGAATACGATACACATTCTAAAACGCTACTAATATTGATAGGTGCTTCCATTATTTTGATAACCACCTGTATGTATATATATATACTGGGTGGCCATAATTAAACTGACAGTGCTCACAGTGTTCTGTAGCGCGATCTATTTGCGAGAATGACGCCACATTTTGTAGGAAGATTAAACAAGACGGGGGACGAAGGATTCCGCGAAAAAATAAATTAGTTCCAAAAGTCACCGCTAGGGGAATATTTGGCGCTGTGTAATAGAAAATAGAGTGTTAACAAATGCAAATTAATACGGAATAAAATTACCTTTTATTATGCACATTTTCTTATTTAGTTCAAGTGCAATATGGCAACACTTTTAAAAAAGCGTAAAATCTACATAAACTCCGATAAAGTCTCGTGATCCGCAATATCACGTATGCTGAGCAGAAGAAGTTCTTTATTCAAATTTCACGTTACATCCATTGGCACAGTGCCAGCTGCTTGGGTTTTAAAAGGCAATGTGTTACGTTTCGAATCAATCGGATTGAAAGTTTATGTGCAATGTCTCCTTCTTTAGTCGAGCTTGTGTTACTGGTCAAATTCTTTTACCTCAACCAGTGCAACGCGTCAGCCGCTCTTCGTGCTTTTAGAACGCACAAAAAAAATGCGTAATGGTAACGGTCCTGTGTCAGTTAATGGGCTAAAAGCAATGGTTGCGACGTTTGAGAAAACAGGTTCTCTGAAAGTTCAGTCAGGCAGAGGACGAAAACCTGTACCACAGGATACAATCGAAGTAGTTGCCACGGCGATTGTCGACAGAGGACCAGACAATATTGCTGCCACCTCTAGCGCTCGTGGATTAGCTCGGAATATGGATATGCCTTACAGTACGGTATGGAACATCTTACGAAAGATTATCAACTTCTATCCATACAAGATCAGCCGTGTACAGGAGTTACTGTACCCCGACCATGATAAGCGATTGACTTTTGCTCTCACCTTTCTTGCCAGAATGGAGGTGGATGATTCTTGGCCGTGGAAAATCTTATGGGGAGACGAGGTCCACTTTTACCTGCATGGAACTGTGAATACCCAGAACTGCCGAATTTGGGATGACAAATCACCACATGCAGTCACAGAAATTCCCTTACATTCACCAAAGGTTCCGTATTGATTTGCATTTGTTAACACTCTATTTTCTATTACACAGCGCCAAATATTCCCCTAGCGGTGACTTTTGGAACTAATTTATTTTTTCGCGGAATCCTTCGTCCCCCGTCTTGTTTAATCTTCCTACAAAATGTGGCGTCATTCTCGCAAATAGATCGCGCTACAGAACACTGTGAGCACTGTCAGTTTAATTATGGCCACCCGGTAAATATATATATATATATATAATCGAACCTCCATATATCGAAGTAGCAAATTGCCGGGAAAAAATTCGATATATAGAAATTTTGATATATCGAATTGATCTTAGTTTTATCATGATTCTCCTAAACTATTAAAATTAAAGCTAATTTTCGTATACGAAACTCCAATCACATTAAATAAAAGTTAATAATTAAAAAATGAATTAATATGAAAGATTTATTGAGTAATACATACCTTTTGAAAAAACAATAGTCCAGACAGTGGTTACAATGATCACAGTTACATTCTTTTCAAAAATCTGCGAATATCTTACTGAACCCAGCTTTTGCGAAACAGTTTTTTAATTGTAGATTCAGAAACGTCATTTTCCCGCACTTTGGCTAATTCTGCCACGCATATCCTCGTATCAATCACCTTATGTAAAGTTGTTTCATTTTCAAATGTCCAGATAAGTCGTTTTCGGTAACGAAGTTTCAGGTTTTTTTATTACACCCTGGTCCATTGGTTGCGATATTGAAGTGGTATTCGGAGGAAGAAAAAGCAAATTAACATTTTGATAAATTTGAAGACACATTAGGATGGGTCGGGCAATTGTCTACAAGCAAAGCAATTTTTTTATTTTGATCACTCGTTTTTCTATCCAATTTCAAAATCCACGCTTCAAAAATTTCACTTGTCATCCATGACTTTCTATTAGAACAATAGTCAGCCTCTAAAGACGTTACATTTTTTAATACTCTAGGGTTCTTACTTTTTTCTACTACCAATAACCGAAGTTTTTCTTTGCCACTCATGTTAGCGCCTACCAGTACAGTTATTCTATCCTTATTGTTCTTGCCTCCACGACAATCGTCGTCTTTCGAAGTTAGAGTTCTGTTGGGTAAACACTTATAAAAGAGTTCCATTTCATCAGCATTAAAAAATATAATTGGGCTGATTATCTTTTAGAATTTTTTTCAAGTCATTGCTTCTCCAGTCATCACAGACTGCTTTAGATACACTTCTACTTTCTCCGGAAATAATCTTCACTGAACTTCCTTTTTCTCCTGAACTTCACTTTTCGTGAGGTAAACGGTCTAAAGTGGAATAAAATCTCCCAATATGTCTTGAAAAAATTTCAATATATAGAGATTTTATCGATATACAGAAACAGTTTTTCTATGTAATGAACATGGAGATTTGCTAAGATTTCGATATATAGAAAATTTCGATATGGGGAAGTTCGATATATGGAGGTTCGACTGCATATATGTACAGTAACCACCGCTTACAGTGATTAGTGGTTATAAGAATCAACCGTTTATAAGAATCAATATCGCGAAAACAAAAACAAATGTATTATTTCCATGTTAAAATTTTCCCTTTAAAGAATCAATCCACCGGTTTTAAGAATCAGTTTACACTCTTCGCTTTCCTTTTATTTTTCAAAAAAAGCCACTTAAAAAAACTTCGTGCCTTTTGAGTTTTTTTTTTTTTAAAGAAAGATTGATAAGATGGGTTGGAATATAAGTCGTAAAATTCATCCCTTTCTTTGTTAGACATAACATAATAGTTTCCCCTTAAATGCTTTAGCACAACACTGTCCTATTAGCTTGACCCGGGGGCATCTTTACTTGTCCGGGTCCGATTTCACTTTTCTCCACTGACAAACAAAAATAGGGACTCTTTTTTTCCCACCTCCCACATCCTGGTTACGGCTTCCTGGACCCTGAAACACACAAATCTTCGGCGAAGTGTCCACTATCTAGGCAAACGTGACATTTAGATTCAGCACGTTATCAAACCGTGAAACGTAGGCTAGAAGGTGAATCTTCGGCTGAGACTATTAGTATTGAAAGAGGTATAAACAGCCTCCTGAAAATTTCATTACGTCAAACTACCATAGAAAACTTTTTCTTGCTCCCTTCCTGTAGTTGAAATGTTAAAACTGTTAAGCAGGTACGTTATAACAAATATTGGATTTTTTTCTTCTCTTACTACATTAATATGTTTCTACTTATAGGTCTAGAAATTAAGTTGTATTTTTAAATTTATTAAAAATAATTTTAATAAAAGATAATTAACGTAAATTAAAGAGTATTTTAAGGTAAATTATCTAATATATGTATATATAGGTGTGTGTGTGTGTGCCTGTCCAAAAACCTAAACTTCGGCTATAATAATCAACAACTTATAAGACTCAAAAACAGTAATAACAAACGTGATTCTTATAAGCAGAAATCACTGTATATATATATATATATATATATATATATATATATATATATATATATATATATATATATATATATATATATATTTATATATATATATATATATATATATATATATATATATATATATATATATATATATATATATTTATTTTTTTATATATATATATATATATATATATATATTTATTTATATATATATATATATATATAATATATATATATATATATATATATATAATATATATATATATATATATATATTTTAATGATGATCAGAAGAACAGCTGTACAGACAAATGGAATTAAAAAGAAGAGAAGATAATGAACTAATGGTCTCAGTTCGAGCAAATGCATTCAAAAACATGAGGAGATAGTGAATCACCGTTTCACAAATGATCCTTTTGTAACCAATGCATAAGATGGTGATTAACGGAGTGCAAGTTATAATGCCCCGTTTATACCTTCGGAAGTGATCTAGAAATGATTATTCTCGACATTATAATACATGTAACCATACTAATAAGGCGAAGAATCTACGACTGATGATTTTATGCCTAAAAGAGTCCGTGAGTTGCATATTTTTCACAGTGCTTTTAATTTTTGCACTATTTTAGCATGTCGAAAACTGCCAATCGAGACTTCATAAGAATGAGAAGTGGTACGAAGCCATACAGTTATTTATCCAGAGCGTAGATGACAGGAAAAAACAGAAGAAACATACCAAAATTAAGCGTACCTCAAGAGCTTAGTTCATCATAAACCATCGACAGTTTATTATAATTATTATTTTGAATATGAATCGTATTCCGAAATGTCTTCTTATCTTTGACTCCTGGTTCGTAGTCTTACAGAGGACATTGAGCATATACTTATTAAACGATATGTCTGATACTTTTAAAGACAATCGCTAGGTTTATAGCCTAAAAAGTAATCATAAAATGCCTAAAACAGGAGAAAATCCGACAGTCGGTACGGCTTCTTCAATGTCCTTGAATGAGATTATTATGACATCATGGATTGGGAAGTCTCATATTGGTTCCATTTACTCATTTTATTGTATAAAAACTCAAAAGTAGAATCCTGTCAGTCATCAATAAATGATATACAATTCTATTACAATAATTAAGATTTTCAGAGGCTTAGTGTATTGGCAATTTCTCTTTATTATGTATAAAAATTATCATTTAGCATTTAGTATATATATACCTATACTAGCTGAAAACACGCACTTCGCTACGGAGTACATTCAAATTAAATACAACGGTCAATGTAGGCAATTAATGCCAAAAATATATATATATATATATAATATATATATATATATATATATATATATATATATATATATATATATATATATATATATATGTATGTATATGTATGTATGTATGTATGTATGTATGTATGTATGTATAATAAATACGACGATCAATGTATACAATTGATGTAAAAAAACAAAAAATATATTTATAAAAAAATCGTAAGAGACATTTTTTATAGACAAAATATGCTGAAATTCGAATATGCTGCAGTTCTTTTATTAGTGCTATCACTCTATTTTTACAAGGCGATGATGTGATAATATCGGCTTTACGGGCCCTACTTGGTTTCGAGATGTTTTTCTCAGTTAACGTAGGCAAGTGATTTATTTCTTCAGGAGTCACTAAAAACTGGTTTGAACTTGTTGTTTGATCAATACCTTCCACATTGTCACTACTGCTACATGGTTGTGGATTTCGCCTGGGCGTCATTGAATCTGCAGCTTCAGAGGAAACAAGGCTGTGAGAGTGAAAACTAAAATGCGTAATTTGAGATCCTATGTCATATTAGGCATGATTTGGGGTCTCATATTGGGCACGACCATGTTGTTGAATACGCCAACGAATTTTTTAGGTCAGGATTGACGTTAGCTTAAAAACAAGCAGGCATGTTTACACTTCACATTTATAGCTACCTATCCAATACTAACAGTTTTAATACGAGTATTACCTCAAAGGTGAAAACAGCCAATGCACATGATGATGCAAAAAAGTCGACGAGCACACATTCAGGAAAAAAAATATTGCACCTTTGTGTGAGCTTGCAAACACTCGACTGACTCACCGATTACGAATGATGCAATAGACTACTGTTTTACGCTGTAGTCGCTAGGCGGCAGCACTTTATACGTCCTATAAGCTGGGATCTCATATTAAGCATACTTACCCTATATATATATATATATATATATATATATATATATATATATATATATATATATATATATATATATAAATATAAATATATATTATATATATATATATATATATATATACACTGCTGGCCACTGTAAATGCAACACCCTGAAGGAAACATGCAAATAACATGAAATTTACAACATGCATTAGCGGAGGTGAGATATACAAATGATTAGAATTTCAGCGCAGACGCACATCACGCGCGCCTGTGGCGCCACTTCAAAGCGCTATTTAAGGCTTGGAGATTTCGACGATTTCAATTGTGTTTTTCTTGTGGTTTTTTAAAAAGAAACGATCAATTAAGCCTCGTCGAAAACAGCGATCATCTTTTGATCAAGTATCCGAGTTCGACAGAGGAAGGATAGTGGCCTACCGAGATTGTGGATTATCTTTCAGGGAAATCGGTAGTCGTGTTGGACGAAACCAAACAACTGTAATGCGGATATGTGATCGTTGGATGCAGGAGGGTACGACGGACCGGCGTGTTCGATCGCATCCACCTCAGCGCACCACTTCACGTGATGACAGGCAAATTGTGCGCATGGCAGTGACGGATCGCTCAGTCACATCACGAACCATAGCACAGTACATGCAGTCTGTAACGCATCATCCAGTGTCTGCGCGTACCATTCGACGCCGTTTACAGCAGAGTGGTCTGTCCGCAAGACGTCCATTGCTTTGTCTACCCTTGACGCAGAACCACAGACGTCTCCACCGCCAATGGTGCGATGACAGAAGGATGTGGACGGCAGAATGGAATGAAATTGTCTTTACTGACGAGTCACGCTTCTGTCTGCAACACCACGATAGTCGCAATCGAGTCTGGAGACACCGTGAAGAGAGGATGCTGAACAGCTGCGTTATGCAACGCCACACTGGTCCTGCACCGGGTATTATGGTATGGGGCGGTATTGGATATCACTCTCGCACACCTCTAGTACGCATTGCCGGTACTTTAAACAGCCAGCGCTACATCTCCGAGGTGTTGGAGCCAGTTGTCCTTCCTTACCTTCAGAGCTTGCCCACAGCCATATTTCAACAGGATAATGCGCGACCACACGTGGCACGCATTGTCCAATGGTTCTTCGTCAATCGCCAGATTGAATTGCTTCCCTGGCCGCCTCGCCCTCCGGATCTTTAGCCGATAGAAAACATGTGGTCCATGGTTGCTCTACGATTGACCCAGATTCCATCCCCAGCTGCCACAACAGATCAACTTTTCCAACGTGTGGAAGCTGCTTGGTCTGCTGTACCCCAAGAACTCATCCAAAGTCTCTTTGAATCAATGCCGAGGCGTGTGGCAGCGGTGGTCTCCAACAATGGCGGCTACTCTGGCTACTGATTTTGTCAGGAACCACACTTCACAGAAGTCTATAAATTTAATCATTTGATACTTGGTCAACATGTTATCTACAAAATAAATTTTGTTGTGATATCTCTTGTCTTTCTTGGTGTTGCAATTTGGGTGGCCAGCATTGTATATATAGTCTCCTGCATACTACGACATAAAGTGAGCCTAAAATGATCTGTAACCACATAAAAATGTCTATCTAATCACTTTGTAGATAAAAGTAACTGTATCAAAAAATATGTTGCGCCTCCCGAGAGGTAAAAGAAAATCATTAAAATCACCTCCAGATCTCCGATATGCATCTAAGGCAGGTCTAGACAGGTCCGCTCCAGACAAAGGGATGAAGAAAAGCGATAAATGCTTTACTTTCAACATGATGTACGACTCCGGAGTCTAGCTTTGTCCGTCCCGAGGAAATTTATAAAACATGTCTCCGCCAGATGGTGCTGCTGTCTTTCGCGGAAGATTTTTCTGCAACCAAAATTATAGACCCGAGTCAAAATTATAGACCCATTTTCTGATCGGGCCGAAAGAACGTAAAAAAAGGAGTCATTTGCAAAGTTATGCATCATTCGAGTGTATTTTGTGGTAAGTCTAATATGTTATGGTAGTGTATAAGTTTACTTTAATCCGAGCCATGCAGATGATGGGTTCCTCGAATGAACCAGTTGTCCTTATATTACACGGAAGTACAAAGTGGTGGTTAAGACGCTGCAAGCTGTTGTAGGAAATGCCGTGTGGAATATTCTCCACTTTATTTTTTACATAATCTGTCGTAAATCTTATATGTGAGAAGGTTTTGGTGTTTTACTCTAAGGTTTTTTAACCTTCTTTCCCAGTGACTAGATTAAAAATATTGGTCCCTCAACCATTTAAAATTATGCGTATTTTATTGTTGGTGTGCTCAGATGGTGCTAGTTTTCATTTCTGAAAACAGAAATAAAAGAAATTCCTCTATTACAAATAAAATCACTATAATAATTGTGATTTGTTGATTGTCTAATAAAGCAATGAAAGGAAAACGTGGGAAATTATGGAACTATATATTTATTTATGAATTATCTCACTCACTCTCTCTCTCTCTCTCTCTCTCTCTCTATATATATATATATATATATATATATATATATATATATATAAAATAAAACAGTTCCGTAACTGACTGACTCACTGACTGACATACAACGCACAGACCAAATCGCTGGACCTAAAGGACTGAAATTTTGCATGTCGATTCTTCTTATAGTGTAGGGGTCACTAAGAAATATTTTTGAAAAATTCTTCTTAGATTTTTTTAAATTAAATTTTTAAGCTGTTTTAGTAACTGTTTTTAAGTTTGCATTTAAAATAATGATCTGAGGGTTATAAAATTTATATCACGCAAAAGATCATAAAAATGCCTTTAAAATGAAATGTTTTCGAATCTTTACCTCCATTTTCTGATTTTTGGTGAATATTTAAAGCTTAATTTTTAGAATTAAATTATTATTAAATGCTGATCACGTGGTTTCTTTTTCTGGTACTTTAAATTAATTTATCGTCACGTGCATGACAACGAAATAGAAAACAATATTTTTTTTCTTGCTAATGCGGCAGACGATTGGACATTATCCAAAAATATATTAAAATAGCAAAAAATTGTTACAGTAATTATTACAGTAAAAAATAAGTTGCTCAAACTGCACTAAATTAACTGTACTATATTCTTTAGTACGTTCTATTAGATTTAATATGAATATTTTCTTCTACATTATTTCGTCTATAAAAATATCCGTTATGATATTTTATAAATAAATATTTCCATTTTTTTTACATCAATTGCATACATTGATCGTTGCACTTATTATAAATTTATATATATATATATATATATATATATATATATATATATATATATATATATATATGTGTGGCATTAATTGCATACAGTGACCGTTTTATTTAATTTGAATGTACTCCGTTGCGAAGTACGGGTTTTCAGCTAGTTTTATATAAACCGGAATGGAAGGCATTTCCTCACTCTTAACTTTATCATCTGGTATGCAAAGTCACGGCCTTTCTTCCATCCTAAGTGTTGACATGTAAACGCGTGTCTCCTCACCCTACTTCCCGTCTAGGTCCGCCAGTATGATTATTTTGAATGTACAATGTGGCCATGACAGCTTATGTCAATTGAGTGTAACATCATGCTTGCGTGTCCTTTACTGAAGTGTGTCAGCATGAAGTATGTCAACTGCATTTGGGAAATAAAAATCTTTGGAAGAATAGTGCTTGTGCTATGTTAACTCTCTCCGACCCAATCTCCTCTCCTCGTCTTTCCTTCATTTTGGGTGTTATATTATATATATATATATATATATATATATATATATATATATATATATATATATATATATATATATATATATATATACATATATATATATGTTATGCCAAAATTATGTCATTCTCTAACTTTTCGTAATTTTTACATTTCCTCTCACGCGAGCTCCGAGCCAAAACTGTTCCGAGAAAATAGACAGCATAGCAGTTTTAGACTGCAGGGATTACCATATAAGGCAACTCCGTAACTGTGAAATTTGCTAACTTATATACCATTTTGACCACAGGCAACGTCCACTTCGAGAATTTGTGTTATGATGTGACGTATAATTGCGTTTCTACATTTACTCCCTTCAAGGCGACACGTGAGGAACGGACAATTTCGTCGTCCCTCTCTTAGAAATCTATATACGTATATAAAACAGCTCCGTAACTGAATGACTGACTGACTGACTGACTGATATACAACGCACAGACTAAACCGCTGGACCTAAAGGGCTGAAATTTTGCATGGCGATTATTCTTATAGTGTAGGGGTGCACTAAGAAATATTTTTGAAAAATTCTTCTTAGACTTTTAAATTAGATTTTTATGCTGTTTTAGTAACTTTTTTAAAGTTTGCATTTAAAATAATAATTTGAGGTTTATAAAATTTATATCACGAGAAATATCATAAAAATTCCTTTAAAATGAAACTTTTTCCGAATCTTTACCTCCATTTTCTGATTTTTGGTGAATTTTTAAAGATTAATTATTAGAATTTAATTTATTAAATGCTGATCACGTGATTTCTTTTTCTGGTACTTTAAATTAATTTATTGTCGCGTTCATAACAATGAAAGAGACAAAAAAAATTTTTTCCCTTGATAATGCGATAGACGATTGAATATTATTCAAAAAAAAATATTAAAACACAGTAAAAGATATGTTCCTCAAACTGTACTATATTAACTGTACAATATTCTTTAGCATGTCCTATTAGATTTAATTTGAATATTTTCTTCTTAATTATTTTGTCTATAAAAATATCTCTTACGATTTTTTTATAGATATATATTTTTACATCAATTGTATACATATATCGTTATTATATATATATATATATATACTCGTATATATATATATATATATATAAATTTTTTTTTGGTATTAATTGCATACATTAATCGTGGTATTTAATTTGAATGTACTCCGTAGCGAAGTGCGGGTTTTCAGCTAGTGGCTAAATAAATGTGTTTTTATACAGGGTGGTCCAAAATTATTGAGCGCATTTCTTGTATGAAAAAAAAAGAACAAAATGAGTTACAACGGATTTGCTTTCACAAAACCACTTTGCTTTTTCCTGTACAGTAGCCATTTGCAGACTGACTCAATTAGTAAATTTTTCTTGCAAAATGTTGTCGCGCCATATACCAGCTTATGTGGAAGTTATTTAATGTTTAAAATTTTGTTGTGTAAAACTATTTTTAATTGTCTTTCTAAGAAAACAATAAACATGTACGTACCTCATTTTGTTCTTTTATTTCAAACATTAAATGCGCTCAATAATTTTGGACCACCCTGTATATGAAAATGTGTAGTTATTATTGAAGTTTGGCCACTTCGGCCCTACGACTGTAATATACTATGTTTTCTAAGTTCTTATATTTTTTAATGCAACATACACACACACATACATAATATAATTTTATTTGGAAATCCAACATTACAATTGCTATGTTCAAAAACTGTTAGCCACCAAACCGAAATGGGATTTAACATTTTGATATTTTACGAGATTTAAAAGTTTCAATCGATTTTAAATCGTGATATATGGATATATCATCGTTCCCGTATATCCTGTTTGTTTAGCTTTCAATATTTATAGCTGAAGAAAAAACTGTCCCTGGTGAGGAAAAATTTTAGCCCCCCCCCCCTGTGACTTGTAGCAGCAAGCTAAAATTTTGATAACCTACCGAATTTTCGCCCGCATATTAAAGATATTTTGCAAAGCCATCGTCCGCCAGGTGTCGCGGTGGTCGGGAAAGTTTTGTCTGAGCACCGGGAGGCATCCGCATCATTTTTCGATCTCTCAGCCACCGGGCCGATTGCAAGTTGAGCGAGGGACTGGCCAGGCCATGCTATATCCGCACGAGCATCGTAGACGGATTTGCTCTTACCGGTAAGTGCGATGGCTTTCCACAGCAGTGGTATTTTTAGCAATATTTATAAGAAACGCATTTAAACTCGTGAGGGAGAATGCATTTTTGAAGTATTTTGTGCAAAGAGGAGAGCTCGAAAGGCATATTTAATAGTAAAATACATAAAAATAATCATTCGGAGGACAAATTTTAAATATGCTGTTTATAAGCTGCGGATAATTATGCTGCCTATATGCGGGAAATAAGGGAGCCGTAAAATGATAAATCTCTTTCCTAAAGTAGAATGCTAAAAGCGGTGATCTATCATTCAATTTTCATGCAGCATTTTACATTTGAATACGCACAACGAATGCATCATTTAAAAGATAACTTTGCGCAAAAGTTATTACAACAGAATTTAGTGCTTTACAAATCTCGTAAAAATTAATAATAGCCTACGATTAACTTCTTTTTCAGGCAATAAAAGTATGCGTTACTAATCTTTGATGAGATTCCTCTTTACAATGTATGAGAATTTTTTTAAAATATATTTTCATGATAGCTTTGCTTTTGTTTCGTAAAGGATTTATACCTGTGTATAATAAACAGAGTGAACATGCCAAATTTTGGATGAGATGTATTCTACATTGAGAGCGTTTACTATTTAACAATATCGGGTGATCAAACTGACGTATCAGCACAAAAATCAATGTGGTCTTAGCTGCGCGCATAAAAACAATATGATATATCAATTCTTGTGTTTGTATCTTCCGAACATGATACGCTGTAACAACTTGCAACTTTGAACTCATATAAATAAAACAGGATATACTTATCGGGTTTGAAAAGCGTAGGGCTTAAAAAAAGCTTAGCGAAAAAATACTACTGCGCGAGATATTGCGTCATGTACTACTACGTGTGAGATATTGCGCAAGACATTACTACGTGAGATATTGCGTAATATACAACAACAAACAGCAAAGCGATAATCTAACAGAGCACGTTATTTAATAGTTTTTCTTTCTATTCTAATTACATATTGTTGTATTTTTAAATTTTTATGATGCTTAATTTATTTTGATGTATACTCTAAATTTAAAAACTATGGATAACAAAGCAACATCCAAAATTAAAGATATGTGGATGGCCGCTTCGTAATTAATTTTACTTCCTGTGGTATTTAGTTCTAAAATAGAAATATGTTTACTCTGAGAATGAAGTCGTGAAATTTGCGTTAAAACCAGTGCATTCTCATATCCTACGATAACTGTAGAGAATAGGTATTATGGGATTTGGGTGGAATTTTCTTTAATTTTTAGTTTTTATAATGGTTTTATTTAATTTTTATATTTTCAATCTAATAGTTTAGCAAACAAACACACACACACACACACACACACACACATATATCGTCGGTGTTCTGTAAAAAGGACGAATACCCATACATTTACATACATATTCGCCCTTTTTACAGAACACCAACAATATATATATATATATATATATATATATATATATATATATATATATATATATAATGTACCATGTAGAAATTAAATTAATGATGGCAGTTCAAATACGTCGAGATTATCAACATATGAATCGTATGAAAGTGAAGACTCCGAGAATATCTCTGGACCTCCCTAGTTTTTACATCTACAGTATTTAACACTAATAAAAAAAATCAGGTAATTTCTCTCTCTCTCTCTCTCTCTCTCTCTATTTATGTATATATATATATATATATATATATATAAAATTTTGACGCAGTTTGTTACTTCTCTGTTTAACTGTTTACTGCTTGTCCAAGCGATACAGTCTTAGCGACGGTCTTAGCGTCTGAAATTTTGCTTTATTTAGGGCCGTTATGAAGGAACGTAATCCTACGTTACAACCAAAAGACTTTACTGTAACAGTACGTTTTATAAAATTAACAAAGTCACGCTTATAGACAGTGAGAATAAAGCAACATACTCCAGAAATACAAGTACAGCACGTGAAGAAGTACATATGAATCCTACATGTGTGTGTGTGTGTGTGTGTGAGCGCATACACGCACACAAAAAATTAAAGTCTATAAAACGCAGATAAACGCCTTCCAGTACAATATGGGCTTAAAAAAATATTCGCCCACCTTTTATATACATTTAAAATTTTAGCACTGGAGAATCTACAAGACTAAAAAAAAAATCCTATTGAATTGTTGATGTCAATCTCCTGAATAATAAAATTTTCGAAAGTTTAAACCCGTGAAAGTCGTGGGTCGACTGTAATCTAATATTCTAAAGTGCTTTACCTGAGGTGATTTCCTTAGAATGCAACGTAACTACACAGCGATTCTACTTCAAAAATCTTCTTTTTAAACATTGCTTTCGTTTATGAGGTCACTCGAATGTTTGAAAACGCCGCCTTGATATTAGTAAGAAAAAAAGGCTTTTTTCTTTCGTTTATGTCTCAGACATTATTATAGAAAGAAAGTAAATTTAAAAAAGAATGCAGATTCTAACGCTGAAAAGATTTTTAGGTTTTTTTTTATTGCGTTTCCCGCGAGGGTCACATTTAACACTGTTTACAAAAACACTATATTTCTCACCAACTACAAACATAAAGAATGATGTATATTGAAGATATAATTTATGATATAATCAGAAATTATTGGTAACGCTTACTGTTTAAAAATTAATGGATAATCAAACTGACGTATCATCGCAAAAATCAATGTTGTCTAGGCTGCACACATAGAAATAATATATAAATATCAATTATATGTTGTATCTCATAGAAACAATATACAAAATATATCATTATCCCAATTTATTATTCTCATATCAATATGTTTTTAAAAAATGTAAAACAATATACATCAATATTACGTTATTGTTAATCTGCGCCCCATCAACCACGTTTATATATATATATATATATATATATATATATATATATATATATATATATATATATATATATATATCGTGTGTGTGTGTGTATGTATGTATATATATCTTCTATATATATAAAAAAGTTTCGTAACTGACTGACTCACCGACTGACTGATTGACTGACTGACATACAACGCACTGACCAAACCGCTGGACCTAAAGGGCTGAAATTTTTGAAAAATTCTTCTTACATTTTTTAAATTTAAATTTTTAAGCTGTTTTAGTAACTTTTTTTAAGTTTGCATTTAAAATAATAATTTGAAGGATATAAAATTTATATCACAAGAAAGATCATAACAATTCCTTAAAAATGTTATCTTTTTCGAATCTTGACCTCCATTTTCTGAATTTTGGTGAATTTTTAAAAATTAATTTTTAGAATTTAATTTATCAAATGCTAATCACGTGATTTCTTTTTCTGGTACTTTAAATTAATTTATCGTCACGTGATAACAACGGAATAGACTAAAGAAAATATTTTTTTCTTGCTCACGCGGCAGATGATTGGACATTATCCAAAAAAATATTAAAATACAGTAAAAGTTATGTCCCTCAAACTGTACGGTATTAACTGTACTATATTGTTTAGTATATCCTATTAGATTTAATTTGAATATTTTCTTCTACATTATTTTGTCCATAAAAAATCTGTTACGACTTTTATATATATATATATTTATATATATATATATATGTATATATATATATATATATAATGTATGTATGTATTTATATGTATGTATGTATGTATATATATATATATATATAATATATATATATATATATATATATATATATATATTTATTTATTTTTTTTTCTTTGCCGTTAATTGCATACATTGACCGTTGTATTTAATTTGAATGTACTCCGTAGCGAAGTGCGGGTTTTCAGCTAATGTATATGTATGTATATTTATATGTATATTATATGTATATGTATGTAAATATATATATATATATGTGTGTGTGTGTGTATGTATATGCATATTTATATGTATATTATATATATATATATATATATATATATATATATATATATATATATATATATATATATATATATATATATATATATATATATATATATATATATATATATATATATATATATATATAAATCAATTGTGTTTATATTTTAAGTACATGGTAACAGGAAACGAAACCGAGGATTCTGCTACTGAAAATGTCATTTATTGTATATGTTCATTTTCAATCATGTAATATCAAATGAATATTTACAATAAAATGCATAATAATCCCAAAGGCATTAATTGCCATTTTTTGCCGTATATTACAACTTTCATAACTACTACAATACTCGATGTCGTCATCCGCTATAGTTTCTTAAAATATATATCTCACTGTACATATTTCAAGCTTTTGTTAAATGTTTCGAGGATTATGAATACGTTTCGATCCAAGGGATATGACGGTATATGAATAGTATTTGAAACGTAAAATATGATATTGCACTTTAAACTATTATCAAATATTTTATTCACGAAGGATCTCGAAATCCGTTCACCCGTTAAACTATATTAATGTCTCCTGAATGCTTCCGTCATAAACTTGTATAGAGATTTTTAATGAACATGCGCAGTGGATGAAAAATGTTTCAATACCGCAAAAAGATGATGTGAGATCGCCTGTGTCTTACGAGGCGTTAATTTCGACCTCTTATAAAATTTTGCAAACCATCTCATTACAGTGGCAAGAGATGGAGCTCTTCATTTCCATATACTAACTAGCTGAATGCCCGTGCTTCGCTACGGAGTACATTCAAATTAAATACAACGGTCAATATATGCAATTAATGCCGAAAAATATATAAAATCGTAATTGATATTTTTTTTGAAAAAATAATGTAGAAGAAAATATTAAAATTAAATACATTGGTTAATATATGCAATTAATTTGTATGTTTAATATCCATAAAACATACTAATTTGAATTAAATTCTTTAAAAATTTCCATCTCAATGAGTCTAGAGGTTAAATTTTATGTTATAACGAATTTTTATTTTTTTTCGTCAATTTCTTTCGTTGTTATGCACGTGACGCAAAATTAATTTAAAGTATCACAAAAAGAAAAGAAACCACGTGATCAGCATTTAATAAATTAAATTTAAAAAAGCAATCTTTAAAAATTCCCCAAAAATCAGAAAATGGAAGTAAAGTTTCGAAAAAGATTTCATTTTAAAGGAATTTTTATGATTTTTCTTGTGATATAAATTTTATAACCCTCGGATTATTATTTTAAATGCAAACTTTAAAAAAAGTTACAAAAACAGCTGAAAAATTTAATTTAAAAAAATCTAAGTCGAATTTTCCAAAAATATTTCTTAGTGCACCCCCACACTATACGAAGAATCGCCATGCAAAATTTCAGCCTGTCAGTTCCAGCGGTTTGGTCTGCACGTTATCTGTCTGTCAGTTACGGAACTGTTCTATATATGTAGTTTGTAGACGTTGAAGGCATTCTTCTTGATTTAGCAGCACTTTAAAATCATAGAAAATCATAGCTCGTTAATGCTCTCACGTCAACTCTATCCTCTCTTCAATTAAAATTCATTATACGATAGCTAAATTGCAATTGTCGTCACAAATTATCGTCTGCGTACATAAGAGTTTAAATTTAAATATCCGACCAATAATTTTTTCCCTCTGATATCGTGTGCCCCTTCCCAAAAATTTCAGTGTTATCCTCGTAGTATGTTTAATTTTCCTGAAAGTATAAGAGCATGTTAAATAAAAATGAAGAGGTTTAATTTTTACAATGAAAACATTTTCACCAGTTAAAAAAAAAATCCCAATTTTCGCTTCATTACACATTTGGAGGAGAAAAAAAACTCTAATTGCGTCTTCAATTTCTCATTTTTAATTTACACGCTGAAATGAGTTGTATCTCCTCCTTCTCTCTCTCTCTCTTTTTTTTTTTGAGATTATTTGATAGTGACAGTTCTGAAAAATTATAATTTACAGAAGTGTTTGATCCTTTTACTGGATGGTGCGCTGGATAAAAAAAGGGATACTGTTGAGTAATTTTTAATTCATCAAAGTGGAAAAACCGACCAGATAAATTATATATATCTATGTTTGATTTTCCTTAAGGGGTTCCGGGGGTCGTGCAAGAATTAAGAGATATGGTTACGCTTGTTTGGAAGGCTTTAACCTTCAGCCAGCTTACGGGGTCTATTTTTCCGATTACCTCTTTAGAACGGGATATTTCATACCCCCTTTGTAAGAACAGTCATTAAGAGGTTTATACACGCACATACACGCGCGTGTATATATATATATATTGTGGCGTCACGGTAAATATGTAAGGCGATTCTCTGAGGCGTTGCTAAAAATTACTACTATTTGATCCATACCCAGAAAGACAGAGTCCTAATTAAAAAGCGAAGGCCAATTTTTTACAACAAAAACTTAACGTGGAAATTTATTTGCAAACAGAAAAACTTAACATTTAAGATTACAACATATTCAATTTAACTCCGTGTAGATTTACAACGTATAGAGCCTATAAAATGCACGTCCGTACAGGCCGCGTTCTAACTAGCGTCTGTCCCTCAGTCAGGGGGTCGGCAATCGCTGGTGACAGTTCCTTCGTAACTTTATTGCATACCAGAATCGTTAGGACGACACCTTTACTGGCTGCATCTGTCGGAAAACGTTTTTTAATCCTCCCACGTGTTCAGAACCGGTGGAAACGGGTAACATTTTCCTTGAGAAACACGCAGCTGTGTTTCAAGCACTTGTGGGGTCTTGGGAAAAAATAAGACCATACATCCATACATCCAGTACTCTACAATATATATATATATATATATATATATATATATATATATATATACACACACACACACACACATACACATACAGTGTGTCCCAGTTAAACGTTTCAAAACTTCTAACTGGGGTAGGGGGCATCCTGACGACTCGAAATCATCTAGCAATGTGGGGTCGGAAATGTTTTCCTGAAGCGGTGATATACATAGGATCACCATAAAGAAAGAGACCTAAGTGAAGAATCGTTATAATAATAAATGTACAAAAAAAAAGGTACATGGGTCAAATTAAGTGTTCGAGGGTTTTTCCACCGACTGCAACCGGCGCATGGAATTCCGAACATTCTGAAATAATCCAGGCTCATCTCGATTTTTTCCGGCAGCTACTGCGATTCTTGAAACCAGCTCCTCAGCATTGTCAACGGGGTTGTCATAAACCCGTGTTTTAATAAGCCTCCATAAATAAAAATCAAGGCATGATAGGTGTGGTGACCGAGCAGGCCAACGCACGAAACTTCCACGTCCGATCTACTGTTGGCCAAATATGACGTCTAGGTAGTTACGGCGGCTGCCGCACTAAAATCTACAGCCCCGTACACCAAATGCATGTCGGCTAACTCTGCGTTCGTATAATTAGCCATCCTACTAACTCGGAGTCCTTGGGCGAAATGACGATTCCCTGCACGAACGCTCGGAACTTTCGCGCAACGCCGTCTACCGCGTCAGAAAAGCATTTCAAACCCCGCATTGCTATATGATTTCGAGTCGTCAGGTTTCACCCTACTCCTCATAGAAGTTCTACAACGTGTAGCTGAGACACCCTGTACATATCTATATACAGTGGAATCTCGATCTATCGTTTTTCAAGGGACCGATTAAAATGTACGATAAATGGGGGAAAACGATAGATGCGGAAACATAACAAAGCAATATGATCGTTGGGACTGGATAAAATGAACGACACATACGGAAAAACGATAGATCTGAAAACGATCGATCGTGATTCCACTGTATATATAAAACAGTTCCGTTATGGAGGAATGTAATCCTACGTTAAAAATTCTAACCCTGGTTGTGAAACCAACAAATGCTCATCTATATATATAAAACAGTTCCGTAACTGACTGACTGACTGATTGATTGACTGACTGGCATACAATGCACAGACCAAACCGCTGGACCTAAAGGGCTGAAATTTTTCATGGCAATTCTTCTTATGTAGGGGTGCACTAAGAAATATTTTTGAAAAATTCTTCTTAGATTTTTTTAAATTAAATTTTTAAACTGTTTCAGTAACTTCTTTTAAGTTTGCATTTAAAATAATAATTTGAGGGTTATAAAATTTATATCACGAGAAAGATCCTAAAAATTCCTTTAAAATGAAATCTTTTTCGAATCTTTACCTTCATTTTCTGATTTTTGGTGAATTTTTAAAGATTAAATTTTAGAATTTAATTTATTAAATGCTGATCACGTGATTTATTTTTCTGGTACTTTAAATAAATTTATCGTCACGTTCATAACAATGAAATAGACAAAAAATATTTTTTCCCTTGCTAATGCAGCAGACGATTGGGTATTATCCAAAAAATATTAAAATACAGTAAAAGATATGTTCCTCAAACTGTACTATATTCTTTAGTATGTTCTATTAGATTTAATTTGAATATTTTCTTCTACTTTATTTTGTCTATAAAAATATCTGTTACGATTTTTTATAAATATATTTTTTTGTTTATTTACATAAATTGTATACATTGATCGTAGTATTCATTATACATATATTTTATTTTGGCATTAATTGCATACATTGACCGTTGTATTTAATTTAAATGTACTCCGTAGCGAAGTGTGGGTTTTCAGCTAGTACTATATACTACTGTGACACTTAACTGTGTTCTGGAATAAAAGGTTTACAATATTTCCCCATATCACAGAAATATACCAAAAAAAATGAAAAACACCGATTTTTTAAAAATAATTATCTTTTTATAAGGGCAGGTACCTGTAGAAGGATTAATTTAACACATATAGCTTAGCTTGTAGGACAAAACATAGTTAGTGATATGTGAAACACTATCACAAAATTTCATTGTAATATATTGAAAACTTTTTTAAGTTATTAGTTTTCTCGTTTACAAAAGTAACTGGAAGAAGTTTTCTCAAAAATGCATTTAAAGATACTATTTCCGGTCTTTTAATATGACTTTCGGTTTATTAAATTGTCCACAAAGTCTCATCTAATATTCCTAGGAACAAACGTAAAGCAGTTTTAGAATCCCAAAAGACTGGCCCTCTAATTAGAGCAATAAAACAAATTTAAAAATTTTGCACCAGAATAGTCATTTCAACGAATGCAGATACCTTAATGCTTACTCCAAACCAAAATTATCGACGAAAATCATGTATCTTCGTTGTTGCGCATGCGTATTACAAACAAATTTTCACTTCCCCGGTTCGTTTCCGTCTCTGGTCTCTGCGGTTTCAAGTTGGAAAAAAATTCAACTTTTGTCTCTGCCGCCATGACCGACAGCCAATCAGAATAGAAAGAGAAGATTATGCGCATTCGCAAATAAATTGCCTCTTCTGCCGGTGTCCTAGCGGTGTGAAGGCTTTTATGACAGCCACAGAGACAGGTGGCAAAATGTGTATGTCTTTCGTTGCTGTCGCCGTTGATGAGAAGTAAGCACTAGGGGAGTCATCAGCTTTACACAAGTTGATAAGACGGTGTGAGTACCATGAAATGGAATATTCAAAATATTACAAATTATGATAAGTTCAGTAAAAGAAAATGTATCATTAACTTTCTTTAATTTAGATTCAAATTCAAAATCATTCAATTGGAATTCAAAACCGGAAAAGTTTTTAATTCGTTCTCTATTTTTTATATCTCCTTCAGCGTCGAATACAAATTTATGCAACTGTTTCGTTTTGTTTGTTTTCAAATTCTTTAGTGCAATGCGTGTGTCTACTCAGTATCATTAAGCTTAATTTTCATATGCAAAATCAAGTAAATAGAGAAATAATACATTTTTACTCACCACTTTTTTTCCCCTTTATATTATTCCTAGCGGGGTAATCCAAAACACAGTAAGTTCTGTGCCCCAAAATATTCTTCTTTAAGAGGAGTCATCACCTTTACACATGTTGAAAAGATAGAATTTTTGCTGTTTGTTCGAATTTCTATAATTTTTTTAGTTATTGTCCAGTATATATGAAATTTTCAGTATTATTTCTCTAAACTTTGTAGGTTTTGTTCCCTGATCAGTAGGTTTATGCTGATACCCTGTGCGCAGACTTAAAAGAACACTAATTAAGTTTCAATAATAATTTTTGCATTTTTGCGATGTTAAAACATTATATATATTTCTACAACTATTTAAATTTTAAAACACCAAACATATTTGCTCCAAGAAAATCGGATTTACTTAAAAAAAAACTGAAAACGCTCATGGAAGTTACAAGTCAAATGCTATAAATTCATAGTAAAATAATTTTTTAAAGAAAAATTAGGTGCATATTTTTGGCATCATCATTATACACCTATCCTGAAAATATGAAAGCAATATCTACAGTAGTTTCCTTTATACGATGCACGAAAGCATGAAAATGATCATTACAAGAAAAAACCTTTTAATGTTCCCACACTGGTAATGTTTCCATTGGAACTACTTTTTTCATGTCACAGTTTTTAATGTTCTAGTTGGAATATTTTAACGTGGTTTGTTATAAATGATTCAGAAATGTTCAAATATTCTAAAAATGCAAAAAAGTAAAATTTGATTTTTTGAAGATTTAAAGGTCCCTAATATTATTCAGACAATGACGCGAATTCGGTTTCTTCTAAATAGTTTTGTATTGTACTCAACTTCCCGTAGTTGCAACAGATGAGACAAACTCCAGTATAACTGATAACCGGATACTTTTAAAAAAGTAGCATTCATAAAATTGTTACGTTAAATGTACGAACCCTTCATACAGTAGGGAAACGTTACATACCACTAGTTATCACTTCGCACTCACCACTAGTTAAAGCATCCGGCAAACAACTCGCTGCTACAAAATAGCGTTCGACAGCCCGCTTCAGCAAGAAATCGTTTCTATTCTTAACTCAAACGCCCTCTTTCTCTGATTAGCTGAATATGCCGTCATTCATCTCAAAACTGTGATGGCAGTGATACTTAATTATTTTTAGAGAAGCAGAACTCTATTTTATATTAACTGTTGAAGCTTATATATTAACTATCTACCTTAACTATTGAACCTCATTCAACCAAGAAATTAAGCAAATATTTTAGAAGTTTAATAATATATATATAAAACAGTTCCATAACTGACTGACAGATAACGCACAGACCAAACCGCTGGACCTAAAAGTCTGAAATTCTGCATGGAAATTCTTCTTTGAATGTAAGGGTGCACTAAGAAAGATTTTTGAAAAATTCTTAGATTTTTTTAAATTAAATTTTTAAACTGTTTTTGTAACATTCTTTAAAGTTTGCATTTAAAACAATAATCTGGGGTTTATAAAATTTATATCACGAGAAAGATTATAAAAATTACTTTGTAATGAAATCTTTTTCGAATCTTTACCTCCATTTTCTGAATTTTGGTGAATTTTTAAAGATTAATTTTTTGGATTTAATTTATTAAATGCTGATCACGTGGTTTATTTTCTTTTTGTGATACTTTAAATTTTGCGTCACATGCATAACAACGAAATAAATTGACAAAAAGATTTTAAAATACGGTAACAGATAAAATTTAACCACTAGACTGATTGAGATGGAAGTTTTTAAAGAATTTAATTCAAATTAGTATGTTTTATGGATATTAAACATTCAAATTAATTGCATTGACCGTTGTATTTGATCTGAATATTTGCTTCTACATTATTTTGTCTGTAAAAATATCCGTATAATTTTTTTATTTTTTTTGGCATTAATTGCATATATTGACCGTTGTATTTAATTTAAATATATTTCGTAGCGAAGCACGGGTATTCAGCTAGTTCCTAATGAACATTGTAGTTTGTAAATTTTTAATCGTTAAAAAATCCGCAAATGAAATTTTAAGTGCAGATGGTACATTCCCTCTGAATATTAAGTCATGGTCTACCATGTACAGTTTAATTACCTTGATTAACAAAAAGGGTACCTATAGTTTTTAGAATATTGTTTTCAGAAAATTGTTATAAAAGATATGTCTCCGAATCGATATGTTAATAGAATATACATTAAAGTTTAGCCGTTCTAAATACTGCTAAGAAGTACAAAAGCGTGTTATTTTTCAGAGGAATTGCATGTACACTTTACGCAACAATCGAAAAATATAATATATTAGCTGAATACCCCTGCTCCACTACGAAGTACATTCAAATTAAATACAACGGTCAATGTACGCAACTAATGCCAAAAAAATTTTTTTTAATTATATTTATAAAATGTTGTAGCGGATATTTTTATAGACAAAGTAATGTAGAAGAAAATATTCAAATTAAATAAAACGGTCAATGTATGCAATTAATTTGTATGTTTAATATCCATAAAACATACTAATTTGAATTAAATTCTTTAAAAACTTCCATCTCAATTAGTCTAGTGGTTAAATTTAGTCTTTCACCGTATTTCAATATTTTTTTGTCAATTTATTTCGTTGTTATGAAAGTGACGCACAATTAATTTAAAGTATCACAAGAAGAAAAGAAAGCACGTAATCAGAATTTAATAAATTAAATTCTAAAAATTAATCTATAAAAATACCCCAAAAGGCAGAAAATGGAGGTAAAGATTGGAAAAAGATTTCATTTTAAAGTAATTTTAATGATCTTTCTCGAGATTAAATTTTATAACCCCCAGATTATTATTTCAAATGCAAACTTAAAATGAGTTACTAAAACAGCTTAAAAATTTTATTTGAAAAAATCTAAGAATAATTTTTCAAAAACCTTTCTTAGTGCACCCCTACACTATAAGAAGAATATCCATGCAAAATTTCAGCCCTTTAGGTCCAGCGGTTTGGTTTGTGCGTTATCTGTCAGTCAGTTATGGAACTGTTTTATATATTATGTACGCTTTGTAAGAATTATTGTAGAATTTTCAGAGCGAAAATTTTCTCGGAGTTCTAATGAGCAAAATAGGCATTTAAGAGTTTCTCCACATATATCTATGCCTAGAATTTCTTTCCTTTATCGTTTCATAAAATCTATCTTAACTAATTTAAGCTTTTTCAAATCTTAATTTTGAGGCACGCGCATTAGAGATTCAAATCACCAAGCATTGCGGTAATGTGGGTAATTACTGAAACACCATAGCTATTTGAGGAATGCAAAGTAATTCCAACGCGAAAGAAAAAAAACCCTCCATTTCTCAAGTATAACCCTTATTAACTTTGACTGTAACTAGATAGGTTTTTGTTAAGTTGTCTTCCCCGTAATTATATCTTTGGCGCATACATCTGCGAAGGAGTGTATTTTTTCGCAAATAGACCCTTCCGGAACAAACTGCAATTATGCAGTAAACGTATGCTAATATTTATCTCTGCTGCTACTTTTTGAAGGTCTGCTAATATCACAGAGCAAAATTTTTTAAATGAATTTCTTTGGTTTTTTCTTATATATATATAAAAACGCTAAAAGCAGTTAATGATTTGTAGTAAGTAGCGATTAACTCGGAAAATTATAGTATTTGTAAGGGATAATTTTATATATTTTATGGGCTCGATTCTCTTTTTACTATGGTAGTTAAAGAGGAAGCGAGATTTTTTGCTTTAAAAATGCTTTTAAATTTCAATATGAGGATTCAAGGTACAAATAATATTTTACTGAAAGGATATTTTAATAACAAAAATACGCATAGATTGATAAAAATAAGAAAGCACTAGAAAGAATACATAAATGGAACTATGGATTCCGTGAAGGTTTAATTTAATCCTTCAGCGGGCGCCCGTGTGCAAAGTGCAACGTTTTCGTAATTTTGAATGGGTTGTTTTTGCAGGTAAGGTTTGAATGTTCTAAGCAGTTTCTATTTATAGCTACACCCTTTCTAATGCAGGTCTGATTTTATGACCCTTGTATTCCTTTCCATTCATTGTTAGTCGTGATTTAACCGTGGTAAACCAGCGATTATACTGGATTACAGTACGACAAAAGCAGGAGTTGATGTAGTCGATCCAATATGTAGCTATTACAGGGTATTCCACATATCACGAAGATTGGCAATCTCATTGTTTTTTAGGTTTTTGGACGTAATAGAAATCAATTCGCAAGTTGTCCTTAGATCCAATAAACTGGACAGTTTTTAAATAAGGCTATTGTATCTGCATTCTATGGCCTTATAAATATATCTCAATATTATCAACATTTTATATCTTGTCATAAAACGCAGAATTATTATTTTCAATTTGAAAAAAAAAGTTTATTACAAAAGGAATAATCAGGGTTGAAAGAGACGTTTGCCCTTTGTGCCACGCGCGCCTGCTGGTGTTCCAAAAATTGGCGCGCTCGCTGAAGGGTTAATGTCGAGGAAGAGTAATAAAAATGCATATAAACGATCTTAAAAAAATATAAATTAAGAATATCACAAAAGTTATTACTAAATACAAATTTAGTATCAGCACAAAAATTACAAAATTGTAAAATAAAAGTTACAAAACATATAACAAATATATTAAATTGCAAAATATTTAAATTTTTAATGCAAATAATAAAGAACATTACAGTATATATAAGAAAATGCAATCAAAAGACATTATTAAATATATCTGATGATAAATTACTTAATATATAGACGGATATATAAAACTTAAAATATGTAGTTAGGTTCCTAAAATGCAATACTTAACAATTACATTGTAAACTATTACCTTATAATATTATTTCAATACTTATAAGAAAGATGAGTTATATAAAGAAAATTTGATGGCTCTTTACGTGTTTTTTAAGGTTCCTTTTTAAAGGATAAAGATATATAGCCCAGTCAAAATAGGTTTTATGGCTAAAAAAAATATGGAAGTTTTGAAAATTGGTGGAGATGTTTGTTTAGGCATGCTAATGAACATACTAAAAGTCCCCACCGATCAGACTTGAGCTTTCGCCGCCATCTTGGAAAATGTGTACACTTTTTTGGTTTTTTGGAAATAACTTTAAAAATATTGATTTTATAAAAAATAATTAAATACAAAAATTAAAGAGCATTAAATTATGAACAAAAATCATTCATAACATTTCTTTATATGTCTAACAGAAACAAACATAATTGACTTTGAAAAGAGCGCACTATCACACCTGTGACGCGCAAGCGCAGTTCCCCATCGCGGTGGGGGGAGATAGCCCCGCATGTGCATACCATAATTAGCCAAATTAGTTTTACACTAAATGGGAAGGTTTTTTGTATTTTTTCAAATAACTAGGGAAATATTAACTTTACGTAAAAAAAGTTTATTTCAAAAGTTAAAAAACATTAAATTATGTACAAAAACGATTTTATACATTTTTGTCGTAAACCTAACATGAACGAAGATATTGACTATAAAATTCGCGTTGATAATGGAGGTAGCTTTAAAGTCTCGTTGCAGGCGCTCTTCTTTGAATATCTAACCTCTCCCACATTTCGGCGTTCTTTAAACACAAGAAAATAGACTTTAATGTTTTTGGCTATGTTGATAATTAATCATTATTAATTTGATACATGAATGTAGTAAACTTGGGGGTATTCACTATCAGATTTCCATTGCGAATAATTGTTCAAGCTTACCTACTTCAGGATTTACGTGCTTTTTTCGGTAGGGATTCTCCCCTTCGTCAGGCATGTATAGATCGTCTATGGATCCGCTAGCATCGGCCCATTCATCAACTTCTTTCATTCGATCGTCATCATCAACAGGGCTGATACCATTCTGACATACCCCATTGCAATTATTGCAGGCCGTTGTGTAGTTGATGCCTGCTTTCCGACATCCGCATCTTACTCCATTGTCAGTCTTAGGCCGTCTGCACACGGAGCAACTCAAAAGAAACTGATTAATTGATTACTCTTTTGAGTTGCTTCGTGTGCAGACGGGCTTACAGTTGCAAAACACCATGTTTAAAACTGAATCGGGAGCTACTGCATCCATAGTTGTGATGGGCACAAGAATTTTCTCTTGACGCTTCCAGCCCCACAGGCAGTTGGGCCTTTCTTTTTCAGGTGCTCCAAAGTCTTCCTCATTTTAATTTCGATGGCTCGTATTTGAGTGTGTGCGTTTAAGGTTACTTGCGATGGTGGTTCAGTAGCAAAATCTCGAAACAACTCACAGAGATTTTTACATTCCAAATCCGATATGTCCATGCCGTCAAAAATTATTTTTGCTAAAGCTGTTTGGGTCAATAAATGAGCTGCATGGCCAGGCAACATTTTTTCTACTGCCGTAGGTGCATAATTCAAAGTGAGTATTTCTTTTAACCCACTTCCAGCCATTATGTACCCAATGCAGCCTAAGAATGACATTAAAAGATGGAATCCACCAAGCCTCACAATACAACTTGAAAATAATGGATTGGATGTTGCTGCGACTATCTCTCGAGCTTTAATATGCAGTGGTTGGTCAAACGCGAGTATGCAAGACTTTTGGTGCATTTTAACACACTGCTGGGCAGCATATTTCAGCACAGTGAAAATGGTGTCATACTTGCTTGGTGGTAAATTAACAAAAGGAAGGGGTATTACTTTGGTCTTTCCACAAGGCTGGTTTCTGGTTATACAATGGAAAAATCCTTTCCATTCAGGTATCTGTGGAAGACCTAACCACTTAGCACACATCCAGGAGATATCAGATGGTTTAGGCAGTGGTAAATCTTCTGCTAAAGGATTCAAGACATTCAAATCATCGATAGTAATTGTTTGTAACCCAGGCCCTCGAAAATTTTCAAACGTTTCTAGAGGAATGATTCTCATTTTGCCTACGGTCGATGCGGATGTAAGTTCGGTTAATTTTTTTATCTTCGTCCCGGGTTCCACTTCTGATGCTGGAGTAAAACAAGCAATGCCCCCCATGCTATTAAACGTATTCAGGCCATCGATTGTCGACACATTGAAATCTGCATTGTCAAATACGAATTGGCAGAAAGATCCCTCGCTCATTTGGGGTTGCGGATGATTTATGGCTGACATCTCAAGTGTTGGGGCTTCATAGTAAGAAGAACAAAATCTCAAATTCGAGAGCATTGTTATTAAATTCTTGTAACAGAACTTTTTGTACAAAAATAAATCAAGACCATTGAGCAGAGGAGACATAAATGATCGTGGCCTTAGCGCTGATATAATGACGTGATCTATTGAAGTGACTTTTTTTTTCCGCCTTAGCAGTCTTTTTTTTAATAATCAAGTCTCCAAAAAAGATTTTAGGCTTTCTGGAATTCCCTTGTTCACATCTCTGATAAAATTATCACTTGGAGGGTAGCAATGAGTGTCATAAACTGGTGTCTGGATATCTTCTTTTATTATGGCTGCAGCAGTTTGTACTATTCGTAGACGCTCCTCACGATCATTTCGTATCCTTTTGTCGTACCAAGAGTCTGATAAGACTTTCATTCCAGTATTACGTAAACATATGACAGTAGCTTTTTTGGAGTTTGAAGCAAAAATAATGCCATCCCCGTATTTTTGTTTCAACTTATTTCTCAAAGTGATGTCGTCTGGAACTAGTCCTGTAATTTGAGATTTGAGTTCAGGTAGTGAGAATTGACAGTCGTCATTATTTTCAAGGAAGAAGGATATTTCGTCTACAGCTGCTGAGGCGTAATCCGACTCAGGCCGCCCTCTCTTTCTGATTGGTGCAGTGTGTAGAAAAAAAGTCATGAAGTAATCTTGATGATAAATCGCATCAGCTGCAACTAAATCAGCAACGTTTATTATACGACACTGAACATCCTCTCCCCACTGGTCATGTCTATTCTCTGCAGCTTCAAGAACTTTGTGTTTCATTTCGAGACTCCTAACTTCGTATATAGTTCTTCGTCTGTCAGTTGGTTTTTTCTTTTGTCTTGCTTTGAATTCTTCGTCTTTCACTGCCGTACAAAAAAAACATTTTGTTCGAAAATCGAACTGAGGTAAAAAAGATCGTAAACTTACCGCGCGCTCTTCACTTTGGGATGTTGACGCGATTTCTGCATTTCTTTTTAAATCAACTTTTATATTTCCTGGTCTGGTGTAATTTCTCCGACACAACGAATGAACCGAAACAGATTTTAAATGTTCCAACTGTTCATGCTTATTGTCTTTTCTTTGGACACTAGCACTCTTTAAAGCGTCGATCCCCTTTTCTCCTACATTCACGAAATCATCATTTGACATTAATTTTTTACTTATAAAACATAGTTCCATATCAGCCATTGTTCACAGACGCACACAGAACGGTGACTAACTATTAACTGGCTAGGAAAATACTAGGGTAAGACCGATTTGGCGCCTTCGGTATGCACATGCACGTGTCTTCCAGCCATCGCGATGGGCACCCACGCATGCGCGTCCCTAGTGTAATAGTGCTTTCCAAAGTCAATTATCTTTGTTCGTGTTAGACTTAAAAAAATATAATATATGTTTTTTGTGCATTGTGTTTTGTAGAAGCTACCTACATTATCAACGCGAATTTTATAGTCAATATCTTCGTTCCTGTTAGGTTTACGACAAAAATGTATAAAATCGTTTTTGCACATAATTTAATGTTTTTTAACTTTTGAAATAAACTTTTTTTACGTAAAGGTAATATTTCCCTAGTTATTTGAAAAAATACAAAAAAACCTTCCCATTTAGTGTAAAACAAATTTGGCTAATTATGGTATGCACATGCGCGGGTATTTCCCCCCACCGCGATGGCGAACCGCGCTTGCGCGTCCCAGGTGTGATAGTGCGCTCTTTTCAAAGTCAATTATGTTTGTTCCTGTTAGACATATAAAAAAATGTTATGAATAATTTTTGTTCATAATTTAATGTTCTTTAATTTTTGTATTTAATTATTTTTTATAAAATCAATATTTTTAAAGTTATTTCCAAAAAACCAAAAAAGTGTACACATTTTCCAAGATGGCGGCGAAAGCTCAAGTCTGATCGGTGGGGACTTTTAGTATGTTCATTAGCATGCCTAAACAAACATCTCCACCAAATTTCAAAACTTTCATATTTTTTTTAGCCATTCGTCAAAATCGGGTCTATTTTGACTGGGGTAATAATAATTTTAAAAACTATTACACTTGGTTGTTAAGGTTTTTATTTCTTGATCTATAATTCTGTTGCCTCTTGATTCTTTCCACAAATGCACGCCAAAATAATATTGTTCTACTTTTATTTATAAACTTTTATTTATAAAATAAAAAAATAAATATTTTATATTTAACTAGATGTATTTATTACCCGGCTTCGCTCGGGATTCAGTTTCTGTTATTATTTTTTTTAATGATTAGCCTCACGTTATGATGTTCTAAAGTTTTTGCTAAAATTCTTTTGCGGTAGCAAATAGCATTAGTTTGTTGTCGATGCTGTCGTTGTTCATCGCTTTCCTCTCCTTTCGATGTTGAAGCTCGAAGACGATCGTATGTTTGACGCGTTAAAAGTTTCTTCATCAGTCTCACTGCTTCGGATGACTACAATTCAAATTCTGTTGCCTTCGAGCTCTTGGGAATGTTGTTTCTTCACATTCTTGTGTGCGTCTAACTGCATTTTGAATTCTGTTGGCTTCGCGCTCTTCTGCTTTTTTTCAATCACATTGCTCATTTCTCAACAATCTTTGACATTTTGACCTTACTTCTGCAGGATTAAAAGTTGCTCTCCTCTTTTTGGGCATTTTAAAGCATTAATTTACAGCTAGTCAATAACGTTTTAATAGATATATTATTATAGAAAAAGAATCAATAATATTTGAAAGGATTCAGATCATATTCAATATTAAAACACATCAAATCTGATAATTATTATAGAAAAAGTATATACACGTATTTCATGCTCGGAATTCTTTCTCAAAACTAAATCGTCTGCTACGTTTCAATGCCACTTTCAGACTTTCTTAATTGTAATATACACGTATTTCATGATTGTAATTCTTTCTCAAAACTAAATCATCTATGTTTCAATGTTACTTCAGTTATATAAATCATCGCGTGAAGGCTAAACGCACATGTTTCTAGCTAAGTTAACGTGTTCTTCAGTATATTTGAGTTTGAACAGGTAGATTGGGATAGTTTCAATTCATGAAATGGATAGATAACACATTCATTGAAAATGAATGACTTTCCATCCTTATATTTTCATTTTTAAAAAGAAATATTCCGGCGTTGCCACGTGTATGAAAATAATATATGAAATTCATTCTTGCATGCGCCAATATATGAATAAATCACGTTTTTAATTCATGTCTATTTATTTTTACGGAAATGTTATAATTTAATTGGCAACAATGAAGTGTTACAATGGCTCTGAAGAGAAATAGCCGTTGATACCGCGCAAACTTGTTCTAACATAATTCGGGAATGGAACGTCGTAGCGGGATGAAAATAGCCTATAACCTTCGAGTAAGTTCAAGCAATAAGTTGACCAAGTTTCATCGCAATCGGATGAACGGTACGGCAGCGCATAAAATACGAACAAATAAACATTCATTTTTATATATATATATATATATATATATATATATATATATATATATATATATATATATATATATATATATATATATATATATAAATAAATACAGAGGCTTCGAATCGCAAATGATATAAAACTGACATCTTTTCATTTCTTCGGTAAACCAACACATACTTACGTAGCCGTTTGTGACCCTCAGTCTACTCTTTCCTTATTGCATTGACTTAATTGTTTGAAGTTTAATTTTATTCTTTATATTTCCCCCTGAAATACAGTATTTGAAGGATCGTGAGGTAGAGATTTAGTTTCCAGGTATTTGAATATATTTATCTCTCTCTCTCTCTCTCTCTCTCTAGAGATAAATATATTCAAATACCTGGAAACTAAATCTCTACCTCACGATCCTTCAAATACTGTATTTCAGGGGGAAATATAAAGAATAAAATTAAACTTCAAACAATTAAGTCAATGCAATAAGGAAAGAGTAGACTGAGGGTCACAAACGGCTACGTAAGTATGTGTTGGTTTACCGAAGAAATGAAAAGATGTCAGTTTTATATCATTTGCGATTCGAAGCCTAAAATATTTTTGTATCTAAATTCAGCTTTGGTTTATTAAATCTGGAACACTGCTGCGAATAAAGTTGTAAAGGCTTTTTAACCTCCTAGAAAAAAGTTATTTTGAGGGTCTTTGGAATAGATGCTAGTTATTTAAGGGCTCTTAAGATTTTTAATTTCAAAATTTATATATCACTAGCTGAATTCCCGTGTTTCGCTACGGAGTACATTCAAATTAAATACAACGGTCAATGTATGCAATTAAGGCAATATATATATATATATATATATATATATATATATATATATATATATATATACAGGGTGTCCATAATTAAAGTCCCACTTTCAAAAGGCTGCAAAAAAAGAACCACTGGTCAGAATGACTTCAAATTTGAACTAAATATACTGGAAGGGGGAAACGATTTGATATAATAAAAAAGTTCCTAAATGTATCAATAGATGGCGCTGTAAGCGGTTGGAACTTTTTTTTTTATTTGGCCAAATCGTTTCTTCCTTCTTCCAGTATATTCAGTTTAAATTTGAAGTTATTCTGACCAGTGGTTCTTTTTTTGCAGCCTTTTGAAAGTGGGACTTTAATTATCGACACCCTGTGTGTGTATATATATATATATATATATATATATATATATTTATTTATTTATTTATAAAAAAATCATAATGGATATTTTTATAGACAAAATAATGTAGAAGAAAATATTCAAATTAAACACAACGGTCAATGTATGCAATTAATTTGTATGTTTAATATCCATAAAACATACTAATTGTAATTAAATTCTTAAACTTCCATCTCAATTAGTAGAGTGGTTAAATTGTACATTTTACAGTATTTTAATATTTTTTTGTCAATTTCTTTCGTTCTTATGCACGTGACACAAAATTAATTTAAAGTATCACAAAAAGGAAAGAAATCATGTGATCACCATTTAATAAATTAAATTCTAAAAATTAATATTTTAAAATTCACCAAAAATGGAGGTAAAGATTCGAAACAGATTTCATTTTAAAGAAATTTTTAGGATCTTTCTCGTGATATAAATTTTATAACTTTCAGATTATTATTTTAAATGCAAACTAAAAAAATGTTAGAAAAACAGCTTAAAAACTTAATTAAAAAAATCAAAAAGAATTTTTCGAAAATCTTTCTTAGTGCACCCCTACACTATAATAAGAATCGCCATGCAAAATTTCAGCACTTTAGGTCCTGCGGTTTGGTCTTTGCGTTATCTGTCAGTCAGTCAGTTACGGAACTGTTTTATATATATTATTATTAGAGGTAACCCGTTGCAGTTAAGTTAATTTTCTTTACATTTTTTATGATCCTTTCCCAAGCAACTTTGAATTACAGTAACGATGATATACTACGTGTTCTGATAGCTACTTTATTATTAAAATCATTGTGGAGGCTAAAATATATTATCTGTCAAATTTACAGAGTTTATATCATTATATAAAAGTTGGTTCTCAGAAAAATTTCTCTCGTTATTACGAGATTTAAACAAGTTACCAAGATAACAAAAAATCTATTTGAGGTAAAATTTTATGACATACGTGCATTTGTAATTATAGTTAACGAGTTTATGCTATTATTAATAGACAGAGCTTCTTGTGAAACAATGTTTCGCAGTCTCTTTTCTTATATGGACTGCGTAGAAAATTTATTAATTTATCTTTGATCAATAATTTCCTGCCTTAACTAGGGCGTCATTAGGTTAAAGAAGGAAACATAAAATTACTAAAGTAATTTCTTATATGAATAATGTAAGCATCTAGAGTCAATTAAAAACACGTAGTCAATAAAACACGTAGTTAATAATTAAAAGTCTGTATGTGAACCGTTTAGTATCTCGTTATCAAGTGTACGTTATTTTTCCTCATATATTACTGTTAAGGTGGTAAAAATAGTTTTACAAGTAAAGAAACAAACATAGAAGGCGATATGCATGCAATCAGGAAAAGATTCGCTCAACCCCTTAGATGGGCCTTTGATGTTAAAAATTTTTGAAGGAAAATAAAGATCTAGGAAAATAAAGACCTTAACAAAGAAGGTCCTTGTCATGTGAAGCATTTGCTATCACCTTGTGTTCTTGGATGTGGATCTTTTAAACCCTGAGTCACATATTTTAGATATACATTTTTGATATAGAATAACAAAGCCATTAATCTAATAACAGTTCCATCAAACAGTTCTGTGGCTATTTACTCAGATTTTTTATTTTTACGAAATTTTAAATTGTGTATCTGTGCACTGATATTTGATTCACTTCATTTAGTATTTTTTTCTGGCACACAATTTAAAACTACATCAGGATTAGAAATCTGTTGAACTTGTATATAACTTTTTATGTTCAGTTTCAACTAAGATGTTTTATAGAAAAATTCACATGTGTCAGGGAAATGAATTTATACTAAATACCTGATTAATGGTTATTGTGTTATCTTTTTTTCATTAAAAAAATTCAGGAAGTCTCTTCTAATGACACTACCGCGAGTTATTAACGTAGGACTATTTATCGTTGCTTACTTCTTTTGTATGTATATATGTATGTATGTGTTATATATATATATGTGTATCTATATATAAGTGCATATGTATATATATATATATATATATATATATATAAATTTTGTCGCATTTTGGCACTTTTCTGTTTAACTGTTTACTGCTTGCCCAATCGAGCTGCAAAAATTATAACTCGTGAAGCAGGACATCTGAAATTTTGCTTTCCGGAGGACCGTTATGGAGGAACGTAATCCCACGTTAAAATGTTTAGGAATAGAAGTTGATTGAAAAAATGGTCACACTGCTCGTAGACGATTAACGTATCACAGACATTTTACAGATGTCAGATTGAAAATTGCTTAAGTTTTGAGACTGAAATTAAAACCTTTTAAATCGGTAATTAAAATAAATCTTTTTAATTAATCGTTTTTTAGAGTATACAGTATTATCAGAGTTTTTTAATTTTCTTTTGACATGTATATTAATTAGCACAAAAAACTGAAAGTTCTGTGCATTTTAAGGTACAATGAAAAGTTTATAAAAGATACAAAGATTAGTGTCATATTTCTACCTTATAAAAATGAGAAGCATTTTTTTCACTGAAAACGTATAAATAGAATTTATTGTTTTCTTAACTGATATGTTCGTAAAATTACTGGATATCGTATATTTAGTTCTGAATACTTATTTTTCGAAACAAGATGAAGAACCGGGCAAATTCACTATTGAAATTTCTAAAACTGTTTTGCAAACTATTTCCAATCACATAAAAAGAAAAAAATTATTTATTATTTAGATTAGAAACAATAATATTAATGAACGACGCGAAATTGCAATTGCAAATTACAAATCTGGTTTTTGACCAAGATCATATATATATATATATATATATATATATACATATAAAGCCTAAAAGACTTTAAGCAATACTGGAGGGCTGTTGGTATTTTGAAGAAAAAAACTTTATTTGAATGATTTTTTCCTCATAAATGCTGAAACAAGAAAGGCTTTCCCAGAAAGCTGTTTGAATGTAAGGGATAGAAATTACCCTAGTGATAAAGCTTTCTGCATTGCATGGAAAGAAATGCGCATAAAACATTTTAAATTAAGTTAAAAGAATGGTATTTTAAAACATAAAAATGTCTATAACTGAAAATATTTTAAATCCATTGGTTCAAAATTTTGATCATGTGAATGAGAACTATTTCTTACAACGTAAGAGTTTTAAAAGGTTCCGCTAAAAATGAAAAAAAAAAATAATAGGGTAAGCAAATGTTTTTGAACAAATGGTTTCATTTATATAAATATGCAATGTTTTGTCACAGTTTTGTTGAGTTTGCTTTAAGACTTTTTAATTATCATTTTTAATTTTACATAGGTCTTACGTAACATCCTTACATAGCTTTAAACTGGGTAGCTAATTTCCCAATTCCAAAAATACTGCGTCTCTGGTATTAAAACCCGGCGTTATTGAATTTACATCAGTGTGAGCTGGCATTCAGACATGAACAAAAAGAACGACACTGATTTCAATCATGAATTCTGCTTACAGAAAATGAAAAAAAAATTCTGATAGTCTGCTCTAACGAAACTACCGGTGGATATTAACGTAGAATTACTTATAATTGCTTATCTCTCTTTCTTTTTAGACGCATTTTGGTACATTTCTGTTTAACTGTTTACTGCTACTGGGTTTGGCGCACTGCCAAAATTATAACTCGCGACGGACTCTGGATTTTTTCTTTCATAAAAACCTTTTTTGAGGAACGTAATCATACGTTAAAAGCATATATGTTGTTGTTGTTTCTAATGTCGCCTTGGCCAGAAGTATTCCAGACCAGGTCCATATAGGCTAGCGGGCTGAGAGGTGTGGGTCCGGTTTATAATGGCACCACAAGGATCGGAGTCTGATTTAGCAAAATTCTACCTCAATTTGGGCCGAGCATCCCCAGGGTCAGCATCTTGGGGGTTCATACCCTCTTCCATCCTCTCTGACCTCATATGGTGCATATACATTGGTGCAGAGTTCTCTGCCTGTGCCTTGGGGAATCCAGTGATTTATGTTCACTCTGTACTCTGTACTATGCGTGGATCGCCTCCTTTGGCGGTCCATCAAAGAAAGGGCGGGGGTTAGCGGGTCAAATGGTGTCGAACGGGGTCGGGGGAGACACCAGATCAAAGAAATCTTGGAGGCGGGAATGGGGGTGGTTCTAAATACCGTGCCTAATGTTACCGTGACTAATGTGATGACAGGAGTCGGGGGGGGGGTCTGCAGGCAGAGAACTCTGAACCAATCTATATGCGCTGTTAGAGGGATTTTCCGGTCTACGGATTTAGCGTACTTATATCTGGTCTAGACACTGAGGTATTCGTCGATCCGAGCACCCTCTGCCCCAAAAGCCGACGTGATACCACTAGGTGGAGAAATTAAAGAAAAGTATTATAACCAAGAATTCATGAATCAGGCTTCGAGCGTCATACTTTCATTCGTTCAAGAGTAACACACTGACTAAAAATACACGCTTCGTACAAACCAAGAAGCAGCCATGTGGCGCTACTAGTACGCTTAAACAATATATCTCTTTTCAATTTGCAACACTAGGCAAAAAGAATAAATGATTTGAACAGTAAAAAGACCAAAAAATAAGTTGTCAAACGAAAAAAAAGTTGTCAAAAATAAGTTGAAAATTTAAAAAAAATAATAAATAAAATAAATAAAAGTAATAAATAAAATGAATAAATAAAACAAAAAAAGTAAAAAAATAAGCTGTCATATTTTGAATATGTGAAAAAATAAGTTGACAAAAAGTAAACAAAGCATGACGAATTATCATTAACTATGTGATGCCATTAAATATATTACTAATAAATAATAAATATAATTACGAACGAAAAACTACATAAAAAATATTTTTTAGACTGCTCCGCTCACGGCAGTGTGGTTTCTGTGCTTGATAGCTCTGCAGATAAGAAATTTTGTACTTACGGGTATGGTTTTGTTTATATTCTAAAGTGCGTGTGATTCTGAAACATTCATTTATCATTCCACGTGCCGCCACTTGGAATAATCTGTTTTTATTACTACATCATTTGTCTTAAGTCAAGTTTCATAAAGGCAGATGTTACGAACAGCAATACGAAAGATACTTGAAGCTAAGAAGAGAATATTTCTTTTATGTTCCGAAAATTTTCCAACTTATTTAAGAGCTGAATTCGTGCTTTTCAACCAGCATTTCGTTAGTGTATTTTATTTATACATTGCAGCTAAAAGTAAAAGAAAAACGAAAGGTTGCAAAGTCGTCTAAACACCAGCTTAATATTACATAGGAAAGTCATTTTCGTTATTTATTGTAAAATTTCCCTTATAACAAAATCAATTAATTTAGGAGTAAAAATTGTTTTGAACGAAGTTATTAATAGCGTTTAACAAATTTCTCATTGTATTTTTGCCATGATTTTATCTATTGCATTCAACCTTTTTTTTTTTACATATTGTACGTTCATATGTTATACTAGCTGAATACCCGTGCTTCGCTACGGAGTACATTCAAATTAAATACAACGGTCAATGTGTGGCAACGACGTAGGTTTAGTTATGGGAGTTATTATTTTAACTTTAATTATTATAATTAATTACTAATTAAATTCGAATTACTCTTTACAATCTTTAAAATCAATTTACTTCAAGAGTTGCCATTTGGCCATTAGTGGTTAGTACATTTTAAGATAGATGGTAAGGTTGCGTTGTGTTATTTTTAAATGCAATAACCCATAAACATATAATAATTAAAATTTACCCTAGGTTCATTACTGTCTGCATCACTGTGGTGATTAATGAGCCAAAAGAAAAATGAAATTAAATCTAATAAATTTACTTAACCTTGGAGAACACCTAGAAATAAAATTATCTCACCTAAAAGAAAAAGCTTCATATCTGCTGAAATAAAAATAAAACCTAAAGCTGAAAATCAGAAAATTTACTAAAAAGGCAAGGACCGACATGACAAAGATATACTTTAACATAACAAATTTATTCCTACCGAATACATCAACAATATTACCACCAATCTGGTAATCAGTTCTATTCAACATTTTTTCGAAATACCAATATTAAATTATCAACAATACAATTGCTGTAAAACTAAGATCTGTATCTTCACAACACAATAAAAATATATACAATGAAATTACCAAATGAAATGGCTGGCGAATATAAAAAAAACTAAGTCATTCTATATGCAATTGCTCATCATAATTTAATTTTACATTTAAATTTAATCTTAATGATTTTGCTGCAGCTTTAAAAAATGGTAGAGAGGTTATGGATAGAATTTACAGAAAGTATAGGAAAGGAAAAGAAATTCACCCGTCGCCGTCACATCATCGTCGGGATCTTAGCGTCGTCCCGAGGCCAGAGCCTCAGCCCCCGATCCTTCGGTCTTTTTTTGCCTCCGCTCCCGTTCAGGCTCCTCTAAAATCTGCCCATTCAAACTCCCCCGCGCTCCCTCGTAGCACCTTGTCACCACTTCCATCAGTCCGGTGAAACCATCCTCCATTCCAAGTAGTTCTTTGGTGCTCCGTGAATTCTAATGGCCGAAATGAGGGGGGAAGGCTACAGGTAGCACTCTTGCACTCTGCAATTCTTTATACAATTTCTTTTTCCCACCCCTCATCTCGTTCTTCTTGATTATTTTAATTTCACGGCGTCCTGGTCATCCACCCGGCGATGTATCCTTGCGCGCCTTGCATCCCCTCTTCTGCGATTTCTCCCCGTTTGAAAAAGGGCGCGTAGTGGACGTATCGGGTTACCGATAGTGGGGGAGGCTATGAAAGCTGTTGCAAGGCGATGGGTCATTTTTAAGGAAAGAAGGAAAGCAAAGAATATTTCTAAGACTTTTACCATTTAAATTACAAACCGCCAGCCCAAAAAACAATAAAAAAAACAATATACCAGCCATTCACAAGGTTCATAAATAAGACTTATTAATTTATCAATATTAACAATAATAAGGTATAACCTGTGATGATCTATTTCAAACTTAATTCTTCTCAATGTCAAAACATTTAGAGAAACTTGCGCACACTTCTCCAAATGCGATGACATTAATCAAATCAATTAATATCTGATCACCACAAGTATAACCCTTACATATATTTAGCAGAGGCTTAATAAATTGATTAAAACAAAGCACAATCGTTACTAAAATTTACTTACTTATTCACTTACTTTACTAATTTAATTATCTGAATACCCGATATTAATATTAACTTTAATCACTTCCAAAACTATTAATTATCATCACAACAAATGTATGCAATTGGTGTATAAAAAATATATATTTATAAAAAACTCGTAACAGATATTTTTATTGCCAAAATAATGTAGAAGAAAATATTCATATTAAATCTAATAGAACATATTAAAGAATGTAGTACAGTTAATATAGTACAGTTAATACAGTACAGTTTGAGGAACATATCTTTTACTGTATTTTAATATTTTTTTGGATAATGTCCAATAGTCTGCCGCAAGAAAAAAATATATTGTTAGGCAAATGAACCTTAAAAGGGCTATGTAAACTTCAGTTTATTAGATCGTTTACTTGTATTACTTTCCGACATTCATGCTATCGTTTTAGACTGACGTAGCACTTATTACCTAACAACTAATGGTGTCACAGCAACTTTGACGTCATACATCTAAGAAATGGGGTTTTCATTTATTTTCCCCATGGTTTGTTATTTTTCCTTTCCAGTGTATTTTATGCAAATATATGTCAATGTTATGTTACTTACTTGTATAAATACTGCTCGAGTTAGAGCAAAGGGGCCGCTAGCAGCACACACAATTGAACTCAAGAGCTAGTTGGAATCGTGTGTTAGTCTCTATGTGAGATTATTTTGAATATACAAATGTTTTAAGTTAGCGCTTTTATTATTTTTTACCATGTTTTTATTAACTTGATTTCTTGTTTGTTTGTGTGTTTGTCCCTTACAAATCTTGCAATCGATTTTTAACTAACTTCCCGACTAGCTAGACATTTGAAACTTTTAGAATAGCTCAGAACACGATGACAATGCATTTTTTTAATACTTTTAGCCATCTTTAAGCAGAATTAAATTAATTTTCAGTTATTTTTAGTTAATTTTGTTTTGTAGACTGGTGCAGCCATCTTTCGAGCGGAACGGAAACGGAAAGTTAAATACAAGTTAACTTCCAATTAACTTCATTTTCTTTCAAGTTGATGGGATAATTCATCAAAAAAAAATTTTTTAAGTATTTATTAATACATAGAATTGTCAAGTATATATGATTCAACAGAAAATTTAAAAACATGGTATATAAAAAGTTCTTTTTATCTTGTAATTATTAAATGTTTATTGAAGTTCTGACTAAACTTAATTTTTTAACTTAAGTCTTGTCGATTCATAAACACACCCCATGCCAGACGAGTGCGGACTCTTATATTGTCACTCTCCGTGACATATATTTTTGTCTATTTCGTGGTTATGCACGTGACGAAAAAATTAGTTTAAAGTATCACAAAAGAAAAGAAACCACGTGATCAGCATTTAATAAGTTAAATTCTAAAATTGAATCTTTAAAAATTCACTAAAAATCAGAAAATAGAGGTAAAGATTCGAAAAAGATTTCATTTAAGAGGAATTTTTAGAATCTTTCTCGTGATATAAATTTTATAACCTTCAGATTATTATTTTAAATGCAAACTTGAAAAAAGTTACAAAATCAGCTTAAAAATTTATTTTTAAAAAAATCTAAAAAGAATTTTTCAAAAATCTTTCTTAGTGCACCCCTACACTATAAGAAGAATCGCCATGCAAAATGTCAGTCCTTTAGGTCCAGTGGTTTGGTCTATGCGTTATATGTAAGTCAGTCAGTCAGTCAGTCAGTCAGTTACGGAACTGTTATATAGATATATAGATTCTTTGATACCCGGCTCATTGATTTTTTTCTAGTTTAGTTTTATATAGATAAATAACGTTTATAATGTTCAGTACTTTGATTTTAAAATTATAATCTTCCTATTATTCTCCTTTTTAATTTAAATTTTTGGTAATTTTTACTTAAAATGAAATACAAATGAATATTAATATTTAAATATAAAGTTTTAGTCACACGAGATTTGGCAAAAAACAAGTAAAGATGTAAAGGAAGACATGTTTTTAAAATTGTTATTATGCAAATAAATATAAACCCAAAATTGAGAGTTCATCGATTTTTGAAATAGTTTCTAAAAATTTGCTTGTTTTACGTATTTTTCTATGCTTTGTTAACGTTTTCCTAATTTTTCTCTACTTTTAAATTGCTGTCGGCACTAAATTTTCATTGGGATCACGTGATTTTTCATTATAAATGGGTCGCGGTTGACACAAGTTTGCGCACCACAGATTTAACCCATTTAAAATGTGACAGAGAAATGTAGACATCGTTTTCTTTACATGAATAAAAAGTGGAGGCAAAATTTCGCAAAATGTACTTACAATTCAAACAACTTTAAACCTTCAGCTTGGAAGCCGAGAGAATAAACATCGCTGGAACTGAATAATTTTTTACCATAAATTTCGGCAGTGTTTACCCAAAGCATTAAAATTTTAAGCATTTAGAAAATTTTCGACACATTCTAATTTTTTTTTCTTTTAAATTTCGTACAAGTATTTTCATTTTAACGCAGGGTACTCAGCGAGTCAATATTTCAATTTTACACAGGATAGTGAGTAAATATTTGATTGCGTATAAAGTAGAATCTTAATGAACTAAAATCTTACTTTCAGGTTAGGAAAGGGAAAATTTTTTTTAAAAGAGTTTTTACGAGAGATTTGGGTGAAGGTGATGAGCTATGAGCGAGAATATTTTACTGATTTTTTGATTAGGGTAATAAATGAACGTTTGCGCGGACTACAAACAAGGACAATTTTTATTTAAAAGAAAAAGTACGCTGTTAAAAATCTGCTGACAGGGATCGTTTGGAAAGCTGTTAAGAATTATAATGACTTTTTAAAATTAATTGTTTATAGTCTTTAGGAATTCTGGAAAATATTTATCTTTTTGCCGTTGTCTATCGATGCATCTTTTTTAATTCCTCAGTTTTGACAAAAATTTTGGAATGAATCAAAATTTTTATAATAAAAAATATAAAGGAAATTATTTAAATTTTTAAAAATTAATAAAAATTATAGAATGTCTTTTAAAAGTTTATAATAAAAAATATAAATGCCAATCTTTTAAAATGGGGCCGTGGCGGCCTTGTGGTACAGCGCGCTGGTTTTCGGTGCTGAGGGTGCTCGGACCGAATCCTGGCGAAGCGCCACTAAAATGCCTTCTTTTATGTCGTTCCTTCATAGGGGGCAATGCTGGTCCGCTTATATGGCTCCCCCATAATAAAATGGCCAGCAAAACTGCGGTGAATTATAGGCGAATGTCTTCGCGACAAGTGCCTCCGCATTGAAAAAAAAATAAAAATTAATAAAAAATTATAGATTATCTTTTAAAAGTTTATAGTCTATATATATAAAACAGTTCCGTAACTGACTGACTGACCGACTGACAGACAACGCACAAACCAAACCGCTGGACCTAAAGGACTGAAATTTTGCATGGCGATTCTTCTTATAGTGTAGGGGTGCATTAAGAGAGATTTTTGAAAAATTCTTCTTAGATTTTTTTAAAAATTAAATTTTTAAGCTGTTTTGGAAACATTCTTTAAAGTTTGCATATAAAATAATAATTGGAGGTTTATAAAATTTATATCACAAGAAATATCCCAAAAAGTCCTTTCAAATGAAATCTTTTTCGAATCCTTACCCCCATTTACTGATTTTTGGTGAATTTTTAAAGATAAATTTTTAGAATTTAATTTATTAAATGCTGATCACTTGGTTTCTCTTCTTTTCGTAATACTTGAAACTAATTTATTGTCAAACGCATAACATCGAAATAAATTGACGCAAAAAATATTTTTTCTCTTTCTAATGCGGCAGACGATCGGACATTATCAAAAAAAAATATTAAAATACGGTAAAAGAAATGTTCCTCAAACTGTACTATATTAACTGTACTATATTATTCAGTATGTTCTATTAGATTTAATTTGAATATGTTTTTCTACATTATGTTGTCAATAAAAATATCCGTTACGATTCCTTTATAAATATCTTTTTTCGGTTTTTTTGGCAATAATTGCATACATTGACATTTATTGTACATTTATTGTACATTTATTGACATTTATTGTACATTTTATTTGAATGTACTCCGTAGTGAAGTACGGGTTTTCAGCTAGTAAAAAATAAAAATGAAATTATTTAATTTTAATTATTAAGAATTATAGAATGCCTTTAAATGTTACTAATAAAGAATAAAAATTAAATCATTTAATTTTTTTTGTTGGCTACCCGAATTTCTGCTCCCATTAAAACAACCACCACCCCCCCACCACCACCACAAAAGAAAAAGCATATTCCTTTTTTACAATTTTAACCTTTTGTGGAATGGTATGTACGATTTTCTCTCTCTTGGGGCATATTTATAATAACATGAAATGTTACACTCAGTTATTTCTTTAATGAAGTTCTGAAATGTTATTTCTTTTGATAACATAAAATTTATAAAGAAAATCTGAAGTCTTCCGGAAGACTAAATTTATATCTTTTATTGGATGTTTTGCATTTTGGCATATTTATCGGCTACATCTTGCTAAAAAAACCTAGAGGTATCCTTCACTCTTCAGAATTTATGGTAGAATATAAATTGTTTTCAAAATAATTCAAGGCTTTACAGATCCGACAATTCACTATTCTTTATATAAAATGATTTATACTCTTGGGTAATTCCATTTCTTTTGAATAAAATTGACGCTGATTTCGAAACCGTTTTTGTCCGGACTTTAAAATTCTATCCTCAGATACGGTTCGTTTGCGGCCTGTTGTTTTATTGATTGCTACAAGAGTTATAAAAATTTTCTGAATCAGAAATAGTGTGGTTTCATTAAATATATTCGATGTATTTACTTAAAAAAAAGTTTTCTACGACGATAGATAGAAATGCAATTAAGATTACTACTACGGGATCTCTGTAGTTTTAGGTGATTGGTTAAAGAAGAAGGATTTTTTTCGTTGTTTTATCAGAAATATTTTTAAAAATCTTTCTGTTTTGCCGGGGAAAGAAAACGCAATAGTTTTTTGCTAAATATTGCTGTTGTTAGCTGGAATTTATTCTAAACTAGGTCTATATAGGATAGTGGTCTGAAGGGTCCGGCTTCGGTTTATAATGGCACCGCAAGGGTAGAAGTCAGATTTAGCCAGCTGCCATCACAATTTTTGAACGAGCACCCCCAGGTGCGACATCCCCCCCCCAGGGGGGTACGATACCCCCCCCCAGGGGGGGTATCGTACCCCCCTGGTACGAAGGTACGATACCCCCCCCAGGGGGGGGGTATCGTACCTTCACCCACTCTCTCTGATCTTGTAGAGGGACTTTCCGGTCTACTGATTTAACGTGCCCATATACGGCCTAGACCGGAGGTATTTAATGGCACTTGTCGGGATTCGATCCGAGCATCTTCAGCACCGAAAGCCGATACGCTACCACTAGGCTACCTCGTGTCCTTTTAAAGTAGGATTACGTTCCTCCATAAAGATGTTCCGGAAAGCAAAATTTCAATTGTCCTGCGTTACAAATTATAATTCGCAGCGCTCCACACCCAGTCTGCATCGCTTGGGCAAGCAGTAAAAAGTTAAACAGAAAAGTACCAAAATGCATTAAAATTTTGACATGTATGCTTACACACACACACACACACACACACATATATATATATATATATATATATATATATATATATACAGAGAGAGAGAGAGAGAGAGATACTAGTTGAAAACCCGCGCTTCGCTACGGAGTACATTCAAATTAAATACAACGGTCAACGTATGCAATTTATGCCAAAAAATAAATATATATATTTATAATAAATGCGATGATCAATGTATACAATTGATGTAAGATATATATCTATCTATATATATATATTTATAAAAAAATCGTAAGGGATATGCATTTTTTTTTTTGATAATATCCAATCGTCTGCTGCATTAGAAAGAAAAAAAAATATTTTTTTTGTCTATTTAGTTGTTACGCACGTGACGATAAATTTATTGAAAGTACCAGAAAAAGAAATCACGTGATCAGCATTTAATAAATTAAATTCTAAAAATTAATCTTTAAAAATTCACCAAAAATTAGGAAATGGAAGTAAAAATTCGAAAAAAATTTCATTCTGAAGGAATTTTTATGATCTATCTTGTGATATAAATTTTATAACCCTTAATGTATTATTTTAAATGCAAACGTAAAAAAAGTTTAAAAAACAGCTTAAAAATTTAATTTAAAAAAATCTAAGAAGAATTTTTGAAAAATCTTTCTTAGTGCACCCCTACACTATTAGAAGAATCGCCATGCAAAATTTCAGCCCTTTAGGCCCAGCGCTTTGGTCCGTGCGTTGTATGTCAGTCAGTCAGTCAGTCACTGAATGAATGAGTCAGTTACGGAACTGTTTTATATATATAGACATATATACAAAACACATACATACGTATATACATACAAAAGAGGTAAGCAACGATAAGTAATCCTACGATTATAACCCGTGGTAGTTTCGTTAGAAGAGACAACCTGAAAATATTTTTGGGAATATATACAGTTTCAGTGAATGCTGAAAAAGAAGTAGATTATCTGAATGTTTCTATCAGTTAATTATAGATTAAAACAGAATGTTAATGACCGAGAATCTTACATTGAAGTTAGAAAAGGAAAAAAAGAGGGTTTAAAGTGCTACAAGATATTGGTGAAGGTGATGTGCTATCTGCAAAAAAATGTTACTAATTTTTGAATGAGAGAGGCCAATGAACTTTTGTGTAGAGACCAAATAATTTTATTGTTTTATTGATCGCTATAAAAGATACAAAAATTTGCTGAATCAAAAATAGTGTGGTTCCATTTAAAAAATATTCAAAGCATTTACTGTAAAAGAAAGTTTTTCTATGACGTTAGATATAAATACAATTAAGGTTTCTAATAACAGGGTCTGCAATTTCAGGTTTTTTGTCAAAGAAGACTGATTTATTCGTTAGTGTTTTGCCAGAGAAGTCGTTTAAAAATCTTCAAGTATGTTCGGAGTTAGAAAATGTAATAGTTATTTTGATAGTTTCGGTGATTAGTGGTGGAAAATTAGGGAGTTTATGCCAATGTTTCTATCATCTATATATATAAAACAGTTCCGTAACTGACTGACTGACTGACTGACTGACTGACATACAACGCACAGACCGAACCGCTGTACCTAAAGGGCTGACATTTTGCATGGCGATTCTTCTTATGGTGTAGGGGTGCACTAAGAAAGATTTTTGAAAAATCCTTCTTAGATTTTTTTAAAATTAAATTTTTAAGCTGCTTTAGTAACTTTTTTTAAGTTTGCATTTAAAATAATCATTTGAGGGTTATGCAATTTATATCACGAGGAAGATCATAAAAAATCCTTTAAAATGAAATCTTTTTCGAACCTTTACCTCCATTTTCTGATTTTGGTGAATTTTTAAAGACTCATTTTTAGAATTTAATTTATTAAATGCTGATCACGTTATTTCTTTTTCTGGTACTTTAAATAAATTTGTCGTCACGTCCATAACAACGAAACAGACCAACAAAATATTTTTTTCTTGCTAATGCGGCAGACGATTGGACATTATTTTGTCTATAAAAATATCCCTTACGATTTTTTTTATAAATATATATATTTTTTTCTACATCAATTGTATATATTGATCGTCGTATTTATTATAAATATATATATATATATATATTTTTTGCATTTTTTGCATACATTGACCGTTGTATTTAATTTGAATGTACTCCGTAGCGAAGTGCGGGTTTTCAGCTAGTTTAAGCATAAGGAAGGCAGAATTTTAATAAACTAAAATCCTACATTCAAGTTAGAAAATGTAGTACTTTAAATTTTTTTTCAATAGATTTATGTAATGTGATGAACTATTTGAAAAAATACTTAACTTTTCATCAAGAGAAGTTAATGAACGTTTGTGTAGAGACCAAACAGGTTAAACAAAGTAAGCCGTTAATAATATGCTAAGCAGGAATGAAGTGGTGCATACTTATTTTATAGAAAGCGTTTAAAACTTTCGAAGGAGCTTTTATATCTAACAGAAAAAAATAGACCGTTAAAAATCTGCTAAAAAGAGGTAATATAGAATGGCATGTTAACATGAATCTTGAATTAATCGGAAGGAAATAGAATTAATAGAATCGAAAAAAATATAATTAATCATAAACAGAGCAAGTGGGGACGGTTCTTTGTATCATATGACTATCAGAAATTCAAACGTAGACACGATCCATCAGACGATGATCTTTTCCATAACATCACAGATATAATACGATATACAGGTAATACAGGCAAACAAAGGAAAGCGCATCAAAGTTTAAGGGTAGCCTTATGTAGACGAGCAGAAAGTTGTTAAAAGGTGACAAAAATTGCAGGGGGAACTGAGATCCGATTGATAAGTTTAGATCTCCTAAATTCTTCCAAACCACTATTTTATGTCTTCCCACTCGCCAAAACCTAAAACCATGCAATACCCTTGCTGGATGTTTTAATCTCCAGTTAAGAAAACTGTAATAGAAATAAGGTTTAAATTTTCCCTTTTGCATTAGCAGAGTGTGTCATCAGTAGTAAAATAATGACTAAGATTAAAAACGTCACTTAAAACTTTACTTAAAAACAATGATATTATTGAAGCATCTTACTTCCATTAAACAGTAAATACAGCGAACGGCAAACCAAAATTGCTCTTTAAAACTAGATCTGAACTATATATAGGGTGAGCCAAGAGTTCGTAAAAACTTTAAAAATTCGTAAAAACGGAAGAAATCATGATAAAGAAGTGCGGTTTGCAAGAAAGGGATCACAAGAAAAAAGAATTTTTTAGCAGCCGAAAAAAGTTAATTTTTTTAAAAAGTTTAAAAAATCACCGGTAGATGACTTTGAGATATTCAGCTGAATTATGCAAATCAATTTTGCAATAAAAGACCGTGATACACGATATTTTGGAGGATCGGCCAAGTGGTGGAAGACCCTCGTTGTCGGAGGGCTGCATTACTTCGGTGGAAACCGTTGTGAATAATAAATATGGCGGCGGAATCGTCCACGGGGAGTAGCAGTGCTCGAAAAGCTGGACCAGTGACTCTACCAGTGACTTTTTTCAATTTTGATTTTGCTGCTAAAAAAAATCCGACTTCTTTGTGAGTCCTTTCTTGCAAACTGCACTTTTTTTATTATAGTTTCTTCCCTTTTTTTATGAATTTTTAAAGTTTTTACGAAATTTTGGCTCACCCGGTATACACATACTCACATTTGCATATTACACAGTTTATATTACAGTTAAATACAAATACTCCCATATGCATATTACACAATTTAAATCACAGTTAAATAGACAAATGTTTGACGTCATTTTCAATTCAATTCTCGATATCGAAAATAACGTCACCGACCTCGGCAGAGGTAAGCCATTCGGCTTAAATGATATTTGTCAGTTTACGAAATAATGACGGGAATGAGACATCTTAAAATTAAGTAAAATACGAAGTTTCCTAAGAAAAACATCGACGTGCAACTTACCAATTCGAGTACTTTGCGGGCTCAATTATCTTTCTCTCAAAGCTGATTCGTGGTATGCACACATGCTAAAGTGCAATTCAAAGTAAAATGTATTTTAAACGAGCTACTTATGTGCAATAAGCTTCAAAGGATATATATATATAATTAAAATTTCAGGATAGAAAGAGGTATTATAATTCTGAATTTCCATTACAAAGACCTTAAAATCTCACGGATATTCGTTAGCTTCTTCAAAAGGAAAATACCCAGAGAAAAGGACTCTTCTCTAAGCATCAGATCAAAATGGCGGCTTCACTTAGCGGTAATGGGTAACAAATTATCTGATGCGTCAGCTCAGATATCTCGGATTCTTAGACTAACGTCTTTGTGCGGCGGTTGGTAGTTTGCAAACTCTGAATAATCTTAGTTACCCGTTGTTCGAAGATTACCCGTGGCTTCGGCTAGTGATATTATCTTACTATTAACAGCTGAAGGTAAACAAACGTATGTTTGTTTTTGAGCAGACACGGGGACGGGTTAATCTCGCGAACCGAGCTTAGCAGGATATCTCGACTGCTACCGATGGACGCCGACGGACGTGACGCATGCACTGATACCATTCATACTCAACTTTCAAAACTTTAAACTTTTTTAAATTATTAAATTAAAACCGCCGAACTCAAAAGAAGCGGACAACAGAGACAGCTATCATTCCGGATGGGCCAGCTCTTTTCCGTTTCGCAAATTTCCACTATTTTCATGCATGCAAAATTAAACTTTTCAGCCTATCAATTCACAAATTTTTTTATTTCCATGTGTTCTACAACTCTTCATCTTTAAGGATATGCACTTTTTTAAAAAGTTAAAAGTGCTTTTCACTGCAAACGAAGCTTTTTCCAGAAAGCAGTTTTCCGAATTTCACGAAATCGACAATTTTGATGAACAAATATTTCGGTTTTCTCCACCTATTAATGTCAATTTTACGATTTATCGGTATTTTTTAGATGTTCAGCTTCCAAAATATACCAAATACATTTAATAAAAAAATGTCATAATTCTAAAAAACGTACTTACAAAACTCACCTTTGAAATTTCCCGCTCTGATTGCCATTGTATCTTAATGTAACTTGAATGCCGAGTTCGTAATTTTTTGACTTATTATTTTACTCACTAATAATTCCAGCAAGTTAGTGAAATTTGTTTCTAATTAATGAGGAAGTGATGAAGATGCTTCTGCCACCAATTTTGAATTCACCAGAACTGTCTTTCTATTTTTTTAAGCACTTTTTCCCACACGAGATTTAATATTTACATTCGGTAATGTTGCCAAAAGGAAAAATAATTAGTGAAGAACGAGAAATTTAATAATTGAAATCCAGAAATAATTTTTGTTTTAGGAAATGACAAGTTAAAACCTTTAGAATTTTTCCTAATTGAATAAACTTCTTTTCTGTTTAAAAAGCAAAATTTGAAAACGGAAATTTGAAAGAATTACTTCAAAAGCCAAAAACCGAAGTTTGAAAAAGAGAATTTCAAATAATTATTTCGTTTTTTTGAAAATTCTAATATTTTTTAAAAGTCATTAAACAGTTTTCAATCTTTAAGAATTGAAACCCTTTCATTTTAAATCGAAAATGCAACACATCGGGTTGCCACTCAGCTAGTCGTCTATAAAAAAATGACTTCATTTTAGTATAACTATAGCTTGTGAAGAAATGGGTTTGCTCTTTTAAACCTTCATTTATACCTTTTGCAACTGTATTTCTTGTACAAAGCATTTCATGATAATTCAACAAGTATACGTCTGCCACAGCGTTTAGCTTATACGACAAATATGAACCTGAAGACCAGTCGCTGCGTAGCAGTTCCTGCAAACTCAGCCGAGGGTGAATTTCACCTGTTCGGGTAATTTTTATGGGCCCGGGCACCGGACGGACAGTACAGATCTGCCGACCAAATGAACAGTATCAACAGATCTGTGGCTTTCTATTCCACGATATCTTTAATAATTTTTAGATTGTCTATTTGTTGTAATGTTGATGATCGCTTTTCTCTCTGTAAAAGTCTACCAGATACATTGTTTTATTCGACATATGCCCTTTAATATTCAGCTCTAATTAAAAGCTTTTAAAATTAAAATTCACCTTTTTAAAAATATTTAATTTATTTAGCAATAAAGGATCCTCAATTCAAAAATTACTGATTTAAGTTGATGCACCTTTATACTCTTCACTACTCGCGCGGCGTCTCACAGTCGCCAATATCACTTTGTTTACATTTTGCGTATTGATAGATTGTTCTGTATGCCCAGCAGATGTCGGCACCTTCGGAGTTTTTATGTATAAGTCATAATTAACAAACAAAACTCCTGTAGTTGCTATCATTATTTTATAGTAAAAGGATAAATACCAAAACACCCGATTGGACTTTCCCCAAATTTGTAAAAAATTGATAATAGAAATACATTTTTTTAAAAAATTGTTTTATTTTTATTTATCCTATTCTTAAAATTGCTTGCAATTTTTTTTTTCATTTGATTGGTTTTAATTTCTAAAAATTGCTTATAGAAATTCCTTCTTTTCGTTTGCTTTAATTTATCGTGAAAAATGCATATAAAATTACATTTAAAAAAATTGATTGGCTTTCAATTACATCCATCATGTCTTTGTTCTTGTTGTTGCTTATGCCACTTGACAGCATCATCAGATCAAGTCCCGAAGGCTATGGGCGATGAAGGTGCGGCTCCTGTTTTGAATTAGCACCACAAGGGTCGGAGTCCGACTTGGCCAAAGGACCAGTCCCGTAATTTTGAACCGAGTCAAGTGACGAGACCAGAACACTTGAACTCTAACCTCCACAGGCAATTTTAATAACTTGTAGGACATTGCAGCCACGACAAATTTTACGTGCACCATCCTCCATTAGTGTAAACGGCAGTGGATTTGTCAGCGGCCGGGGTCGAACCAGAGACATTCAGATCACTGGCTCGCTGCCTTTTGCCAACTGGGCCAACGGTATATTTAAATACTATTGGTAAATTTATATATATATATATATATATATATATATATATATATATATATATATATATATACAGGGTATCCATAATTAAACTTCCCTACTTTAAAGTTGTCTACTGTCAAAACTATTGTTCAGAAAGTTATGAAATTTTGTGTAGAACATATTGAAGGGATGGGAATTTGTTTGAGTGAAGGAAAAAAATTAGTTCAACATTTCACCACCAGAGGGCATCGAACTAGTGACTTTCAGATCACTGATTCGATGACCTTTGGATTCAAACCGCATCATGTCTTTAACGTACTTTTTAATAATACTAATTTTTACAAATAGAATAACTTAAATAAGATAGTGTGACGTCTATCAGACGTCATGCGACCATGCCTGCAATTTTAATATACGTGACCAGTGCAGGGTTAAAAGTTAACGTAAAGAAATATTTTTACCCAAAGAAAAAGGGAGCGGCAAAACTTTTTTAACTATATACAAAGAATGAATAATATATTCTCTGCTTCAGTTAGTATGATAGACAAAAAAAATCATTGAATATTGTATTTTTGGATAGAGGCGTTTATTTCTAGGATAAAAAATGTCGAGAACAAATCGATTCTGCGATTGAAACTCGTAAATTTTCTTCTCAAACATTTTCTTCTCCTGAAAAGTAAATACGATAAAGATGCATAGAGATGAACGGAGCGAACTTTGCAGGAGGCTGTAAAGTTGTTTTTCTATCCAAAATATTTGTTGTAAGGGGCACGCGCCTGCGCGTTTATGTAATCCCCACGGAGTTCGTCCTTCTTCATATATGTTTATATATTTTGATAGAGAATCAGCAGCAGAAATGCATTTTTGTATTATGATAAAGGCGCATTATTTGTGAAAGCGCCATGGGGAGGAACAGAATATTCGAAGTAAAAAAATAAGAAAACGATTCATGTAAGGTTACGTATCATCGCAATGGTGTCACATGCTGTGATGCTATAAACAAATAGTTAAATTTTTTCCACCACGGGCTCACCTATGGATGCCTTGCCTAAGGTTCACGGCCAGGGGGATATATACTTTGCAATAACGATTCCCCTCCATGGTCCAGTGACATAATGACTGAAAGAAAACACGTTAAATGACACTTAAGGCGACAATGGACCTTCAGATTGACAAAAATATGTCCCCAAAACGATTTTCTTTTTTTCAGAAAATGATTTTGCAACTCATCAGCTTTAAATTTAAAAAAAAGTATGGTGATCCGATCATTATTAACCGAGTTATAAGTATTTTTTTCAAACTTAAACAATGGAAACGTCAGTCAAATTAAAACTTTAAATGCCATTTTCTCAAAACAAGTTTTCATGTCGTTTCGGTAAGTTCAAAATATTCCATGCGTCATAATTTTTCTTGAATTTTCATAAAATTTCATAAAATAATTATTTATATATGCTAGAATAAAACATAGTAATCAATTCATTATACTATTTTAAAACAACTTAAAATTTTTACAATAAAAATATTTTTTTGATAAAATGTTGCATAAAATGACCTATTTTTATCGATTTCTTTTCTAGTTTTTATTAATATGATTGTAAATCCAATATTGCTTCTAACTTTTATTATAACTGTATAAAGCTAGCTTAAGAGAGAAAATTAGATAACCGAGACAAAAATTAATGCGCATGGAGCATTTTTAAATAGAGTAATTAACGAAGTGATTTTAATTAATATCTTAATTGATTACATTCTATTTTTTTTTTAAATTTAGAATTTCCATCTCTAAACAACACTGTATACAAAATTTAATAGCAATTGGTTAATAAACAAAAAAAACGAGTTTTTCATGGTCCATTGTCGCCTTAAGGCTGCTGTGTACTAACCCTATTGAAATCGCTCACCGTAGTGTTCACCTATGGAAAAAAATTTGTCCAAGTATTGACGATTTGGATTTAAAGATTTAAAAAAAAGTAATAATTAATACAGAAAGAAATTTTACACCTTTGGGGTATTTTTCGTTTGAAAAAAAAATGCAAATAATATTTTAAAATTTAAATAAATAATATTTTAAATTTTTTTATGTAATCCCTACGAATTCATTCCTATTTCATGTATGTTTATATATTTTGATAGAGAATCCGCATCAGAAATGCCTTTTGTATTATTATAAAGACGCATTATTTGTGCAAAATATTATTCGGGTAAAAAATCTGGTATAGTGTGTTTTAAACACTCCTAAATTCCTTTGGTGAATGAAATTTATAAAATGAATCCCGTTGCAAGATGAAGAAAATTTTCAGGGTACCTGAAAATACAATTTTCATTGGATTATCAGCATTTATTTAGCTGTTAAATAGTAGACGCATAATCTCCATAGGTTAAAATTGAAGTGAGAGAATCCAATAGGGTTAGTACACAACAGCCTCAACGACATACGGGAGTCGTGTCGTTGGAATCACTGTTGTAACGTCTGTGTTGTAACGTTTTGTGTAATACTGGATGCGAACGGATTAATGGGAAACTAATTTTGTGATGCTCCGTTAAAATAGGTTGAACTCTATTTAATGGTTTATTTTAGTTGTTGTTGTTCTTAATGCTCCTTGGCCGGACAATGGCTGAATGGCTAGGGCGCTGGCCTTCGATATCAGAGTCTGTGGGTTCGAGACCCACGCTTGGCATGGACGTTTGTAGCTGTTCGGAATTGGCTTTAAGCAGTAGGTCCCGGTCTAATTAGCCATCGTGTAGCCAAAAATGACCGTAGCGCTTCAAACCAAACCAAAACCAAACCTAATGCTCCCTGGCTTTAAGTGCCAGACCAGGTGCATATAAGCTTCAGGCTGAGTAGTGCTGCTCCTGTTTCTAATAACACCACAATGGTCGGAGTCCGTTTTGGCCAGGTGCCACCACAATTTTGATCGAGCAGCCCCCAGGGGCGACATCTGGGAGGATCGTACCTTCCCCATCCACTGACCTCATAAATTTCGGGTCTACGTATTTAACATGCCTATATATCGGCTAGACACGAACGTATTTTAACGGCACTTGTCAGGATTCGATCTCTTCACTTTCGAGAACCGACGCGCTACCGAAAGGCTACCTGTGTTTTTATCTACTTAATGTTCAAATAAAGAATTGATTCAGTTTTATGAATGGTAAGAGGCTTATCGATACTGGTAAATCAAAGATGTGAAAAATGTATCATACTATGAATAACGTGGAACTACTGGTAGTGTGATTTTGTACAGGGTAAGGGCCTGTTCACATAGAACCCGTTAGAGTCAGCGTTAAACATTTTGTTGGCACTGATTGGTTAAATGGGTCATTGATTAGTAGGTGATTGGTTAAAAAATTGTACGCTGACGCTGAAAGATTGTATGTGAAGAGGCCCTTAGAGAGGAAAAAAATGGAACGATAGAAAAGAAAGCTTTTAAAATGGAGGATTAGAGATGCTCTAAAGAAAAATGGAGGTAAAAAATCTAGCTGAAAATTTTAGACAAATAATAAAGGAATCGTTATTCTTGATGATAATACATTCTTTTATTTTTAATACTTTGCACTTTTGGTTTCGCTAACTTCTAGCGAGATATTAAATTAGCAACAAAACCGAACACAACAGATGCATCAATGATTTTGAATTCCCTATTAACTTGCATTAAGGATCATCTTTTCAAATGGAAGTTTAACAGTGAACAACCTTTTCATGATCATAAAATAGAAGGTAATCTGTAATGATGACACGATGATATCCGGCGATATCGAAGTGATGGATACGGAAATGTGGCAAGACCAACAATCGATGCCTTGGAGTTCTCGACAGATTATCGTAACGGGCGTTCTGTAGATAGCATCTACTCCCTTCCACGTCCGGGATTAATCCAGCCTCCTCTCTTTTACTCGTAGGGAAGGAATTTCCGGAATTCCAGTTATATATCAAGACCTGCTATCTCCTCGTGGATCTGGAAAATAATCAAGTGATATGAGCTCGCTTCCTATAGCGTTGATATAAACAGGGAAAGGATGATGCAATTTTTTTAAAGCTAAGTCATGAAATTCGAACGTGTGTGTGGGAGATTAGTGGAAGTCCTATATGGTGCATGGTGGCAGAAAGGTTTAGAGAACCACCTGTGACAATTCGAATATGATTTCCTAGGGAGATTTAATGTTCATTGCTTCAACATATAAGCAGTGGACGTTCATTTTCTGTTAAGTGGTTTTAGGTAGTAATTTAAATTTAAGTTATACATAAGTAATAAGGAAGTTAATCATTGTGATAAATGTAAAGTGTTTCAACAAGAATTGCCGTATTTCTTGGACCATACGGTGCATCGGAGGATAAGATCGCACCCTAAATTTATGGGAGAATTTTTAGAAATGAATATTGTGTATTTTGTTAGGTGTATAAGGATATTTTCAATTTCTTACTTAATAAAGATTAAAAAAAATAATAAATATAATTAATAATACGTATAATATATATATATATATATATATATATATATATATATATATATAATATATATAATAAAATATTAAATTTATTTTAATGTTACCTTTGACACCCCAATTTTAAATCTATTTTTTATGTAAAAAGGTTGTCTTATGGTCCGAAAATACGGTATATCCCAAAAAATTACAGATAAAATAAAACAGAGGATGCTGGCATCTTAAATTTCTCCTAACTATTAGGAGTGGATTCACTTCTTGGGGTATCAAATGCAACCCATCTTTCAAACTTTTAGAAAATTGGTTTCGATTATTATAACAGGGCAAATAAAAAAATTCGGTGAAATCTATAAAGTATTCAGTGAGACAATTGTATCAAATACTTCAAAGTCCTGAAGAAGATGTTTAAGTTGACCATAGTACACAATGGTCAACCAATGGTCACACAATGGTCCAGATCCACGAGGAGATAGCAGGTCTTGATATATAACTGGAATTCCGGAATTAAACACAATGAACCAATAAACCGACCACAAGAAGAGATGCACCTGTTGATTTGAGAGTAGCCGCCAGTCCCTTTTTAATAATCGCGGAATTCAGAAAATTTAATCTCCGATTTATCCGTCCTCTGCAAGCACATCGCGTGCACAAATGAGCTATTTTGATACTTTTTGATCGTTTTTCGCCGATTTGTGTGTGTATCTTGTTGTTCCCAATGACCCATGGCCGGAAGGTCCGGATCGTATGCATATAGGCTTCGGGCTTACGGCTGCTCCTGTTTTATAATAGCACCACAAGGGTCGGAGTCCAACTTCGCTAGGTGCCACCCCAATTTTGACCGAGCAACCCCCAGGGGTGACATCTGGGGGATCTTACCTCTCCCCCCCACACTGACGTCAATGAAGAACTTTCCGGTTTGCGGATTTAACGTGCCCCTATTCGGCCTAGACACGGCGGTATTTAACGGCGCTTGGCGGGATTGGATCCAAGCACACTCAAAGCCGACGAAAACCGAAAGCCGACGAGCTATCGATAGGCTACCTCTGGCTCGTATCTGTCTCTTAAACGTGTTACCTTTTTAGAAAATTCGACGTTGAAATTTCGAAAGAATCATCTTCACATAGAAGTCTAGAAACCTAGGGTATTCCTCCACCTCACGGTTTCGCGTTCTAAAATCGTCGCACATCGTCAGCATCAAGAATAGCAAGAGTTTGTGACCGCTGTATTGCGCTCGAAATTTAATAAAGAGGAAACATGGCGATAGTTGCTTGCGCCACTTTTGGTGTCACGCGAAAACTCTGAGATAAATATCAGACTTGCGTTCCCCCAGAAAATATGTAAGTAGAAAAATTTATAGTACAGATACTTGTTCGAAATAAAACACGGTGTATTCTGTGACGAGGAAAAGGATGGCAAAATCGCGACTTCTCTTATTTCTGTAAATTGTTTTAACTTTTCTATGACTCAATGAATTTAAGGGAAGAAATTTGTTTACTGGGAATAATGTGTCATTCACTGTTTTTATTTGTACGTTCCAATCATAACAACAACCAGAGGTGAGGCCAATGCAGAATTTTCTGACAAACAAAAATGATAAACTACTTCGTTTTATATAGAATTGAAACGAATTAACTCAAATTAGCCTTGCACACATGTGTATGTTTATATGCGAATCTGTTCTTTCATATGGCTGATATTCCCAGTTCGGGAATCGACGCACCTGCACATCAAGCGAGATGAGTTATCGGAGCACCTAATATATATACGTCCGTGCCTGATTTACATTGATGTATCAGGACAGCAATCTCCGCATCACACCGGTCATTTGCTCAGGCGAGACGGCCCCGATAAAGTGCGAAAATGCGTCTCTGAGAGCCATTTTCCTGTCCAAACCCCCTTTCGGAGGGCTGAGAGGATTTCGGAATTCCGCCGATGTGCTGCTCCCAGATATGACTTCCCCATTATCATTAGGCCGGGCGCGAGGCATTTATCACTCCAGACGGGCGATATGACTTCAGACGGCGATATGCGCCCCCAAAACCCTTAAATCATTTCTTACCGGGCGATGTTTCACGGAGATTATGGCGCTTATCGATGACGAGTATATGTCGTGAGAAAATATAGCGAGAAATGGAGTGGGCTTTTTTTCCCCTTGTAAGATGCAAACTTTTGGGAGAAGGGAAAAATTATAAAAGTTTTTTGGAATATTTCGCAATGAGGCTGTTTGCAGGCATCAGGAGAAATTTCCATTTGAACTTCTTTATGTCTTCAAGGTAAGCAATCTAGTTACAGTCGAAAGCATTCGGGTGATTTAGGAAATACATCATAATTTGATGAAAATAAGGGTGATAGATAAGAAAAGTATTTCTCGTCTTTTGAAATTCTTTCGAGTGGTGCGGAAATTTAATTAATTTAAGAGAAAGAAATTTCGGAGACTGGTTCTCAAAATGATTGAAGACCACTATTTTAAATATTCAAAATTCTTTTCTTCTGTTATGTTGGGATAAAGAGCATTAGAAATAAAGTAATACTAATGAGAAACACAAACTTTTTATCGTTTACTGATGGCTCTATTCTTAAGTAATTCCGATCTCTAGAGTGAGGTCGGCCCTATAGATTTAACAAAAGTAACCTTATGATGGGGCTGACCATATTTCCCGACATAGGACGATATTAATGCAGCAACAGTTCATCTAAACTAGTGGTTCTCAACCCGAATATGTCTGCGGACCACTAAGCGAGAAATTGAACCATGTGCGGACCAAATCCCGCCGCATAGACATGAGGGGGGGGGACTTCCGGGGTTATGGGGGTATAGAATATCCCTCGGGAAAAAGGTTTTTTGGTTTTGGGTTTTGGTTTGGTGTGCTACAGACAACTTTTTGCTAACCGATTCCGATCGGCTAGCCATTCGGCCATCACCTGGATTCAGGCGAAAGGGATACAGGAGTCACGTGCTCACATTCTAACGTATCATATCCTAATAATAAAATAATTATGTTAAACTTTTAAGAAATTTTTATTCAACACCTGATTGTCATCGGATATATTCGGCCCATTTAGTTCAATGAACATTGCTTTCAAAATCCCCATTTATTTGGCAACTTTTTTTATATGTGGTGCCGGACCACTCTCGAGGCTCTCGCGGACCACCTATGGTCCGTGGACCACCGGTTGTGAACCACTGATCTAAACGATGAATTATGTATTTATAAACTGATAGCTCAAAACTTCAAATAATAAATGTAAATTTGAGGAAAAATTTTTTAATGTTAATGTGTTTTCAAAAATCTTTTAAATTAATTTTTTTTTCAAAAACAATTTTAATTTTGAAGCGATAGACTTCAATAAATAAATGTCGCGTAAAAATTTTAACTATTGAAAAATTAAAATTTTTTGAAACCAAACTCTCCCTATTGAAACGTTTATACTCATACAAAGAAACATGATTGAATGACATTTATTTTATAGTCTCTGTAATCTCTGATTAGAAAAAATATCGAGAGAGGAATTCCCCATAGCTTTACATGGGTTAGGATCGAAAATCTCCGATATCAACTGATTCTCAGCTTATCGTTTCGTGTTACAAAATATATAAAAACATACAATGTAACTCAAGAAAAAAGACACCAGGAATATTTCTCATTTTAATAGATTATTTACACAGTGCTAGTGCTCTTGTTCTTAAAAAAGGAATGAAAAAAAGGATGAAAAAATATGTAATTGATTCAAAATACTCGAAACCACCATTTGAAATATTCAAAATTCTTCTTGAGTTTCCAACTTCTCTGTTATTTTGAGAAAAAAAATATAGTAACAAAGCAATATTCATAAAAAAGGAAAATGCTCCATCATTCAGTTATAGTTGTGCACTATTTGCGATTACCATCTCCAGGAATATGCATGTGCAGCAAAACTTCGTTATTACGTCACTCCATAAAGTCGAAAAAGCAAATAACCTTGAGTCGCTGACATCTGGTGACGTCATTCTCGATGATCGACGAACGAGAAGCGCAACAATATGGATGATGAAAAAAAAAATCATATTCAAGACACAAAAAACCGTCAAAAATAATTACAAATATATGTCGTCTGCCCACCATTAATAAAACTGTTAAAACAGCATTTACAAGAAATGTGTTAATCAATAATAAATCTTTATTCTATAAAGGTTTTTTTTAACGGGATTATTTCTATCAATGAAACATATTACACTTTAATTTCCCCCTTATATACATTAAATGGTCAATGCTTTTTTCCGAGAGCAGTAATATTCGAAATATTTTTCAAAAACCGTGAATTGTCATTTGATAAATTGAATCGAAAAAGGGGACTGAAGTGAAGAAAAGAGAACTACCGAAAGAAAGGGGGAAAAGTTCATAATGATTACACACATAGAAAGAAAAATAAACAGCGGAAAAAATGACGTCAAGGACCATTTAAGAAGAGGGTGAAAGAAATTTTTATTAAAAGAGAGAGAGAGAGAAAAAAAAAAGAATATATAAAAATAAATATTCGAATGACAGGTTGGTGAGGTGGGGGGGGTAGTTGAAGAAGAGAAAAAAAAGGTAAAAAATATATGAATTGTCAGGGGGAGGGATGTATATGTGAAATGATGGGAGATATTACCGGGAAGTATGTTGAAAGATTTTCTGGGAGTTCAGTTCTGGATCTGTTATTAGTTTTGGCTCTTTTCTTCTGACCGAACTCGTTATGAGTTCCAGGAATATTAAATTGAACTTCGAATGCCTACAAAATATTCCATTTTATTTGCATTTTTCGTTATCAGATTATTTTTCTGCGTACGAAATGAAGTTACGTAATACGCTTTTTATACATCTCTGGGACGTGAGTTTCTTGTTCCAGCAAGTGATAAATGCCCGCGGGGTGTAGTAATTTTGCCGACGAAATATGAAAAATCGATAAGAATTCTATGGGATATTTCCAGCAGAAAATTATAATAGTGATGTTTATTATCTGATGTCCTTTGTGAGGAAATGCGTGACCTGGAAATATTGAAGATCATTATGGAGAGATAACTGGTGTTTACGAGAGAAAATATGCTGTTGGAAAGTTTTTAACTTCCTTATAACGAACTTAAAAACTTCTACAATAGATATTTGACATTAAAGGTAACCTAAATTTTACACAGCAGCAGCATTTTATGTGAATAGTCAATCAATGGTATAGTAAGCAAATTTCAGAATGAGTTGTCATCTCTCTCAAAATCAGCTATCATCCAACAATTAGTTGATTATCTATGGATCCTTCTTGATTGTTGCCCAACATCCTTTTGCCGGAGTCCGCGGGTCGAATCGAATTGTTATCTGTTCGTTCAAAATTGACTACTCATTATACGAGACACATTCAGAAAGTAAGAAACGATCGCTCTCAGATCATGCGCAGATCAGGTCATTGTAACGACGTCGCCATCACTTGGTTCTTGGAATATCTAGTGCTTTATTTGGTGTAAATTATATTGTTTTATAGAGATGTCTCGCTATGCTGTGTTAGTTTAAAATGGACAGCAAAATCGAAACTATCGCCAGTTGCGGTCAGTGATAATATTTTTGAATGGAAAAATATGTTCGGATGGCACGTCCATAAATGTTAATCCGCAAATTAAGCTTCCCGGAAGGTCGGTCCATAAGCAGTGTTTAGCCTGAAGACCAGAAGCTGAGTAGCAAAACCTGTAAACTCAGCCGAGGGTGTCTATTTCTCCTGTTCGGTTAAGTTTCATATGGGCCTAGGAACCGGACGGACAGTACAGATCTGCCTACAAATATGGGCAACTCGAGGGTCCCTCCATAAATGTTGAGGTACGACAATTGAGGCACGATCATAAACGCTGAATTCTACTGTAAAACTCTTAAGAAGCTGCCCCGAGAAATTCAGATTCGACGGCGTGGGTTACTGTCTGGAGTTGCACCAGAACGCGTGGCCGCACACCACCGTCCGTACACGTGCATTTCTAGAACAGTTTAGTTAGGAAATTTTTGAACAACCACCGCACAATCCCGACCTATTTCCTAGCTATTATCATTTGTTTCTACACCTGAAGAGATTTTTGGACGGTCAGAGTGATCTAGAAACGAAAGACGTTGTGAGGGAGTGGCTGCATATGTTGGCGGTGAGTTTCTTCGACGAAGGAATGCAAATCTAGTCTCACGATAGGACAGATGCCTCAATAAATATGGCGACTTCTTAGAAAAGTAGTGTAATACACGTTTTAACATTTGGCAATACAAATCTTTCAAAACTTTTACCTAATTTTTTTGTACAACCCAATAATTTCTTACTTTATGGATGCTCCTCGCATGTCCTTGTTTGTTGTAACCTCTTTCTGCCATTTGTGACCAGGGAGTTTGATCATCAAGGGATGTGTATCATATCCCGTCGACTTGCTAGTTCGAAGATGATGGCATTTCAACCTTTCGTTCATCGAAGCTGGTCTACAGTCCCACCAGAATAACTTATAAAAGCCCCATTTGCAAAAGTAAATTCGTGGACTGACGTTTGATAAATGCGGCTTCGTTAGTTGACCAATATCCTTTATAACTGTGTTGGAACTTTTGTTAAAAAGCTTTAGTAAAAGTCTATAAAATATTTACCATTTCAAATTGAAAATGATATTTAATGGATGGAATGTTTAGTTGGACAATTAATTACAGATATTCTTCGACTGCCAGAGGGTGTAAATTTATTTTCAACTGAATGTTTTGTTTTACGCCTAAAATTCACGTTTAAAAATTAATATTACCATAGTTACGAGCAAATGTTGTAGTATTTACAAAGAAGATAAATTTTAAATAAACTGAAAGTACTCATTACCAAAATGTGAAGGAAATCAAATTCAGAAAAATCACAGGAGTTTAAATTTAATGTTAACATATCGCTGTAAAAAAATGCCGACTTTAATATTAAACGGAGGATTTCTACTCGCATGCGGATAATTAGCTGAAGGAACAACAGCAAAAAAGTCCTTTATATTTGTGGCAAACAAAAAAGAAATAGTAATTAACTGATGTGAAATACTTTGAGATATAAATTACTTACAAAAGTTTAAAATATTTTAGTGCCCGTTAATTTGTTATTGTAGGAAAAAAATTAAAAAGATAAGCCTTGTAAGATGAAACCCTCCCCGATAAACGTGGCAACCCCTTTAAAAACAATTTACGGTATCTACTTGGTTTCTCAACGCATTTTAAAACTAAACTTTACAACAAAAGAATTTTTGCTGGTTTAGTGTTAATAGTTTTGAGTCCAAACTCAAGTATATATAACATAAAGCTTTTATTCTCTTCAAATTTTTTAACAAGTTTAAGCTTTCATAAAATTAAAACTAAAACCAAAGTCTTACGTCAGAAACTGACAATAAACTATAATCGAATTAGGTTGGCTGGTTGGTTAATAACGCTATTGTCAGTTTTGCTACACGAGGACTAATTAGACCGAGACCAAATGCAAAAATCTCTCCCGAACGGCTACAAACAACCATGCACACAGTGGGACTCGAACCCACAGACTTCACTACCGACTGCCAGAGCCCTAGCCATTCGGTCTTCTTCCGGCAGTAAAAATTGAATAAGGAAATGTTAAAAAAAAATTTGTGCAGATTCAAGCAGTGACTTTAATATAGACTTATTAATACATATCTATAAATAACATATTTATATATAACTTATATATAAATAATATGTTATTATATATGTATTTAATATATAATAACTAACTCATGGCACAACAGTCCGAATTGCTTTTCAGCACTGTGGACCAAGGCCTGCGGTGCCCATCTCCACTTTCATGACCGAGGGCTTGGGGTACGTGATACGGCTTATGTCCCGGTCATGTGATGAACTTGACGCGGGACCCCCAGAGTTAATTTGCATGCTTGGTCCTCATTTTATAGACGACCCACTGTAGGGATGAAAGACATGAGTCGACCTTGCTCAGTCGCAGGTCGAACCCTGGACCTGTGGCGTGGCAGCTTGACGCTCATAACCACTTCGCCACCGGGTGTCAATTAATATATAATAAACATATTAATTATGTATGCAAATATTAAATATGTAATTATATATGTTATATCTATATACAACTAATTATTATATATCTGAGATACATTTCGAGTTATACATGGATGAAAAATAAACTTTTGTTTAGCTACCACTTTATATGGTTTTTTCATTGTTTTTTGTAGCCAAAAAAAACAACTCATAAGTAATATCAAATGAAAATAAAATAGCTTATCACAACCCCAGTCTAGTAAAAAGAATGCACTTGAAGTTTCAAGTGAAAATAAAATTCTTACAGTTAGAGCTTCCGTTTCGGAGCTGTGTTTATCAAAACTTATTTCAAAATTTTGAAATTGAACACTGCTATTCTCACTTAAGTTTCGACTGATATTCATTTATAAAAATTCTTTATCTTCTTGATCGCTTTTTGTATATTAGGAAAAAATAAAACATTTTACAAGATTTGAAGAGGGCTACAAGATGTGCTAATAAAAAGTAGTTGGAGATTTTAACCCAAGACCATGTTTCTAACTTGGACAGATAGAAGCCTTAATATTTTTATCTTTGTTTTTATGTTTGGGAAATTAGTGCTACTTAATTAATAGTACCTTTGCATAAGAAAGAAACAACATACATTACTATTAAACCAAGATAATTAAAAAAATTTGTATAAAAACCTTTTGAAGATTTTTTTTATTCGCCAATCAAAGAAGAATATAGTTTGTTAGGGGAAAAATATATATTATGAAATTAACTGAACGCCGGAAATGATCTAAAACTGCTTATCTTCCACCGCAAACGAAATTTCTTTTTTGCTCGGAGGTTAATTTCAGACTAATAAATGATCATGTCGTTGCCAGAACCGACACTTCTATGAGTTTGCGATAACGCCCATTCAGCAAACAAAAAAACAATTATCGCTTGCCTTCAGCATACGATATGGGGAGTGGCTTAATCATTTAATTAGCACTACAAGAGCAGTAAGGAGAAGATGGAACACATTCCAAAATATTGATTCATATAAATCGCGCGATCGATGGATTCAATTTGTGTTTATAGCATTTGACTTCCGGAATGATTTTTATTGCAGATCATAGTGAGTACCATAAAACGTCTGGATACTTTTAAATATACAGAAAGATATTTACATGGATGTTACAGAGAATTTTTGTTAGCAATTTTAAAAAAAGAATTAAATAAATTAACTTATTTACAGCGATTAGATTTTCCAGACGATAATGCTATGAAACTTAAACATATCTTTTGATTTTACAGAAGCATATATTGCAACATTCGCTATGAAGGTTGTTGGTTAAAGAGATCAATACAACAGGATGTCTATACAAGCTTCCTCTCAAAGGTTATTGGCTAAATTTTATTAAAGAGAAAATACACATTTCATAGTTAAAAATCATTATGAAAAGGATAATCAAGGAATCTGCTTGTCAAAAGCTAAAATTTATTCCAAAATTCAAAACCCGCTTGGTTTTTCTTTTCTTAGAATATCCAAAAATCTATCTATTTCACCAAATATTTCAAAAGTTAAGTTTCTGATCTTCTACCTATTGCTTAATATCTGCGTTCTATAAATATTTGTGTGTAGACTGTTACAAAATAATAAACAAATCTAAATTTTAAAAAAACCTTTAAAATTATAACATTCACCGCTTTAACTTTTAATATTGTCCGCAACTTTTTAATATTGTCTACAAATGTGTTTTGACGTGTACATATCTCATGTTCCCCTGTTTTGTATTATGCTTCAACTCTAATAGTGTATCCAAAAGCGTTTTGTATTATCATTACGCACCATTTTTATTTGACAAATAAAACAGTGGCTACAAATGAATAGGTTCTTCTTTTATCCTATTATAAACAACCAACCTCGATATAAAATTAATTGTATTTTAATCGCCTGAGAAATTTTCGCACGGGCTAACAAGTGAGGCATAAATGATTATAATATATTAATATTTTTATGCAGTAATTTCCTTCTATACGGACATCAACGGAACAGACGAATTTGTTCCCAAAACAGGGGACGATATCAAATACTTTAGCACATGCATTTTGTTTTAATTATGCAATTTATATGTTACTATTTAAAAGAGAATAAATATTTCAACAGTTACAGGAAAAATTTAACCACTCTACACACAAAAATTCCCTTTTACGAAAACTAAAAATTATTTTAAAATTTTAAAAACTGCTTAACTGAAAATTTGCATAAATTTCTTCGACAAGCTTTCGACTTGTTTAACTTGTGATATCAAATAAAATACACTTGCAACGTTGTATTTAAATGTAAAAAAATTTTAATAATTTATTACCTCAAAATCTTCGGGAAAGTTGCTCTGCGCTTTGCAAAAAAAGAAGATAAATAGCAATCACGTGACTGTATATACTTGCATACCCCAAATAGAGCATGACCTTGTGAATTGCTCCGAATGGAAAACGCACCGAGTTCTAAACGTGGAATTTCTCTCAATTTTAACTGGTGAAAGAATGAGTGCTGTTCACCAAACAAACAATGGAAAGAACCATCTTGTATCACGAACTACTGTACAAAATTTAGAGTGCTTGAATGAAATGAAAAAAAAAATGCGTGAATAAAAAAAACGTACGTGTATATTTTTGTACAGTCGAACCCCGTTATAGCGAACCCGTTATATAACGAATTCACGGATATAACGAACGAAAATTTTGGTCCCATCGCTTTCTTATTATACGTAATTTAATTAGTATTGTGTCAATTTAATGTAGTCGATTTTGATAGATTTAATTCATTAATGATCATTTTAATAGATTTTATGATTTTTAATACATCATTATTGAATACTCATTGCAACTAATGAGTTAAACATTTTGTGAACTCTAGCAGTTTTCTTAACGGTTTGGATATAGCGAACCACCGGATAAAGCGAACAAAACCTTTGGTCCCTTGAAGTTCGTTGTAACGGGGTTTGACTGTATTAGTTACTACTCCTACAAGGGCGTATTTCTTACTTTTTTACATCATCAGACACACTAGGACAGAGTTTTAGTGTAATATAGGTGTTAGAAATTTTTTCTTTTTTGTGTCTTTACTTATAATTTAAACTAGAGCTAAATATCAGTTTGATCATTAATGTTTTGTTTTATATTACTCTGAAAAATAAAATAGAAAAATATTATATTTTCTTTCTTTTACAGGTAAATATTTCCATTGATTTGTTCTTTATCCCTTCATCGCTATGGGAATGAAGCATATATATAGGTACTGTGATTGTCTTTTATTATCTAAAGACCGTTTAAGATTCAGGAATTATTCAATCAATAAATTTTTGTAACTGACTGCTTGAATATACGTACCTTTAAGTATTTATAAAGTGCATGTATGCACTGGTTCTACAAGAGTTATTCAAGAAGTAAGAACTAATTGATTGTACTTCGAGAAACGAAGACACAAGGCCTTTCAAAATCCCACGGAGGCCTAGGTGTAAAGTCGAGGGGGAGGGGCTCGGGGGGGGGGACTTGCCCCCCAACTTAACTTGAAATAAATTAAAACGTTAATGGAAATTCAGTTAAAATCGGAAAATTGTAGAAAACTTTCAAGAAAGTTGGTGTTTTCCCACTTTTTCAAACTATAAAATTGAAGAGTCCGATTATGTCTTTAGCCTTAACATAGTTCTTAACAATGATATGATCCATAAAAAAAAAATTCGATGCTATATTTTTTCTCATTTTATTTATATTATATTTTTCTCATAGTATAACTTTTGAATACTACTCAAACATCAATTCTATTGTTATTCAATTATTTAAAAAATCATAATATTTCATATTTTAAGGACCGTCCGGCAGTCAATGCACTGAGGAGGGCCCTAACTGTATTCAATTCGTGCCCCCCCCCCACCCAAAAAAAGAAAGAAGTTAGAAGCACGCTACGCCTATGCACGAAAGGAATATGAATTTTTGCTGAAGAGCTTGACACTGTCGAATAAATGGCATTCAGACCTTACTGGAAGGGCAGTATATACAACAAAATGGCGTGGCCTATTAGTTTGCGCGATATAGGAGGAGTCAGCGGTCATCCGATTTTTTGAGTTAGGAGGGTGTGAAACGTCCTGAAAGTCAAAGAAGAATGCTACGACAGTATGGAGATAACTTCATTAGCGAAGGAAGGATGCCGGAATGGGTAGACACGTTTGGAAATGGGCGAACATAAATTGTGATGACAGACCGGCGGATGCCAAAAAGGCGGTGCCGTTCCTGGCTGAAAGCATGACCCAAACCATTTTTTCCCGCTGTAATAAAGAAGTGGGTGAAGAGGTGAGAAACCGCTTGGGCGCGCCCCATCGTGATATATGCGTGTGTTTTATTATTTCGGGTTGTGTATTTAAGATAATTGTTCTTTTTATAAGTGTCATTTCTATGACATTTCTGAATCCCCATCACTATCGGCTCGGTCACATTCCTATTCGCACACAAATATTCAAAAGAATGATTTTGTCTATTCATTCCATTTCATTATATTCCTTCTTTTGACTTCTTCCTATAGTTCTTACCCTGTAGATGAAATCTGCTTGACAGTTGTTGTTTCTAGTGCCCCTGGCCGGAAGTTATTCCGGATCAGGTCTATATCCCTTTCAGGGGCAACAATCTCCACCGTTTGTACGGTGCAGATATTTTTCCGATTTTTTTAACCTAAAGAATCTTGAAAAATTTTCGAATTAAAGGTTGCAAAATGTTTTTACTTCTTTGAACTGATAACAGATGGCAGTACTAACCATTTTTCTGCTCATTTAATTGGAATACATTGAATGCAAGTGAAAAAAAAAGACTAGATTTAGGCGTTTGCAATGTGCAAACGGCGCCCCTCATAGGGATATAGGCTAGAGGGCTGAGATGTTCGGCTCCGGTTTATAATGAACCGACAAGGGTCGGAGTCCGATTTAGCCACGTGCCACCTCAGTTTTGACCGAGTAGTCCCAGGGACGGCATCTAGGGTTATAACCCTTTCTGATCTCATAAAGGGACTTTCCGGCTACGAAATTAACATGTACATATCCGGCCTAGACACGGAGATATTTAACGGCACTTGCCGGGATTCGATCTGACCACCCCCAGCACCAAAAGCCGACGCGCTACCGCTAGGCCACCTCGAACTCTTGCATGACGGTATTAACATTGACAGGAGCGTACTCTTCTCGAGCCTTGTTCGTAAACACGGTCTTTAATACTCGTATTGAATACTACAGAATTTTCGACTGTTTACCATAGTTTTAATTTGTTTCAGTTCTCCGGAATTATTATTCAGGGGTGGGTGGACTGGAATTCCAGTGGTATCGGTTAAAATAATGTCCAATCTAGTCCAGTTTACTGAACAGTGAAAATAGTGTTCGTGTCCGTAAGGTAAGATATGAAATATATTTAAGTTTTTTTTCCCCCAGAAATTGTTATATGTCCCTAAAGAAGGGCTGTCCTGTTTAAAAGTGTTTTACTGTACTAAGGTGTATCCGATTCTAAAGAATTTCTTGCGCATTAAAAACTAGGGTCTTTGGAATGATATATTTGTAAATGGCTCTTTGTCTTATAAAGAAATATCACTCTTTTAAGGTATCTACCTACGTTCGGAGCACTATTTTTAACCTTCAAAGGGTACAGTGGGGGTCAGATTCGACCCAAGGGTGTGTCTTCGCCCTCCCGTACTCTTCCCTTTCATTGCAAGAGATCTAGATGACAAGGAATCTTACCAGATAGACCTACAAAACCACCCTACTAGATTTAGAAATAGGTAAATACAAGTGTCTGTTGGAAAACATTATTCATGATCACTATTTATTATTTAAAATTTTTTTCACTTTAAATTTTTTAATTTTTTATTTCGATTTTGAAGGCCAAATATGTCAGTATATATTATTTTTTACATTTTTGTGCTCGGAAAGTTGGTTTCACTAACTTCTAAAATTTGGTAGATTAAATTACATATTAGATCTAATATATACAACACTCTATGTAAATGCCAGAGATATTTTCATTGTTTAGCAACATTACAATTCGGTGGTTTTGTTTTTTTTCTACAAAAAGATTTTTATTTCATGTAAAATATTATCATTAAATGTTATTATGCAACAAAAATGGTTATTGTGTACTTATTTCTACCAAAAACCTCCTCAAAAAAGAGATCGAGTAGGATCCGACCTGACTGTACCATCTATTTCGTCTCAAACCACTGTACCTTTTGAGGGTTAAGGGGGTACGGGACACATTTAAAATTTTTTTTTATTTAGTGAGTTAAAATTTTGAATTTTTTTGTGATGGTTAACGATATAATTTGTAAACAAAATCATATCATAAAACTTCTCAAAATCTTTTTAAAAAATTTTAAAATTTAAAAGTTTTTAAAAAGTGGGGAAATTTAAAATTGTTATAACTCGAAATATTATTAGTCGAATTTTAATTATTTTTCATTTAATTAAACAGAAATTTATAAGTTTTAATTTTGATTTAGCATTTTTTTAAATATTAATTTTTAAAAAAATTAAAAATATTTATATTAAAAATTACAAAAAAAATGCTGTAACATATATTTAAAAAATCATATTTTCAAAAGTAAATATTTTTTTCAAATTTCCTGAATCAAAATTAAATTCAAATAGTTAAAAAAGACATGTTCCAAGTTTCAACCATTTATCTTTAACGGTTCTTGACTTATAACAATTGAAAGACGAGAAATGGGGAAAAAACCCATCAATGCGAAAAACGCACTTACAGGTTTAAACAACGCTTGGCTACTATTATAATGTTGCAAAAAAAAAATTCTCCTGTTCTAATGAAGATAGAAACGTCATTTTAACGTCATTTTAAGCGTAAAAGAACACAGAAATTCTTAATGCAATTTTTTTTTTTGAAAATTCGAACAATTTTGCGTCCTGGACCCCCTTAAAAAATATGTACAGTATTGATTAAATACTTATAGGTTTAGTTCAAATGTGATTTAAAATAACGGAAACAAACATAATTTGGGCAAAAATTTTAAAACATTTTAAAATACAGAGAATTTTTTAAAAATACATATTTAGCACAATTTAGTGCTTACACCAGAGACCCTACACTCAGTTACACTCAAAATATTTTAATTTCCTTTATACTATATACTATAGAGAACCGCCCACATGGCGTAGTGGTTGGCTTTCTGGGGCTTGGGTTCAAGTCCCAAATTGGATTTGTTGTTTCCGCGTCGTGCCCCTCATAGGGAACAATGTTGGCTCACCTATAGGGTGCTCCCATAATAATGTAGCTAGTAAAATAGCTGTGAAAAGCAAATGGTTATGGTTAACGAAAAGTGCCTCCGTATTAGACTAAAAAATATATATACTACAGAGACTGTGTTCTAAAGTAAACATTTTACAATATTTCCAAAAATCCCTGAAATATACCAAAAGAAAAATATTTCAGGTAGTCTCTTCTAGAGAAACTACCGCGGGTTATTAACGTGGGATTACTTACCGTTGCTTACCTTTTTTTTAACGTAGGATTACGTTCTTATAAAGGCAAACCATTTTTAAATTTATTATTATTCTGTGTTGTGATTAATGAGTTTCTTGATTTATAACTCAGGACGACGGTTTTAACGTCTGGAATTTTGCTTTACCGCGGAACGTTATGGAGGAACGTAATTCTACGTTAAAAGTGAAAAACTCTGACTTTTTAATAAGAAATTATCTTTTTATACATACGGGTACCTGTTGAATGATTAAATTAACACACATAGCTTAGCTTTTAGGTCAAAACACAGTGAGTAATATGCAAAACACTATTGCAAAGTTTCATTAAAATATACTGAAAACATTAGCTTCCTCGTTTACAAAAGTAACTGAAAAATGATTTTTCTAGAAAATGCATTTAAAAAAGATGCTACTTCAGGTCTTTTAATATCACTTTCGGTTTATTAAATTGGCCATACATTCTCATCCAATGACCGTACGAATAAAAGTAAAGCAGCTTTAGAGTCCTAAAAGACTGAAATTCTTTGAAATTAAGCAATAGAAACAAATTTCGAAATTTTGCACCAAAACCTCCATTTCAATGTAGGCAGATACCTTAAAACCCTTAACACCCGATTTTTTTTCTTATATAGATTATGAGAACTACCTCACTTTGTTGGTTTTGAAATCAGCTCGCGCTTGAATAGTAAATCTATACACATGAGTTTATTGTACAAAAGTAACTGAAAAATTAGTTTCCTAGAAAATGCATTTAAAGATGCTACTTCCGGTCTATTAACCCTCAAATCGTACAATGGTTTGAGACGAAATGGATGGTACGGTCGGGTCGGATCCGACCCGATCTCTGTTTTGGTGAGGTTTTTGGTAGAAATAAGTGCACAATATGCATAATATTTTACATGAAATAAAACCCTTTTTGTAGAAAATGTGACCAACGAATTGCGATATTGCTAAACAAAGAAAATCTCTTTGGCATTTTCATAGAATGTTGTATATATTATGTCTGCAATTTAGTCTACCTAGTTTTAGAAGTTAGTGAAACCAACTTTCCGAGTACAAAAATGTAAAAAAATAATATGTACTAACGTTTTTGGCCTTCAAAATCGAAATAAAAAATAAAAAATCGAAAAAAATGACTAGTGATCATGAATAATGTTTTTCAACAAAGACACTCGTATTTACTTAGTCCTATATCTAGTAGGTTTATTTGGTAGGGTTCCCTGTCAACTCGATCTCTTGCAATGAGAGGAGAGAGTACGGGAGGGGGGGAGACACATCCTTGGGTCGGATCCGACCCCCACTGTACCGTTTAAGGGTTAATATCGCTTTCGGTTTATTAAATTTGTCATACATTCTCATCCAATGATCGCACGAATAAAGGTAAAGCAGTTTTAGAGTTCTAAAAAGGCCTTTCAAATAGAGCAATGAAAAAAAAAATTCAGAAACCTTAAAGCATGTTACGGTTATTGCCCGGATATTTTGCGAAACCTTTATAAATTTTCATAAAAAGGTTAATTGCAACGCTATTTCCAGATCCCAACTTCCACTAACTACTCGTAAACGGAAACGTAAGCGAGGAAATAAAACCTTTTAAATGCTGACTCAGGTTGCAAGAAACGCCGGAGAAAGTGTCTCTCTTTTGGGCGAGCACATTGTTTAATTAGTCGCTAACGGTCGCTCCATTTTCGCTGTCCACGCGTCCATTACCTGGCGATAATGTCCATTCAGCAGGGCCTCGGAACAATTATCAGGCGTGCCTAGGAGTATCAAGGGCGGCTGTTCCAGTCGTTAACACGTCCCTTTCAAGGCCCGAGGCGGGAACTATTTAAAAGTATCGATTCGCACGCTCCAGCGATTCGTGGTTGAAATTGGAAGGTGACTTGCCTAGATTACGGCAATTGTATCTAAAGTTCTGTGGGCTGGTTTTACGTGAGAATAACCGTTCTTTTATTCCGTTTCATAAGTGAAAATTATGTCTTTCTCTCGATATATTGAATCTATGTACAGCGAATGTGTCAGCTTTACTGCTGTGTCAATAGCATAGAAGAATGCATGAAGATACTGAATATCGCATGCTTTCTCAGTAATAAAGCAAGCATCTGTTATGGTTTTTCAACAAATCATAACTGCTAAATATGCGAGAACAGATGAAATGCTAGATATAAAAGTATATTATTATTTATCGTTGAATATATTGCTGCCATTTTCAAGTCTTAATAGGCTTGCAGATTCAACAAACTGCAGTAAATTTATTTCTGGAAGCTTAAACAGTTTTAAATTGGAGTCTCGTTTCTGTGGAAATAGGAATGAGTGAAATTACTTTAGTTGAAGCATCAATCCCTTCAGAAATACCTTTTTAGCAGCGCGAAGGCTGAATGGCTAAAGCGCTGGCATTCGATCCAAAGCTATGGGTCCGAGTCCCACTGTTGGCATGGATGTTTGTAGCCGTTCAGAATCGGCTTGAAGCTGTAGATCCCGGTCTGTAGAAAGCCCTTTTGTTGCAAAAGGTGACCGTAGTGCTGGAAATAAACCAACAACGAGAAATATCTTGCTTTATGAGTGCTTGAACTAGGCTTACCGATTAGCAAGTTTATAACTTCAAAGGAATTAGAGACTCAAATTTCTGCAACAAAGCCCAGCTTTAAAAAAAAATTAAAACATACTAAAGAACATTTTGAATAAAGAAATGCAAATTATTTGCTTTTATGAGGATTACATTGCTAGCTTCAACATTTTTATACTGCATTGTCTATATGCAGCCTGAAGGGTACCTGTACTTTAAATGCTTATTTTCAAATGGCATTGGTCATCTTTAAAAATATACAACTAAAATTCTTTGAAAGGTGTCTGTACGAAATGCCATTAAACGTTCGATTTTCCTATTTTTACTAAACTGTCTGAAGAATTTTTCATTTAGATAAAAAATGTCTCTTTATTAAAAAATAACTGCAAAAGATAAGTTTTTTGCCCTTTAAAGTGATTAAAAATTTTATAAATATAATTTTTAGGGATCCCGAGGAAAAATTACTTAAAAATTATTCTTCAAAAAATGATTTTTTTACCCTATAGATGGATTAAAAAATTGTAAGCAAAATTTTTATGGATCCCACAGGTAAATTATTACGAAAATTGTCTGCAGAAACATTTTTTGCCCTTTTAAAGTGATTAAAAAGTTTGAAAAATTTTTATAGATCCTGGAGACACGATATTTCGGAAACATTTCTATGCATAAAAAATTGAAAAAATTATGTCCATAGAGCTCTTGGTTCATTACATCAATATATAAACATACTTTAATTTTTCAGTGACAAATTTTCGAATTGTTCAAGTATTTTTTATATGTATAGTGATCTTTATATAAAAACACATTTGATAAAAAGGGATACAAATAAAAATGCTTTATAGCTCCCTTAAAAATACGACACATAAGCAAAATTGTCAGGATGTAAAAAAAAAAAAAAAAATGTATTTTTCGTTGGCGCATTTGGCTTAAATTATAATTATTAATTATCATTCGTATTATAATTATTTTTGAGAATCTATTTCTTAAAATAGGTAGATTAAATTAAATGATGCTTGAAAGTCATGAAAGGTGTTTATTTGTTATGCAAATAAAGAGAAATAATGGAGAGATCAATTAATAATTTTGAATTGTGTTTTAATATAAATAATCATTAATATGAAACAATACTCATAAAAAACTTGATATAAAATCGAAGGTCAAAGTAATAAAAAGGATCGCTGAAAGAGTAAAGGGAAAAGGGTGAGATTTTTTTGACTCTAGGGTCTCTGGTCTGGTTTCAACATCGGGGGGTTCATCTTGAGATTTAAGTCTGGAGAGAGAAGGTACATACCCGGCTAAGCCAGCTATAAATGAGTGTTTTCAGTTTGCGTGTTCTAGGAGAAACCTCCGAGTAATACTAAAAATAATAACATTAATGAAAAGAAAATGCGGGAATGTTAGTCACAGCTCAATGTGTTCCCTCTAGGGTACCACTTAGTAGTAGTTCGCCCTTTAAAGTGTTGTTGTTGCTTATGCCACTTGACCGACAGCAACATGAGATCATGTCCAAAAGGCTATGGCAGTAGATCCCGGTCTAATTAGCCCTCGTGTAGCAATTAGTTGGCCGTAGCACTCCAAACCAAACCAAACCCAAAGGCTATGGGCGAGGAAGATGCAGCTCAATTTTTGACAGGCACCACAAGGGTCGGAGTCCGACTTGTCCAAAGGGCCAGTTCAGTAATTTTTAACCGAGTCAAGTGACGAGACCGGAACACTTGACTCCGCACCTCCAGAGGTAATTTTGAGAACTTGGAGGACATTGCAGCCACGACAGATTTTACGTGCACCAGCCACCATTAGTTTACACGGCAGTGGATTTGTCAGCGACGAGCATCATCGAACCAGTGACTTTCAAATCACTAGCCCGCTGCCCTTGCCAACTGGGCTACTGCGCCCTTTTAAGTGGTCGGTGTTAAAGTTTATCAACACAGAAAAAAATGGAAGTTTTACATATATTTTACAGAAACTGACTATTATACATTTTCCCCTATATACTACCTGAGGTTGAACAAGATACTAAAACTACCTCAGCATAAGAGAGATATTTGGAAGCTCTAAGATCATCGATTGCTAAATGAAGGTTAGACAGATCGGGACCTTCAGGGAGTGATATTAGACTTAAGGGGGTCCAGTAAGAATGTTTTCCCTGACCCCTGGGTACGCGTACACTCAGACTAGGAACTATTGTACTCTGTTTCTGCAATCATTTTTATGTACTTTTTAGGCTATTTCGATTTAATGCAGGTCTTATTTTGAATTTTTGCAATTTTTTAAGAGTTTTTTTTAAACCTTTTTTTTAAAACCTTTTATTTAATATCAGTTTCAAATAAACATTTTTCAAAAACGAACATTTTTGTTGCTTTAAATTTAAATTTTCAATTTGTAAATAATTAGACCAATCACATATTTTTCATTTAAAGTTCTTGAAATTTTCTGAGTCAATAAAAACCAATGGCGGCTACAAAAGAGGGGGGGGGGCAGTAAGGGCTATTGCCCTCCCCCCCAAAAAAAATAAAGCCTTGTAATTTTTTTTCATAGCCTAAAATTATATAATCGTAGACCTAATACTAAATGAGTTTAAATTTAAAATGAGACGATGTTTATTTCTTACTTACACTTACATACTTACACGTTTACACGCACACGCACACGCACACACACACACACGACGGGCGTGGTATTACACCCGCAGGAAGATGTTGCAGTCATATATAATCATTTAGTTGAATTGCAGCGTAGTGGCAGGCAGTTCAAGAATCAAACACACACAGTAATCCTTTTCGATATATTTATTATTTCTTCCAACTTCACGTAAACCACCTCTCCAAGATGGCGCACATCGTAGCGCCCGCCCTACTCAAACGCGGAGCAGTCCTAACGTGTGACTGCTGTCATTGAACAATCGTCTCGGTCTGCTTAACTTACCTATTGTCTCAAAAGATTCCAAAACTACTGCCCATGCTCATGACGTCTGCGCCGGCGATGGGGAATGGGCGCGGCTAATTTTGATACTATTTTTAGATTCTAAAAAAGGGAATTTCCCTCCTTAGGATTGAGAATTGGCGCGTTTCGAAATACGATAATTAGTGAGATTTTATTCTAGAAATTTGATTATTCTGAAGGCCCCCTGTAAATCGTTCAGTTATTATTCTTTTTCTAATTAATTCTTAATATATATATATATATATATATATATATATATATATATATATATATTTATTTATTTATTTATTTCATGAGATGTCCGGATGGACATCTCATGAAATAGGACCTTACATCGTGGCCGGAAAATAATAAAATCAGCTTCAGGAACAAACTAATTTATTAAACAGTAAAGCAACACATCTTACTCGCTTCGAGCCAGCCCAGCGTCTACTGCAAAGAGCGCCAAAAATAGAATTTGGTCAGAGAGGTTGCCAGAATTGGCGGAGGAAGTTAGTATGTGGGAAGGCGAAGCGTTTAAGCCAAGACAAGAAGGAGGGGTTACCAGGACAGTGATGAATTACAGAATGGGCGATTATAGGTAGGTAGTAATATTATCACATCTATATATATAAAACAGTTCCGTAACTGACTCACTGACTGACATACAACGCTCAGACCAAACCGCTGGACCTAAAGGTCTGAAATTTTGAATGGCGATTCTTCTTTTGGTGTAGGAGTGCACTAAGAGAGATTTTTGAAAAATTCTTCTTCGATTTTTTTAAATTAAATTTTTAAGCTGTTTTAGTAACTTTTTTTAAGTTTGCATTTAAAATAAAAATTTGAGGGTTATACAATTTATATCATGAGAAAAATCATAAAAATTGCTTTAAAATGAAATCTTTTTCGAATCTATACCTCGATTTTCTGATTTTTGGTGAATTTTTAAAGATTCATTTTTAGAATTTAATTTATTAAATGCTGATCACGTGATTTCTGTTCTGGTACTTTAAATAAATTTATCGTCACGTGCATAACAACTAAATAGACAAAAAAATATTTTTTTTCTTGCTAATGTGGCAGACGATTGCACATTATTTTGTCTATAAAAATATCCCTTACGATTTTTTTATAAATATATACGTATATTTTTTTCTACATCAATTGTATATATTGATCTTCGTATTTATTATAAATATATATATATATATTTATTTATTTTGGCATTAATTGCATACATTGACCGTTGTATTTAATTTGAATGTACACCGTAGCGAAGAGCGGGTTTTCAGCTAGTATACATATACAACCCTAACAGCCGACGTTGACCCCGCTTCCCCCCCCCCCCCAAAAAAAAAAAAAAAAAAAAAAAAAAAACCCAAAAAACTCTGGACTGGAGCCGTCCCTGATAAATACACGGACCTGAATCGTACTACTGACCTGAAAAACTATGTAGTCTGTTGCACTACTATCTAAGCTTTACAGGTCACATATTTAACATCTTAATAGTTCGTTCTATCTGAGCTTTTATTTAACTAAATGGGTGAAATGATAACTAACACAATTATTTCAAAATCAAGCAATTTAAAACGGAGAAAAAATATCAATTTGAGATATGTATCGTTATGACATCTGCCCTGACTTACATTTAAATTACGGGCTTTATATAAATATTTCAATTCCTCTAGACACTTTAGAAAAACTAAGAAAGAATTTACAGTGCATGCATCTTACGTGATTACATATCAGGGAAATCTGCTAATGTCATTTCATAAAAAAAAGTAATTTTCTCATTTTCGACCGTGCAGACGATAACTACCCATTGATGCATGCGAAAACCCACTCTTTTCGAAAGTTAATCAGATATATATATTTGATAAATAACGTGTCTTTTCCTTTTCGCTTTCAAATTACTTTTACATTTCTGAGCGATTCCCCGAGTTTTCTAAAATAGTCCTTCATTATTGCCAGGGAAATAATCTGAAAAATAATTAAGTGCTGGGTAAAAAAAAAAAAAGAGACTGGGTAAAAGTCATTCGCTGGCAAAATATCTATTAGATTACACATAATTAAATGTTTACATTACTTATATGAGAATAAAACTTAAAACTGAGAAAAAAAGTTTTTTCTTTTTGGCAACATACATTTAACTAATGGGTATCGAACAAAATTTCCGTTTCACTTGATTGCAGCTTAAAAAAAATTCGGGATGGGTTATTTCATTTGTTTTGTTCTTTCAGATACAGGATGGAAAGAAAAAAAATCGCTCAAAAGTACTTTTCTTTTTTAGAGACACGTGATCTTGAAAGTTAAAAAAAAAAAAGATCAAGCTCTTTTATTGTTTTTAATTTTGAAAGAACTTCAGTTTTCAAACGGGTGAATTTCCTTTTTTTTCCTTCTTTCCAAAAAGGAATCGGGAGTTTCTCGTTTAAAAATAAAAATGAGAATTGACGATGTTATTTTAACTTTTTTTTCCCGCAGAAGTTTAAATATTGGTTTTTGATAGGAAATAATTCCTTTTTATGGTTTACGATTAAAATATAGATGAAAAATAAATATTCTTGGTAGAAAATTTTTCTATTGCTTGACCTGGCTTAACCTTTTCCTTACGGGGTGGGATAGCATGTATCCCAAGAATACGGGCCCAAGAATGAATATATAGATATATATATGAATATATATATATATATATAACCCCTTAATGACCGTTCTTACAAAGGGGGTATGAAATTTCTTTTTCTAAAGAGGTGTGGCGTCACTGTAAGTAGCTAAGGCGATTCTCTCTGAGGCGTTGCTAAAAATTACTACTATGGGATCCATAACAAAGAAAGACAGAGTTCCAATTAAAAAGCTAAGGCCAATTTTTAAAACAGAAACCTAACAAGTAGATTTATTTACAAAAAAATTAAACATTAAACACTTCCGACATAATTACTTAATTTATGTGCAGATTCACAAATGCACGCTCCAGGGCCCATTCTCGGCCCAACCACACAGGAGCCTAGCAAAAACACGTCTATCCCGCTCGGATTTTATACAGCGTCTCTCTTGAATGTCTGGATTTTCAGTCGGGGTGGAGGGGCCGGCAGATTATCGGCTGACAGCTCTTCTTAGTGCCGACACTTTATCGCCCACCGAATGTCACTTGCATGAAGTTATCGCTAAGAGAAAGACAGCTTTATCACGGGGGTGAAACCATTTTCGGTTCTACAAACAGTTACCCGCACTACTTGTTAGGGAAACCGCCCGATAAACACACAGCTGTGTTTCGTGAAATCTGTGAAGTCATGGGAAAAACCAACTCCATACCGGCAGTACGCTACAGAGGGAATCGGAAAAAAGGACCCCGTAAGCTAAAGGTTAACAAGAATTCTGGAAAAATTGAATGGTTGATATACATTTTACCGCATGCGTTGTATGGTGGTTAGCGCCACGGACTAGCACCGCCTGAATCCCGCCGAGAGTATGGCTGTATGTGTTTATTAGTTATTTTGTTTTGTTTGTATTTAATAATAATTTTAACATTTATTATGATGCGTATTCAAATACGCATCGTAAATCTACAAGTGCCCTCCAGATTCTGAGTTCGTTTTCTTTATTTTAACGTGTTTCCTCTGTAATACACATGTTTTTCTGAGAAAATAATGATTACAACCAAACAATCAACTATTAGTATCGAGCTGTACGGGTATTAGTAACTTTCACATATTTTGTGCTGAAAAGTATTCGTTCCTCTACCATCAATTGTCACTAGCATTTGGTTTATTTTATACGGATAACAGTACTCATGCCTTCAAAGCAATATTTTCAACGACGTTTTAAAGAGAATTAACTTCATTCATTTGGACACTTTTTTTGGTCGTTTTAATGTTTTTTTCTTCTTCCAAATAGTGTTTGAGAACGTTTACATTTATTTTGCCTACAGTATTCTTAAAATAAAGAAGTAATTCGTTTCGGGAATTTGTTTAAAAGCCTCTTATAATTTAGCAGAGAAAAGGCTTTATGTAATGTTTCTACATAGTGATGGTTATCAAATTAAAAGAGTTAGCCCTTTTTTCTCGAAAATGTGTAAAATTTTTTAGTGTTAATGAATTTCAACCGCTTCGACTGCTGACTAGTAGTTACTCACGCTACGATGGGAGTTATACCCACCAGTCGAAGTTCCGATTCATCCGCGACGTCCATTCATAAAGATTAATAGTTTGTGTTCATTGATGAAGATTAACAGCATTGTGTAACGGGTAAAGCCCCTGTCCGGCTAACAGGTGGATCCAATTTCAAATCTCGCGTTAATCGTTGTTTTAAAATAGGTTATGAGATTTGTTACTGTGATACAGACGAAAATAAACGGTTTCGTCAGGGTCTGGAACCCTTTTAACTCATTAGGGTTACAACAATACTATCAAGATATTAACTAAAACGTCGTCGATGTTTACACAGTAAAAAGACTCAAATTACCGCACAAAAAATGACTATTACATAGGAACGTATTTAATTGCATCTCTTACCGTCTCATTTTACAAATGGAATAAATATCGTTTTCATTGGGAAAACAGTATTGCCAATTTATTTAGATAAAAAAATGGGTACTTTAGGATTATTCCGTCGACCTGTCAATGCTTGCGAAAATACGCAAATCCTTTGGCGCCATCATAATGAAAAGCAATTTCCAAAATAAACATTCTAAACACATTAAATTTATTATTAATACAATAATATTATTAAAACACATTATTAATAAAAAGAATCAAAACAAAGTAAAAACCTCTATTTTTTTATAATTTCACATTGAGTTATTCTTGAATCTAACCATATATATTATTATCAATCATTTCGGTGGCCAAAAGTCCTTGATGACTTTTAAAGCGCAAACAAACAAGTCATTATCCTTGTGCAGTCGCCATTCACGCACATTTTCTTAGAAGAAATGATTCCATACTCTTGAAAATATGTCACTGCACTCTCTTCGGTGCTAGGCAAATTCTAAATTCTAATCATTTCGCAGCAGAGTAAAGAAAACAGTATATTTCAACACGCTAAAGAACACTAACTCGCGTAGTCAAGGATTGCACAGAAAATGTGATAAAATTTGCGGTTATTGGCGCAAAAGCTACCTTTTGGTGATAATATCGGGTTTGGCCAAAATGGTCGACGGGATAATCCCAAAGTACCAAAAAAGGATATATCAGAAACCAACAAAACCACTAGTCAGGAGTTTAGAGCACATGCTGTGCACCCCCTTGTCTCGAGATAGAAGAAAACTCATGGGTGTATAATGAATGGTGTGAGCGGGTCTCGCAGACTTAAATCATACGTTGTCAGCTAAACCAAAGGTGCTCAAGCATTTTTGGATCGCGACACTTTCTTAAAATAAAAAATCACTCGACCTACAATGAAAATTTTTTGATACTAACAATTTTTTTTAATTGGAAAAATAATAACAAAAAATAGGAAAATGAAATAAGCAGATTTCGACAAACTATTTTTAAAATGAATAACTGTTGATTTTGGGTACATATCTATTTTGCATAATACAATAAAAATGTGTCTTGTTTACTTTCTGCATTTGTTTTTGGGCAAATCTCATGTGACTAAAACTGTTTTTTAAAAATATTAATGTGTACTTAAATTAGGTAAAAATTATGAAAAATTAAAATTATAACAGAACAGGATTTCAAAATTATAAACGACATATTAAAGCATTGAAAATTATAAACCTGATCTATTCATATAAAAAATAAACCTCCTGGACATATTTAATTTTTTTTTTATTTATTGAGTTAAAATTTTGATTTATTGTGATGGTTAACCATATAATTTGTAAACAAAATCACCTCATATAACTTCTCATAAAGTTTTTAAAAATTTTTAAAATTAAATTTTTTTTAAAAGTGGGGTAATTTAAAATCGTTACAACTCCAAATATTATCTGTCGAATTTCAAAATTTTTTCATTTAATTAAACAGAAATATATAAGTTTTAATTTTGATTCAGCATTTTTTAAAATATTGAAAATTTTAAAATATATGCAGTAACAATTTTTAAAAAATATGTAACTTACTTTTAAAAAATCATATTTTCAAAAGTAAATAATTTTGTTCAAATTTGCTGAATAAAAATTAAAGTAAAATAATTGAAAAATATATGTTCCAAGTTTGAAACATTTATCTTAAACGGTTCTTGATTTATAACAATTTGAAGACGAGAAATGGGAAAAAAAACCCATCACGCAGAACAACGTATTTACAGGTTTAAACAATGATTGGCTGCTATTAGAATGTTGCAAACAAAAAAATTAATATCTCCTGTTCTAATTAAGATAGAAACATAATTTAAACGTCATTTTAAGCGGAAAAGAATACAGAAGTTTTTAATGCAGTAAAAGTTTTTTCGAAAATTTGAAAAATTTTGTGTCCTGGACCTCTTTAAAAAAAGGAATGAAAAGGGTGTGCCTGTACTCCAGATAATATTTGGTGAAATATGTGACAGTGCTACTCTCGCATCATTTCCAGGTTGAGTGTCGATCGTTGTTTGGTTTTTGTAGATAATTTTGAAAATCCAGTCTCACACTGATAGGTAGAAAGCAATGTACGTATAGCCCTTTTTCTGATGGAGATATTATTATAAAGCTGTTTGGTACCTTATTTAACAATACCATATCATATTTTTAACACATAAAAATTATTTAAAATGTGTAATTAGAGAAAATTTAAAGCATGTTTTTTAATTAACAATTAAATATGATATACATTTACTTCAGACTATCCGTGATCCCCTCAAATTTTTTCACGACCCCCTTGTGGGTCGCGTACCTATAGTTTGCGCACCACTGAGCTAGATTACTAGGACGTCCGTGTCCTGATGGTGCGTTGTTTTAGGCGGCGAATCAACTGACCTCGCCAAACTTAATTCACAAATTCAAGCTATGGGGAATTTTCTGAATGCTTTCCTATTATACAGGGTGATTTTTTTATTTAAACTGACACTACTAAACCATATGTAGCGCGATTCATCAGCCGGAATTCCACCAAAATTGATAAAGGGACTAAAGACGATATAGGAAAGAGTTTCCGAAGAAGAAGAAAAAAAAGTTCCAAAAGTCGCTGATAGGGGGAGATATGGCGCTGTTGTTGTCGGCGCATCCGAAAATTTGCATAAAAGGCAAGTAAAACATCAAAATAGAAATTCATGACTTCGTAGTCGACAGCAGCGCCAGTATTTTGGGCTATAAAGATCGATGCGGATTCTGTTGCGCCATCGCTTTACAGAAGAAAGGGTCATCAGTCGCTTTTTTCCACTTGCATGGCCAGCTCGCTCCCCGGACCTAACCCAGGTGATATCTTTCTGTGGGGTTATTTAAAATCTAAGATGTATCTTGGTGGAGTCTCGATCTTGGTAGCCCTAAAGGACAACATATCCCGGATTGTGATGAACATTCCTGGTGACATGTTACGCTTGGACGTTGAGAACGTAGTGTCCAGGATGCGATGTGTCGTCCACCAGAATGGTGACCACATTGAAGGAGGGAGAAGAGAATTTGTTACATAAAACGGTGTTGCAGCATTTGTATGCTTATTACAAGTTTTTCGGTATTCATCCCTTATCTTTATAGCTCGAAATACTGGCGGTGTTGTCGACTACACAGTCATGAATTTGCATTTTGATGTTTTACTTGCGTTTTGTGCAAATTGTCGGGTGCAACGACAACAACAGCGCCATATCTTCCCCTATTGGCGACTTTTGGAACTATTTTTTTCCCACGGAAACTCTTTCTCATGTCGTCCTTAGTTCCTCTATCAATTTTTGGTGGAATTCCGGCTGATAGATCGAGCTGCAGATGGCTCTGAGTAGTGTCAGTTTAATAAAAATCACCCTGATACATTAATAAATGCATATTTTCGATTTTATTCATTTGATAATATACCTTTAAATGCGATGCTTGTGTTTATAAAAAAACTTTTTATTCTTTAAGAAGACATTTTGAATTTTACAGCGATAGCCGTAAATAACTTAACACTGTAAAAATTAACCACTGAAATTTTTTTTTTAATTTAAAAGCTATGGGCTTTTTATTTCATTGTTTACCTTCATATGCAAAAAAAGAGAAAACAATTTAAAATATGCATTTTCTAATCCGTGATTCCAAAAACATTGACAGGGAAATTCCCCATTCCTTGACATGGATTTTTAAGAGGTCAATTAATGCACCACTTTAAAGACAGGTAACGAAATGCTAGCCAAAACGGCTTAAGTAGTATGATGTCTATTAAGGGAGACCTTGGTAATGTCTATTAACATGATATTAAACAAACATCTACGGTGAACTGGAGGCCTAAATTCGAAGCTCTCTCAGGCTTAGAATTTTTAAGGAATTTGAATTAGAAGGACTCTAAAGTAAGTGATGGGAAATACAGAGTAAATATACATTAAGCTTGTCTAATCTTTCGCAGTGTACAGTATACACTGTTTGCGTTTCCTTAAAATCTCCTCCGCGTAAATCTTCCCGTATACAATGACTAAATTTCTCTTTGAGGCCCGATTTCTGAGTCGTCATCTTATTTATAACATCTACACTGAATTAAAGTTTATTCAAAGACTAATTTTCGAGGATAAAAAAAGCTCAGACAATTGATATATGAGGCGGTGAAAGGCAAAGTGGTTTAAGTCACATTTTCAACTTTTTTTTAATTTGAGGGCAAAAATGTAATCTCCAGGTTCAATTTATAGTGGAATTGAAAATAATTATTATTTGCAATATTATAATAATTATTATGAGTTATAATTTGTTCAACTTATAGTGGAATTTTTGTAGTTTTCGCATTAAAACGCTTTGGACTTACACCACTTTGCCTTTCACCGCCTCATATGAAACGATTACTTTCCATTCTTTAACTTCTCCTGTAAAGTTATTTTATCTCATCTAGTGGTAATGTTGGTAAAATTTCAGGCACAACAAATTTCAATCAAAATTGATCATAGCGTAAAATTAAAGAGTAACCAATATTTTAGGGTAAAGAGAGAGAGCGACGTCGCTGGGAATATTTATTACAAAATGTTATCAACGTGAATTCATACCAAAGAAACCCCAAAAGGCCGAAAACTTAAAAAATATAACAAAAGAGAGGTAATGAACGGAAAACGTAAGTGAAAAACACCGTCCAGGGCATTCATCGTACAAAGTTTTTGAAAAAAAATTTGATTTTATCAGAAAAGTCTTAGATTTGAAAAATGGTTACAGTAGAAGAAAAAACTGAAGAGAAAGCATGAAAGATTTTTTCTTCCCGAGAAGCTGATGGAGTTGAAGTTCTTTCTCTTGTCAAAAACAGATTAGAGATTGACAAGAAAAGTAAATCCGATTTTTTAAAGTGAAGTATTTTCTATTAATGTGGAATCTCACTGCCACTTTTACAGAAATTCTGGAAGTATACTTTCTTTCATATAAACGTAATTACGAAGAAATAAATAAAAGGATAAATATTTTTTCCTTGGAGAGAGACTTTTCTCCAGCTTAACTTGGTCGGGAATAATGACATATAAGCCTGAAAAAAATAAAAAATTTTCAAGAAACCGAACTGTTATATATAGATTTTACAATTACTCCTGAAAAATATTCTAGTGATAGCGATTTATCCTCTTTTTTATTTAAAGCATTTGCAAGCAAGCGTTGTCGAATGGATATGTTCCTTTTGCTCATAACATTAACCCATTTTCACGTGTCGTAACAGATCATGATTGTCCGAACCTCGTGGTTAAGTAGATAGTTTATGATTTCCATGGGCACATAAACAACTCCTTCCTTACATATATGCATATATCTTGTTTTATTCATACATATTTTCAAAATATGTTATACAACATTTTCATTATCAATTAATCATTATCAATCACCGATCCGTCGAAAACCAGAGATAAACCGCACTCTTCAATCTAAATTTCAACTTACAGACAGGAAGCACGTCCCATAGTTACATCTTCTCTTTCCTGGACCTCCTCTCTCTTCCTTTTTATACACCATCTTTCAGAAAATCCAGATCATTCTAGAAGCTTCTGGATCCCCGTGGGAAAGCTCTTGCGGCTGCCGATCAGCTAGTATGTTCAGAGCATCTGGTCCCATTGGTGGTTGAAATGTCCTCCCTTTGAACAATCCGTTAACGACTTATTTAAGGCGACAATGGACCTTCAGATTGACAAAAATATGTCCCCAAAACGATTTTCTGTCTTTCAGAAAATGATTATGCAACTCATCAGCTTTAAATTAAAAAAAAGTATGTTGATCCGATCATTATTAACTGAGTTATAAGTAATTTTTTCAAATGTAAACAATGGAAATGTTAGTCAAATTAAAACTTTAAATGCTATTTTCTCAAAACAAGTTTTCATGTCGTTTCGGTAAGTTCAAAATGTTCCATGCGTGATAATTTTTCTCGAATTTTCCTAAAATTTCATAAAAAGATTATTTATATATGTTAGAATAAAACTTAGTAATCAATTCATTATACTATTTTAAAACAGCTTAAAATTTTTACAATAAAAAATATTTTTGATAAAATTTTGCATAAAATGACCTATTTTTATCGATTTCTTTTCTAGTTTTTATAAATATGACTGTAAATCCAATATTGCTACTAACTTTTATTATAACTATATAAAGCTAGCTTAAGAGAGAAAATTAGATATATGAGACAAAAATTAATGCGCATGGAGCATTTTTAAATTGAGTAATTAACAAACTGATTTTAATTAATATCTTAATTAATTACATTCTGATTTTTTTTTAATTTAGAATTTTCATCTATAATCAACACTGTATAAGTATACAAAATTTCATAGCAATTGGTTAATAAATAAAAAAAAAGTTTTTCATGGTCCATTGTCGCCTTAACAACTTGTCAATATTTTCTTAAATTGGTTGCATATAGAAAGGCTTTTCCCAGTTAAGAATCGGCAGAGTACCGCCATGTGTGTATGCCTCCGACAATGATACTAAACGATGAAATGAGGTCTTGTAATTCTTTTTTCTTTAATTCAAATCAAAGTTTAAAGTTTATCACTGTATAACTTCCATTATGATCCATATCATCTGGCGTCCAGACAGCTCCTTTATGTGTCACATGCGGATTTTGTTTGTGAGCATTTCAACGAGAAATCGACTTCAAGTAGATCTCAATCGTGTACAATTTTTTTTATATGCGCTTACATTGCATAGAATGACTCTCATAGATATCCTAAGATTTCTGAGAGGAGGAAAACGACAGTAAGTCTTTAGAGGATGAAGAAAGTAGTAAAAGGATATAAATATAATGTTTCCACTAGTTGGTACCCGTGAAAACATACGGCTAGATAGTAAATAAATGCACTAATACACAAATTATACCCAACACATCATTGCCAAATGTTGGAAATTATAATAATGCGCAGAAGCAAATTAATGTGTTTAAGCGGTCTCGTGCTTATTGAGTATCTAAAGCCAGATTTTAAAATGCCACTGAGCATGCGCAGAAAGCAGTTTTGTTTTGTTTTTTAATTGTAAATTATCGCTAATTAAACAGCGCGAAATGAACAATTTCCATGAGGTTTAATCTTATATTTCACAAACATAATTATCATAAAAATAAAAATGGCAGAGAGCGATCTAGAGAGACTCCTCGAAATAAACGTACTTATCATTAAAACATGTCACTGAACATGCGCAGAAACAGTGAGTTTCTAAAGACAGATTTAAACATGCCACTGAGCATGCGAAGAAATCAATTTTTAATTGTAAATTATCGCTCATTAATAGAAATTGTGGTTACAAAAACCAAATTTGACAAATCTACAGATTACAATCTTTTGTTTAAGACCAAAATGAAGCACATTGATGCAGTAGTTTTCTATCACAGACTGCCCAAAAAGTCGGCTTAGCAACTTAAATATATAGATAGCTATATACCCTTTTTGTGGTGGAATATAGTTCTCGTGTCCAACAATGCTTTTTGCGAATGCCAAATAATGAGCTAGACAAGCCAGCCGCAGTACATCTTTGCGTTGAAATCAGTTGCCAGCTTTTTTCGAGTTAGACAAGTAATTATGGTGCTATACAAAAATTATTATGTACTCGAGAAACAAACTCTTGGGAACTCAAAAGCGTTTATTAAATAATTCTAATTATTTACAAGTATGTACAATACGTTCAATTAGCCGTTTGCATGATATGGTGGTAAAAAATTTACACCAAGATGTGCTTACAAATCTCTACACGAACAGATTATTTCTGCACGACATTCTGGCATCTCCACTCGAGATAAAGGGCGGATGCAGAGGTGACGCTACCAGCAAGCTTAGCGTCTGCGGGACAGTGCATGGTCATTGTAGACCTGTGACCATCCACGCGACCCCGCCCACGATTCAACCCCAATTATTTAACAGGTCCTTCTGTGCCTTACAACCGGAGCTTGTACATCGTGATAGTACATAAAGTCAGGACTTCAGAACTACTCGATAGTATTTCAGACTTTTAAAGTCTGACGTGTTTTCAGGTGGGAGTTGTGATTAATTGATTGTAGATTTACCGCTGTCCTGCAAAAATAGCCTCTCATCTTAGCTTCGACTCCACGGAATATAAACACCGGAACAATGCACTTGAGCACACATAGACTTTCTGTGTATTTTCCTAGGTGTCTCAACATGCAAACGAGCACTTGCAATTTAAATGTTATTGTATTCCTTTACACGTGGGCTTACCTCTTCGGATTTACTCAAACGATTGGAACGGCATTTTGTATGTGACTTAGATTCTGTTGTCCTTAAATAGAGACTAGGAATATTCAATTCCCTTTTGGAATGACATCTTTGCTCAAACGATCCTTCCAGATCTTGTATGCTTTTTGTGTCTGTAATAGACAATTTCTAATGAGTAATTAATAAAATTCGAATCGACTTCTTGAGTAATCTTCAAACGCGTTCCTTGGTTTTTAAGTTCCTCCAGGAAAATGAAGGTTTTGTATTTCATAACCAAACGTCTTTCACATTTTGATTGCATATTTAAATTTTGACTTAGACTTGTTCAGCTTCTTCTGCATTAGCACGACAGCCTTCTACAGGCCAAGGCAATCTCAGTCAGTTTTCTCCATCCAGCCCGATCAAGTTCCAATATTCTCCACAATTTCCTTTCAATGCTCTTAAGATCCCCCTCGATACAATCAATCTAGTACATGGTCTCCCTCTGTCTCTAGTACCTTCCATTTTAAAAAAGGAGAGGTTTTTTTAACAGGGTCAATGTCTTCATATCTATAAACATGGCCGAGCCATCTGATACGATAAGATTTAATTACCCTTATTATATTTGATTGCTTATATTTAAGGTATAATTCATGGTCATAACGAATTTTCTCGCACTGCACCATAAATTCTACGTAGAATATTACGCTCAAAAACTAAGAGTTTATTTTCATCGGATTTATTTAGGGACTAGCCTTCGCAGCCATAAAGAATAATCGGTCTTATTAAAGTTGTATATAGATTAATTTTTGTGTTTATAGAAATCTATATATTTAAGTTGATAAGCCTACTCTTTGGGCAGTAAGAGAAAACTAGTGCATCAATTTACTTCATTTTGGTCTTAAGCGAACGATTTTAATCCATATGTTTGTCAAATTTGGTTTCTGTAACCGCAATTTATATTAATTAGCGATAATTTACAATTAAATATCGATTTCTGCGCATTCTCAATGACATGTTTAAATCTGGCTTTTGATACTTACTAAGCACGACGCCACATAAACACATTAATTTGTTTCTGCGCATGCTCAGTTACATGTCTTAATCTTGCTTTAGATACTCACTAATCACGAGGCCGCATAAACACGTTAATCTGTTTATTCCGAGGAATTTCTCTATGTATCTCTATTTTTATTAGGCTCAATAGTAATTTTTTAAAGTGTATTTTTCTATTCTTAATATTATGATATTCAATATTTGGCAATGATGTGTTGAGTATAATTTGGGTATTAGTACATTTATTTACTATCCAGCGGGTACGACGGGTACCAACTAGTGAACTTTCTTTTGAGTTGCCATCTCAAACCACAATAACACCTCTTTGCCGTCAATAGTCTGTTACTAATTTCAAGGTCGAAATAATTATTATCAGAGATAAATGTACCCAGATATTTTAATTGCTTCACCCCGTCAAAGGTGTAATTATTTATCTTAAGGAAGGTCACATCAATGTCTATATTAATTACTGATTTGTTCAGCTGCGTTGTCTAATTATCTCACAGTGAGACAGCGGGTTAACCACACTCCATTGCAGTACTATATATTTTCCAATTATTCGACAGTTTGTGAAACTGAGACAATCCCTTTTCTCACTTTTCATTTCCCCGGACATAAGAGATTTTTCTTCACTTTATGAACAAAAAGACTGTAATTTTGTTTTACATAGTAACATAGCTCTCTATAAATAGTAACTGTTTCCCGTCTGAGAAAATTAAAATTCTCGACATGCTGAGAATGTGAATATATTTATCACATTTCGATTAAGTAACTTCTTCTTTAAATAATTTTTTCTTCTTGAAAATGACTAACAAAATTTCACAAACAATATCTTAACATTCTATATATCTTTCCATAAAGTGTCATACTTTTGATATAAGAATCTTCTGGAAAGAAAAAAAGATACCTAAGCGAAGGGAAATGATTATGAAATAAAACCTAACTGCATAGTTGGAATCATTAATAACAATTTTCATTGACACACGGATGACAGGTAAAAAAATTATACGTTTTGCGATGCAGTCACAAAACTCGAGACTTTTTAATGCGATGTCGGTGGTCTAGACATTTCTTGAAAGGATGACATGAGATGAAAATGCGAGATGTTATTTCATTTTCGGGGAAAAAAAGTTTGAAGATATTAGAATTGTCTGTTTTCTATTTTATCAATACAGACATATTGCCCTTTTGTGGTCAAAACACATTCCTTAAAGTTTTTAGAAAAATAAGTAAAAAATAATAACATACTTGAAGCATTTTGTCGCTTTTGGGCTGTATTAAATTCAGGAACGAAACGTCATAATAACGTTGAAATAACGTTTTGTAATGACAGTTTGTCGTTGTTTGTAAAATTAGGTGATCGGTAACTTAAAAATAAGTTACCCATTTGTGGTCACAATAAATTACTTAAAAGTGTTTTTAAAAAAGTGAA